>JBBPBP010000002.1:19658235-19712160 GCA_037974735.1 Cicer chorassanicum
AATAGTAAGATTTCATGCTTTTGTCCTTAGAAAAAATGTGTTGGGTTGTACAAAAAAAAAACAATTTACTACTTGAAAAAAGTTAAAAATATACATAACAATATCAATATTTCAGAAAATATATAAATTTTTCTCTAAGTCCACATGAGTAATGATATAATAAGAAAAAATAGAAAAACAAATTGTTGGCCTAATTCAAAATTATATCTCTCTATTTTATTTAAATATTAATTTTGATTATCTAATAAGTGACATGTGATAGATTTCGTAGATATTATAAATTTTATTAAATTATTTTTTTTCCAGTAATAATACTATATAATATTCAATTTAAAAATATTTATGGAGGAATAACCGTTATCAATAATAAAGGAGGACAAATAATTGATGTTTATTGTATTGAAATTGGTAACTTATGACACATGAATTGGTAATTTATTGTATTGATTGATATTGATAATAGATAATGAATTTTGGGACAGATTCGGATTGGTCAGGAGAGAGGGAAAAGCTATTTAGAAATGAATAGGGAACTCTCTAGGAAGATGTACACATCAGCTCTTTAGCTGAGGTGACAAATGTTCGCTTACGTGGAGAAAATAACATGAGGTGGCAGGAGTCTCTTTTAATTATATATAATAGATTCATTCACATTAATTGATTGAAAGAATCAACACAACCATTTCTATATATTTGAAACACCCAGTGCATGGAAAAAAATAAGACTGATGCACCTCGAGTTTGATTTTTCTCAATTAAAATCTCTTGCAAAATTAATGTCTTATACACTTTTATTGAATACTGTTAATCTTTATGAGTTTCAATAACATTAAATAATTTTATATTTGTGTAAAAGTTTACATGCATTTTCTATACGATATAAATTTTCAATAAAAATAAAAAGTTGAAAAGTAAAATAAAATTAAAAGAAATAATAATTATAAAAAATCGAGAAATTTAAATTGAGAAAATCCAAAGTGATGTATCTCTTTATAACTGTAAAGGCAATTAGACTTGGAGAGAAACTACTTTAGAGTTACCAGAAAGCTACTTTAGAGTTACATAATTCATTGGTCTACCCTATGAACCGCAAATTGGTTTGCAAAAATTCACAAATAATTCTAACATACCAAAGATGCAATGTCATCTTAATTTTGCTTACACAATATTTTAATAACTGCATTAAAATAATATCACAGATTTCTATGCATCAACAGAAGAAACACTTGAGCAATTTTATGCTAAGAGAAATGTTAGACTACCTTTATTTATAGATAACTTATAAGCTCCTATTGCTTTCCAAACAATTAGTTCCATTTCTTTCTTCTATTATTTTTTATTTTGAAGATTTGTGTTTGTTTTTATTTTTTATTTTTACGGAGAAATATGTTTGTTATGAGAGGAATGCTAATGTCACACCTTTTGACACACTATAATTAACACACTCTGTTTCATTGGATCACATCATCTAATTTTTAAACCTCTTTCTCGGTTACCTTTACAACCTGTTGTTTGCTTTTAATTATTATTGTTCTTTTTAAATTGTTAGTATTCAAACCGTTCATTCACTGTTGGTAAATAGATTCGTGATCCCCTACAAATCTCCAATGTCCTCTCATGTGAGCATGTGACATTGCACTGCTTTTATTTTCTTTTTGAAATTTTCCATTCCAAAAAATAATCAACAAAAACAAACCACCGCCATTCTCTATTGACTTTTCAGTTCTTCTCTACCAACACAGTGGTTGAAACAATGTTGTTTCCGAGGACATATATATATTCTATGCCTTTCAAAAATCACAACTCCATTTTATTGTAGAACTTCATGTCTATGTGAATGGTTCCTCTCTACATTGGCTCAGGTTAAAAAACTGATGAAGATCTTGTTGTTATTAATTAGCAGCGTGCTCATGGTGAATGCCAAGGATCATGTTGGGTAATATGGGTAGTGTTGAAACAAAATATCAATAGTGGTTTAACAGAATGTGTGAGAGAGTGTATAACTTAACATTTCTTTTGTTAGGATTAAGGGCGGGGTAGGTGCACAAAAAGAGAGGGAAAAAAATTGAAATATTATTTATAAAAACAATTAAATTTAGAATCAACGTATATGTGTATCTAAAATGAGCAATTTGTTTCATTACAACAAATTCTAAAACATGATATAATAGTTTTTCATCTTCACTCATCCATCTACTATCAAAAGGTTAAATATGATCTAATCAAATATAATGTCTTTAACGTTTTCATTGATTATTTTTATTGCTTTGACGCATTTTAACATTCGTAAATGTGATTGAGAGGTATTTAAAGTGTGTTGAATCAAAGCAAAAAGTGTTTCTTGATGTCTACAGAGTCGACCTTGGATCTATGCCGACAGGTCAATAACACAGGGCCCAATTCTTATTTTTTATTTTTTTAAGAATATTATAAAGCCCAAAAATAAATACTAAAAATGAAAGGTTCACCATGCATTCTAAGACCCGTTAACAAAAAAAATGCATAAAATCCAGAAACAAAATCAAATTTTAGGTACAAAAAAAAAGGGGAAAAAATTGAATCAGATTTTCTATGTAAGTATTTTGATTTTTTTTTATATGTTATTGCTGTTTTTTACAAGTTTTTGATGTTATTTACAATTTAAATAAAAAATGATAATTTTTGTGTTTTTTGTGTTTTTTTTATTAGGTGTTCAATTTTTAAGATCATAACAAGCCTCCAAAATGATCGGAACGTCTCTAGTTATTGTATAGGTGTCGTATAGGTGTCATACAAGTATCGGACGGGTGTCGTCAGTGTAACACGCTTAATGTATTCGTGCTTCATAGAAAGGCACATTGGTGGAGTTGGTTTAATTTTAAGGGAGATAGGGTTGTTCAAGTTTTTGCTTCTTTTTGTTTGAGCATGTGTCAATTCTCTTGATTTTTATTCTTTATGTAACGGGTTAGAGTTCACGTTTTTTACATATATCATTTTGGTTATATAAAAAAAAATTGGCTGTTCAATGCAGATTTAAATTTGTTATGCATATTTCAATCCATAGGTATGCCCATAGTTCATTCCATTACTTTACATTTTTGTCTATGTAACTAGCTTAGTATGATATCTTAAATATTTTTCCATGGCATTCAATTCCACATTCATTCAATAGCTATGTTGCATTTAAATTTCCATGTTTCCATCAATATTATTGTAACTCAAGCCATGTTACAAACTGACAAGGCTTAATATTATCTATGGATGAGAAATTTTATATATAGCAGTAGATAATCTAATAATTTATTGTGTACTGTTATTAATACTGCAGAAGAAATGTCTACAATAACCTATAAATCTTCTAACATACTAAAAGGAGATACATTGATGCAAGGTAGTGTATACTGTATAGTACTACTTTTTAGTTGCAAGATATGACAAATATGGCATTTTGATCACTTTTCTTCCTTGAAATCTTGCAAAATTTTCTGAAAGTGTGAATTCCAATCCATGGTATCACATAGAGAATGGTTGACCATTGATTTTCTTCTAGATGTAATTTTCGACATGAAGTGAAGCCCAGAGGCTTGTAAGTAACAAAAGTATGGAATAAGAAGCAGATGTGGCTATATTGGGGCTTCCTCCTGGTGGTGCACCATAGACTGATGATGATCCATCAGGATCAGGCATTGTCATGCTTGGTGTAGATGGAGTCATTATACTTGGTGTGGTTGGAGTCATAGTACTTGGTGGTGGTGTAGTTGGTGGATTTGGAGGGCTTACAAATGTTGGTGGACTCATGCTGCAAGGGCAATACATATTAGAACTTAATGTATGCATAATAAGTTGAATATGATATCTACTAGACAGTAATTCTGGTCCCTAAATATGTGAGGTGATGTCGCAGTAGTCCATGAATGAATTGAAATTACAAAAGCACCATTGAATGTGTCTTGTGTTAGTAATTTTGTGGACTAAATTGAAGAACCAAAGACATATTCGAATATTCAAAAACTGAACTAAGTAATCAAAGGGATATTCGAGAACTAAACTGACAAACAAAATGCACATTTAGGAATGTTTTTGTAAATTTGGTATGTTTAAGGATTATAATACTCTATGATATAATTGTGATGAAATCTCACCTTGTTGTTTTGGAGGATGAATAGTGGCAATTCCCATGACCTGAAACAATGTAGAAAAGAACATGTAATGTAACAGACATGATAATACATTAGGATTTTGTTGACCATGTAATCCCAATTAAAAACTGAAATAAGTGAATGAAGCTCATAATCCTTAGAATCAAAAACTATGATATTATTGATATGAAAACTGACTGAATTTGTTACTGTACCCCCTTGAGGTTTATTTTTCACATGTTGGTATTATGGTTATGTGATAACAGAACAAAGGGCTAATAATAATGTGCAAACTACATGGAAACACAAACCTCTAAGTGATTGCTACCATATCAAAGGTATTCTTGAAATAGATATGTGATTATGAATGCTTCATGTGTTTCTAAAAATTCTGCATATTTTTGAGACACCAAAAAAACTGATTTTAATTTCTTTTGTCCTCAATGATCATGAATTTGTGCTTAGGCATTTAGGCTTGTAAGTTTGATGAATGTCTTACTTGGATCTTTGTTTGTAAGTGTTGCTGCTCCTCCAAATGCACAGCTTGTAGGTGCAGGATTCTTTTGGTAGTAATCATTGAATGCATAGGAAGCATGATCTCTCAATGTATTAGGGTCATAACACATACCTCCTTGTTGAATTTGTGAGCAATCTGCACCATATCCACATGCATAATCAAGAGCTACCTGTAGAGTGGTCTCAGAAGTTGATTGGCTAGCAACACACCATTGACCACTACCAGATGAAGTGGTTGGTGTTGTTGGAGTTGTTGTAGTTGGGCTTGTTGGAGTTGTAGTTGGTGTTGTTGGGTTTATGTATGGATTTGTTGGGCTTGTTGGGTTTGAGTATGGGTTTGTTGGGCTTGTTGGATTTGTGAATGGATTTGTAGGGGCTGTGTATGGATTTGTAGGGGCTGTGTATGGATTTGTGGGGGTTGTGTTTGGGCTTGTGGGGGTTGTGTATGGACTTCCTGTTCCTGGTGTGGTAGGGTTGACAACTGGAATTGAATCCAATTGAGTACTAAATTCATATGATGATATTTCATGATTTTCATCTTCTCTTAATGTTATGGATTTACTTATACCTGTAAAACAAAATAAAGATTTTTTAACTCTTCAGCAGGACATATTGAAAATATCACTCTCCTGTGTGAATATTACACACATTACAGAACCGATCTCTCTGAGAACAAATTTTGCAGGGATTACAACAAAACAACAAATATAAAAAACAAAAAGTGGTATGTTCGCTAGGACTAAAAAAAGACTATTAATAAAAAAAAATGATATATTTACAGAATAAAATGTATATGTAAACTAAGAATAAATTAACCCAAAGTTCTTCTTGATTGCTCCCAAGATGTTAAGATCATGGATGAATTTGTCTGATTTTCAGCCCATTCAATAATTTCTTTTTTTTATGCATGTTTCACGATAGTTATGTTTATATATGCTTTCCTAAAGCTACCATAACTTCTTCCAAATTCAACATAATCAATTGAATGTTTTGATTCATTCTATATTTAAGATTTTTAATTGCGGACGTGATATTTGATATTGCAGAGAATCGCAGTTAAATGCGGCTGAAACGACCTCAATTGCAGTTGGGTTAAGGTCGCGGGGACATAAAAATCCTTAATGTCACAACTTAGATCATGGTCGCGCACTATGATTGCTAAATGGAAAAACATCATCAGTTTTTCATGAATTCTGTTTACTACAACTCTGCATCTCTATGTTCCAAAATTTATATAAAATCATAATTAAACATTATTGCTTGCTCTATCCTTATCACACACCTCTAGCATTCTTGTTCTGGTTGTGGAGCAATACAATACAATATATAATAATAACTTAGAGAAATATATATTTAAAGGACCAAAGTTCCATCTAAAAAAAAAAAATCAAACCTGAATAAAAGGAAAGACACAACAAAAATAAAACAAGGTGCCAACTTCTAGCTCCCATATCTGAATGTTTTACTTCTATGCTTGGCTTCTGAATTTTCTTTCCAGTTTATGAGCAATGTTTGAGAGACAAACTTGCAATGTAATTGTGAAGGAGAGAATTTTATCTTTTTTCAGGTGTACCTTTTATTTATATATTATATATTATTATATGATAAAAACAAAAACAAAAACTAGAGAATCATAGCTTTCTTGGATCAAAGAGAGAAGAAAGCATATTAAGAAAACTTGAGAAAGGAGGCATTGCATTGTTGGAATTAGCAAGCAAGAGAAGGTTCAAAAAGAAAGGAAAAGTTGCATGATTGTATAAGGCAAAACCATCATCTGCTTAGTGTCAAAGGGTTTCTTTGATTCAGTAGTTTTCATAATCATTTTTAGTAGTTTTTATCTGTTTATTAATTATTTAAAACATAATAGAATTTAAAAAATATATATACTACTTGAATCATGTTGTTCTGATTTTTTTTAAATGTCATTTTTTTATAGATGATTTTTTTTTGTTCTGAATATTTTCTAAATGTTATATATATACGAGAAAGGAAGATCAATGGACTCCAAAAGTAAATTTTTTTCTTTTCTTAATTTTTATAAATTGATCTCTAAATACTAGCACAGTTGGATCTAGCGAATGAGTTAGACTTCCACAATATGATAAATTTGAATTTAAATATTTGTTGAATGAAATATCTACATTTATAGTCTGACATGCTTCGAATAGAAGTCTCTAACAGTCAAAATAATTTCTTAATTTTTTTGAACGAAATATCTACATTTAGTATCTAACAGTCAAAATATTTTTTTTTTATAATTAGTAACTGATACTAGTTAAATACGACAATTGAAAGTTTTTTTTTTCTTCTTCAAAACACTTGAGACTTAAATATATATATAATTAATCAGAAGATACTGATAGTATAGCATGAAAAAGGATTCTTTATCTTTGATATATGAAGATTTAGTGTGTTTTAAAATAAAATTGGTGATTAAAATAAATTGATAAAAACCTATAACACCAAAATGTTGTAGTGAGATGATTGATTAAGAAATAAATAAATAAAAAGTCACCAAAGATAAAAGATGTAAATGAAGAGAATCACAATTCATACACACATAAAATAAATACTACACATACGTATTTAAAGGTTTAAACATACTCTCTCGCTTGTTTAGTTTTTAAATAAAAAAGAAAAATTTTTAATAAAAAAGAATATCAACTAAAAAAAGATTAATATGACATAGTACAAACAATAGACATATTTGAATTTCTTAATTATTTAATCGGAGGTTCAACTGCATATAAAAAAATAATATATCGAGAGAGGTCCCCCTCTTAATTAATGCAAGTAAGTATCCCTTGGTTTTTAAAATATTTTTTAAAAAAAGAACCAATTAATTTGACAACTAAAATGAGTCTGTAAAAAGTTGATAGAATGTGGAAAGGAGTGTCATACTACTATTCCACGTATCGACAATGTCGTTTTGCTTTTTTGTGCTTCTTTTCTACTGTTTCATGGGACTGAACAAAAAGAGAAAGATAATACAAACACAGTGATAATTTTGTGGTAATTAGCTTTTACGGTTTGTGATGATGAATGTTGTCTCCTTTCTATTCCTTTCCTTCACCCCTAACATTGCAATATAAGCCGTTTTCTCTTTTTGTTTGAATATATAAATAAATACTTCCTGTGGAATACTTAGGAATAACCAACCATTTCTTTTTGTAATTAGATTCTCTAGTTATGCGCCTTCTCTAACAAAAACTTGAATATGTATTTCTTAAGCTACATTGTCTCCATGCTTTAATTAATTAATTTTATCTTAAAAATTCTAGGAATCTCAAATTTTATACTAAACGTTCCTCTCTTTATCACATAATAATTCAATAATTTTACCAATTAAAAAAGATATAAAATATAAATGAAAGGGAGTAATTAAGTATGATATATTTACCATTATTATAATCATAAGGAAGATGTTTAATTGAAAGTGGTGCATGCAATATTAATTAAATAGTGCAACTGAAAAAACATAATTAATATTATCTCAAAAATTGAAAGTTTCAATTATTTTGGGATCATTCTTTTTATAAATAAATCAACTATTGTGAACATGAACTAGCATTACACAAAATACCTAAGTGCAAAAACAATAACATTTATGATCTATTTGGATTGACTAATTTGATTTTATCTATTAGCATACGCTAAGAAGTTTGTTTAAGAGAATTTATGACATGTCCATAAATTGTTTTAAACTAATATTCATTAATTATCCAAAAAATTTATGAAAACTAGATTGTGACCCGCGCGTTGCGCGGCTGTTAATTAATTTATTTTTTAAAGTGATATATTATGTATATTGTGAAGTTAATTATATTGAGTAAAATAATTGAAAAATTATTTTTAAATAAGAAATATAGGGAGAAGATATTTTAAACGTTCATAGTTTGTAAAGCTTTCCAAATATGTGATTAATATGAGGGGACGATGTTAACTCTTTATTGGAAGATGTTATCTTTTGTATTAGTTGGGTTGGAATAAATCATGATCTCCCTATAATTTGTATAATGAGTAGTGCAATATGTCCCAAGTAAAAGTTAAATTTGAATTTGCAATATATGTCAAAATGTGTTTATAACATTTTATCTATTTGATAGGCTCTTATAAAACTTGATGTATAGAGTATTGTTTAATATTTTGAATTAATGGTTAAATATGTTTTAATTCCTAAAATATCTCCAATTCTTATAAAATGGTTAGCACTAAAAATCGACAAATTTTTTACAGTGACTAAAAAGCATTTGATGATTGGGGTTAGTGTATGCTAATAATATTTGGAATAATGTGGCCAACAAAGTGCATGACATTAGATGACAAAACATATATTTATAGGGGTGCTAGTTAAAGATAACAATAGCTGGAAATTGCGATTGTATTCAATTGGGGTGAAACTAGTGGTTTTTTTGTTTTTTCATCTTATGTGTCATACATTGGCAACTTTTGAAAAAAAAAATAGATATCTCTACGGTGATTCTTTCAAATTGTGATATGTTACATTATTTCAAAGAATGAGTGTCATGACAAAGGTTTTAGAGAACTTATATTGTTAACTCTAATTAATCAATTGTACTGTAACAGTTGAGATATTATTTTTAACTATGAAAAAAATACATATTTAGAAGTATGAGACTTTTATAGGAATAAAAATTCTATATATACTTGTATTTACAACAAAGATGGTATTCCTTCTCAAATGAATAAATTTCTATCTCTTAAACATGGTCTGTAAAGTTTTGAATTGAGTATAAAATACGTGACAACTAATCACAAGTAATAAAATTGTGACAAAATGTAAAAAAACACGTGCATTGAATTGAATTGTCTTTGGATGTATCAAAACCATGTATTATATTTTTTCTAACAAAAAAAAAAGGATATATTGTTGAATTCTCATTCAAGAGAGAGCATGATTCAAAATAAAATGATATTGTCACCAAAAACATAGGACATGCTAGTATTTTGCTTACACGCATGCTATTAGTGAATTAGTTCAAAAGATTTTGACCCAACAAAAATAAGTAGCAAGCCAAATGCTCTTTGTCCACCAATGTTCTTATCAAACACATCCAACAATAAAATACACATATAAATAGTTGAAATATATTTTAGCAGTAAGCAAGGGAGACATACATATTCTCAATTCATAAGAAATTGAAGTCTTTTACTGTAAGAAACTTCTCATGTTATTAGGTTTAGTATCATATCTTTGCTAAAAAGATGTATACAATTGCTAAAAAGATGTTATTAGGTTCAGTATCATATTTTTTCTAACAAAAAAAAAGTATATATTGTTGAATTCTCATTCAAGAGAGAGCATGCTTCAAAATAAAATGATATTGTCACCAAAAACATAGGACATGCTAGTATTTTGCTTACACACATGCTATTAGTGAATTAGTTCAAAAGATTTTGACCCAACAAAAATAAGTAGCAAGCCAAATGCTCTTTGTCCACCAATGTTCTTATCAAACACATCCAACAATAAAATACACATATAAATAGTTGAAATATATTTTAGCAGTAAGCAAGGGAGACATACATATTCTCAATTTAGAAGAAATTAAAGTCTTTTGCTGTAAGAAACTTCTCATGTTATTAGGTTCAGTATCATATCTTTGCTAAAAAGATGTATACAATTGCTAAAAAGATGTTATTAGGTTCAGTATCATATTTTTTCTAACAAAAAAAAAGTATATATTGTTGAATTCTCATTCAAGAGAGAGCATGCTTCAAAATAAAATGATATTGTCACCAAAAACATAGGACATGCTAGTATTTTGCTTACACGCATGCTATTAGTGAATTAGTTCAAAAGATTTTGACCCAACAAAAATAAGTAGCAAGCCAAATGCTCTTTGTCCACCAATGTTCTTATCAAACACATCCAACAATAAAATACACATATAAATAGTTGAAATATATTTTAGCAGTAAGCAAGGGAGACATACATATTCTCAATTCAGAAGAAATTGAAGTCTTTTGCTGTAAGAAACTTTTCATGTTATTAGGTTCAGTATCATATCTTTGCTAAAAAGATGTATACAATTCCTTGCAAATAAGTAAATGGCAAGTAGAGCCGAAAATGGATTTCTCTATTGTCATCCTTTCAAGTTGTGATATATTACATTATCTCAAAGAATGAGTGTCATGACAAAGGTTTTACATAACTCATATTGCTAACTCTATTAATCAATTGTATTGTAAGAGTTGAGATATTATTTTTAACTATGAAAAACTACATATTTAGAAATATGAGACTATTATAGGAATAAAAGTTCTATATGTACTTGTATTTACAACAAACATGACATTTCTTCTCAAATGAAAGATGGTAAAAATTCTACTCGAAAATGGGAAGTTGATAAATCCACACCAAAAATACATATTGAGTAGTAATGTGGGATTAATTTGGAAGATTTTGGGTACACGTTTTGAAATAATAATGTGACGTTATGAAATAATAATGTGAGATTAATTTAGGAAGATTTTGAGTAGACGCTATGAAATAATATTTAAATAGGAGACATAGTATAAGATAGTGGATGGTGTATAGAATTGGTGGAAAATGAAAGGTAGCAAAAGAAGATTGACACATCAGATTTTTGCTAAAGTGGCAGAAATTCGATTTCGTGGCATTCGGCCCGATGACATGTCAACATATGGTGTTGGAGTTCTCTTTTAATATATTATAATAGATAACTTATAATTTATATAAAATAATTTAACTTTATTTTACTGTGTTATAAAAATATCTTATACATAAGTGTTTATAAAATAAGCACTTATGTTATCAGACGTTAAATAAACTATTTATCAAAATATAGTTTAATATGCAAAGAAAACTCTTAATATTATAAGAAATCACACATTCAACAAATCATCTATTGGGCGAAGGAGTACTTTTAGAAACTTCAACAATCAAGTCAATTCCTCAACAAACAAAAAAAAACAATCAAATCTTTATTCGTCATGGGTATAAAGAATGAGTCGTTAACATCTCGTGGTTTGCAAATCTTTTTCTTACCATGTGCTGCTCTGGTGCTTCCTTTTATCCAGCTAATCCTCTCGTGATCTTGATACTGCTCTTGCTCTAGATACTGATGTCATGTCTATATATTTTGATATGTATTAACATGCGTTCATATCACATAAATAAATAAACATAAAAAAGAAATATATAACTTGCAGTTTACATTTCACATAAATAAATGGCAGATACACAACATTTCATCTTGATATGCAATTTTGTCATTTGTTTCATTTGTTTCGATTCGACTCGTTGGTTTTGTTTTGATTGCGACATACCAACCTTGTTTATTTCTATTTGTTGATGGATAAAATACATATTACACTTGTTTTACATTATAGAGTATGGACCATAGAGAATGGATCACTGTAGATATCTTTTACTCACACAAATGTCTACAATATTTGTCATCGAGTTCATGTTACTACCTCTACTCGATGAATCAAACCACTTACTATAAAAAAAAAATACCACATTTTTTGCATAATCTAATTACGTGTAGTCAATTTCATAAATGTGTTTAATTATGTTGTAGAAGTCTTGTGTTCCATCATTGTCGGTCACACTCTTCATACATACTCCACTATTTATTGTTTCTTTTTCTCCAGTTCAAGATTCAATATGAAATTTGTATCCATGCCATTCTTTGAAGCTTCATCATACTAATAAAAATAGATAAAATTAAACTAATAAGTATGATTGGGAAAAAAATTTAAAAACCAATAAATAATATATAAATGCAATCATACTAATAAAAAAAATAAGTATTAAAATTTATGATTTTGGTTTGGCTTTGTTTTGAAAAAGGAATCCAAAATCTAATCCAATATGTGCATTTTTCACAAAAGGACATCAAAAAATATTCAATAGTATTTGGTTTTGTGCGGTTTTCAATTTTTTATGGATCAATTTGTTTTTTTTTATCGGTTTGGATGTGAACACCCCTAATCCTTAGAACATCTCATAAACAGAGAAATCATTAATGGTCCACATCAAAGTAACTCTAATTATAAAAT
This sequence comes from Cicer chorassanicum, assembly GCA_037974735.1. Lineage (NCBI taxonomy): Eukaryota > Viridiplantae > Streptophyta > Magnoliopsida > Fabales > Fabaceae > Cicer > Cicer chorassanicum. Next base: position 19,670,922 of record JBBPBP010000002.1, read on the forward strand.
TTTGTTTTTGAGCAATATCATATGTCAAGGCACCACTGTACAACCTTTCTCAAATTGTCAATCAAAAGTCATAAATAGATATTAATACCAGATGTAGGATTATAAGGATTTGGTAATGCAACAGCAAGAAACATGTATGGTTTATACATACACATATCCGATGAAAGATTGTATGGAGTAATAATAATTGGCTTGTATATATGGTGAAAAACCATCAGAGCATAATCCAAGTCTTACATTGCGTGGATCTGATGCAAAATCAGGATGCATTTGATTAAAGTGTTTCCATGCCTCACCATTACACGAATGTCACATCTCCCCTGAACTTCTTCTATTTTCATAATGCCATATCATCTTTCTAGTAGTTTGCATCGATGCAAATATCCTCTGTAGTCTTGATACAATAGGTAGATAAAATATTGTCATCCATGTAATTGATTTTCTCTGCTTTTCCTAGATTTATTCCTATTGGTTGTTGACAAAATTTCTATTCAACTAGATTGCCATCATTTATATTAAATTCGTTGTCGTAATACAGTATGCAACCATTGATACAACAGCTGATCCTCTTGACACCTAATCCTAACTTTGACACTAATCATTTAGCATTGTAGTAACTTTGCGATAAACCATTAGTAATGGGTGTTGCATCCATCATCATTTTAGTCATCAAATCTAAAGCCAAATCAGGAACATGAAATTGAGACTTTAGACCTAAAATTCTTGCACACATCGATAACTTTGAGTATGGAATGTTGAGAAAAATCCCTTATGACAAACATCAATGATTAAATAAATGAGAGATTTTGATACATATTGTTATCTAAGATGTGCTATTGAGTGACTTTGTTAAGTTAGCAAATAATAAAACATTTAAAGCATAAATCAGTGATTCATAAGACAAAACTAACTTTCTGAGAGACTTCAGAAAGTTATGTGCTAAAAGATCATACATGTGTGGGATGAGTCAAAAAGATAATAATTTCACGTTTTCGACAAGAAATAGAAACTGAATCAACTCATAAATACACATGCCATAAATGATCACTTAAAGAATGAACAATCTTTAAATGTCTTATATCTCATTTAGGATAAAAAGGAATATTCATCATGATAAGTTATAAACACTTTCGGATATGATGAATAAGCTATCAGGAAAAATAAATGAGAAATGAAGCCTATAAGGTTCAAACAACTCAACATGAATAAATTCAAACAACAACTTTTAAACATAAAAAAGATTGAATGTTTAGAAAGTTTAAAGAAAAAGTACAAAAGCACTTTTGTAACCAAAAAGTAGTTAAAGTCACTGTACTTGACTTGTTCACTACAGTGAATAGTATTATCATGGAAAAGTGTGATTAACCTCATGTGTTCTCTCTCATGTATCACAAGTCATGAACATACCCTATGAACATTCTAAATTGACATACTTGTGTAAGTGGAGAATTTGAGAAGTTATCTTAAGCATTTTAGTGGAAAATCTCACCAATGGTGAGGAATAGATGTAGCCCAATGTTTGGGGGTGAACCAATATAAAACTGTGTGATTTTTTTTCCTCTTTACCTCTTATTTTGTTTTACACTACTCACACACACAATCACCTTACTTATTCTTTTAACACTAACTATGGTTAGTCTTAATATTCCAAGTTGTTAAACTTGAGAACAAATTTCCAAGTACATATCTATTTTAAAAAGGTCACAATTCAAACTCCCATTACTTATGAAATTAAATTTAGCTTCATGGAGATCCTTCAAACAACGTTTTATTTGTATCTTTCAAGACACGTGAAAGTGGAAAGTAATGACAAAAGAAGACTATGTTATAAGAATTGACTCATCAGGTCCAACATCAATCGTGAAGCCTAAAGAATCATGGACAGCCTCAGAACAAGCTAAGGTACTCCTATACTCAAAAGATCAATTATTCTTATCTTGTGCTTTAAGAAGAGAAGAAAGTGAAAAGGTAGTTGAATGAAAATCTGCAAAGGAAGTTTGGGACACTCTATAGACTCGCCATGATGGAACCAGTCATGTCAAAGAAACCAGAATTGACATTGGAGTCAGAAAGTTCGAAATGTTTGAAATGAATAAATTTAAAACCATTGGTGAAATGTACTTAAGGTTCACAAGAATTGTAAATGAACTAAGATCACTAGGAAAAACATACACATCTCAAGAAAGGATAAGAAAAATCCTTAGAAGTCTACCCAGTAACTGGAGGCCCATGATGATAGCCATAATTCAATTAAACAACAAAAGCACTCAAAGCTTAGAAGATATCATTGGATCACTAAGAGCTCATGAAGTAATCCTTGAAGGTGAAAACCCGAAAGAAAAGGTAAAATGATTGGGTTAAAAACATCTCAAAACAATTTAGAAAGTTCATCACTACAAAAAAAAAACAAATGAACCTGAAATAAGGGAAGATGAAGGTGAAGATGAACTAGCTCTTATTTCATGAAACATTCAAAGGTTAGTGAGAACAAGAAATCAACTCAGAAGAAATTTTCTAAACAAAAAGGAATATCCAATAACTAATATGATAAAAGTCAAATCACATGTTATGGATGCAACAAGCTCGGACACTACAAAATTGAATGTCCTCTCAACAAAAAGGAACAAAAGAAATTTCCCTTCAAAATGAAATCCATTATAGCAACTAGGGATGATTCTGATGAGTTTGACTCAAAAGGAGAAGAAGAAAAAGCAAAAAAATTGTCTCATGGAAGACTCTAAAACTGATGAGGTATTTATTTCTAATCTTTGTCCATTATGTTTGAAAATTGAAAAAGAATTTGACAATCTTTTAAATGATTCTAATACTCCAAATAAAAAATGTTTTTTCTGCAACGAACTAAGTCAAAAGGAAAATGAAGAAAAAAAGAAACTTGAAGCTCTTGTTAAAGATCTAAGATCAAGCATCAAAAGTTTACAAGATTCTCAATTTAAAATGTTTGAAAGATAAAAGGGGGTTTGAGTTGTGTTTTGTTTTCAAACACTTAATTAATAACAAATTATAAACGGGCGATGTTAAATGCAAGAACTTATAAAAAGATAAGGAGAGGAGCACAAACCCAATTATCATGGTTCACCACCAACACAGTAGCTACGTTCAGTCCTTTCACACTAAATGATTTAATCCACTAGTCACCTTCTTTTGACTTAGTTCGTTGCAGAAAAAACATTTTTTATCTACTAGTCAATCACCTACAACATTTTTTACTGAACAAAAGAAATCACCTACAATATCACACGTTTACTAAATACCTACTAGTCAATCTGACTGTATTCAAGCCTTCTCAACCTTCTAGCTTAGTACAAGCAAGTTGTTGATGATAGCAACGAGTACTATGCTAAGTTAGAAATAGTATTTAATATTTTTTTTTGGAATACCTATCACAAGAGAATGTTTACAAGGTATGCTCTCTGAATGTATTTGATGTTTTCAACACTCTGAAATAATACAAATTAATTCATGGTTGTTGTGTTTGATGACAATAGGTTTCTTGTATGTATATTTTGTAGTGAAGATCACAAGTCCTTTTATAGATAAACTTCAAGGTCATTAGGTGTCTGATCATTGTTGTAATTGCATGACATCGACATGTAATATAATGACTCGTATCAAATCTTCAAATATCTTGAATCAACATTAAAAATTTGTCCAAATTCGTCTTCAGAATTGATTCAACATATCTTAATAGAAATGACAGAAAGACCAGAGGATGACATATTTAGAGGATGTCACACACTTCTCTAGATAAGTGAAAACTCAAAGTTAACGAGTAGAAGATGTTGGGATGTTGACTTTTGTATCAGAGCATTGACTTGATGCTTTCACCAGACGATCAATTGTTTTCTAGATTCATTAGACGTCGAATTATCACAGCGAGCTTGTATCAATAGATTCATCAGAGGTGCATTCATAGCGCATTTATCAGAGTTAATCAAAACTTTAAAAAGTCTTCCAGATCATTGCCTAGTTTTTCTTGTTTATTTTCTGCAATAATCAAAGGATGCAACGTATGATATTTAATGTTCTTGACAAGGGAACTACATAATTAAATTTATTAGTGCTATAAATTGTTTCCAGAAAATAATTTTTATTATCATCAAAACAATTAAAGGTCATTGTTCTTTAACTCAAATTAGTTCTAACAATCTTCCTTTTTTGATGATGACAAACATCTATTTATGTGAATATTTTTTCTTTTTTATAATATGATATATGAAAAGCTGTTCAAAGTAAAACAGTAAAGCCCCCCTTTACTATGAGCAGGTTTTCAAGAGAAAATAGTGGAATACGATATTTTTACAAGGATGGTTTGCTAAAAGATAAGAAATTGATCTCAAAACATATACTCCCTCTTTGGTCATTAGACAAAAATAGTTGAGCTAGAGAAGTAAATTGCACAAAAAAAGATATAAGTGATATAATTAAATGAAGAAAACATTTACATTGAAAAGTGAATAGTACATAGGGTAAAGTGAAAACTAATACACAAAAGGAAAATAAATGAAAAAGTAAAAGGTTAGGATTGGTCAATCTAGCTAAGATCAGTCCATAGGTATTCTGAATGGACTCCTGATTCTTGGTTGTCTATTCCATGAACACCTCAATTTTAGCTTCCAATCGATCAAAGTCTTCCTTCTTTAAAAACTGGGATGGGTCAAAATCAGGTGTAGAAGGAATGGCGTAAGGGCTTTTAGAGGGAGACTCTGCAGTTCTTGAAGCAACGGTAGCAAAAACGTCCAATGCAGGTAACTCAACCTATGGGATGATCCAAGGAAACTTCAATAATGTTCGAACCAGCTTAGTTCTCGGAACAATTCCTTCATCATATTTTGATGATAACAAATGTATTTTATGAGAACAATTTATTTCACTAATAATTTCATTGAGAGTGTAATAAATAGAACCAAGAAATGGAGGAAACGAAACCATCAAAGTCAAGTGAAGTCAACACAACGTTCAGACTTTTGTTATTACATGCGATGTTGTGTGCGCGCATCCTCCTCTAAAGCGTATGTCCATTGTGCCTCTAAAGCTTCTATGCATCTACCTCGGAAGACTGAAGCAGGCCTCTGAAGTTTGAAGCATGCCTTTGAAGTGCCTACTATAATAACTCTAAAGCTTCTATTCAAGTTTCCTCTAAAGCTCAAGTTGCGCTCGCTCTGGTTTTGGTGATGAAGCGTCAAGAGGAAACATCAATAGACCCCCTCTGTTTGATGGAGAGCGCATTAAGTACTGGAAGGACAAACTCATAAGTTTCTTTATATCACAAGATTTTTGAGCTTTTAGATTTAGTTGAAGATTGGTACATTGTTCTTACCAATGAAGATGGTACTGAAGTATCAAGAAAGGAAATGAATGCTAATCAGAAAAAAATATTCAAGATGCATCATAAAGCCAGAACATTTATGATGAATGCGATCACATTCAAGGACTTTCACAAGTGCACCAACAAGGAGATGACTAAGAGTATCTATGATGCTCTGGTTCTGACCTACAAATGAAGCAAGCAGGTTCAAGAGGCAAAAGCTAATCATCTGGTGAGAAAGTATGATCTTTTTCAAACGGAGGAAGATGAAGACATTAAGACTATGTTTTTCAGGTTTCAAAATCCAGTCTTAGGGTTAAAGTGTTTCAAAAGAGCTACACAACTCCTGATAATGTCAAGAAGATCCTAAGGAGTCTGCCCAAAAAGTGGAGACACTAGATCAACTATTAAAGAAGCAAAATACTAGAATAGTCTTTGTTTGGGGGAGTTAATCAGTTATGTTAGTCTTTGAACTTGCTGAGGATGAGCCCAAGAAGAAGTAGAAGACTCTGGCTCTTAGATACAAGGATAAGAAAGCTCCATAACCAACAACAGAATCATACGATTAGAATGAAGACTTAGAGGATAAAGAGCTGTAATACATCTCGAGAATGATTCAAAGGTTGTGGCACAAAAAGAAGAATTCTTTCCCTAGAAGAGATTTCAGGCAGTCCAGTAGGGGATATGATGATAAATCTGACAAGAAAAGTATCATATGTTTTGGGCGCAATGAACCTAGTGTTTGAACCAAGTTGATTTTATATTTAGAGTTTTGATGATAACAAAAGTATTTTATGAAAACATTATATTTGACTTCAGAGAGTATGAAAGAAGATTTGATCAACATTTGAAGAAGATTTGTAGAAGATTTGATCAAGATTTATCTACAATAATATATGAATAGAATCAATCTGAAGAATTTACAAACGCAATCTGAACAAAATACGAACATAATCAATCTAAAGAATTTACAAACTCAATCTAAACAAAATAGAAATAAAATCAATTTGAAGAATTTACAAACTCAATCTGAACAAGATACAATTCAGAATTAAACCACGACTAAATTGAAGCCCAAATTTTCACTATAAATAGACACTCAAGGTTGAAGGAGAAAAACATCGAAAAACAGAAAAAAGTAGTCTTAGAGTTCAAAGAGAGAAACACTTGTTTGAGTTAGAAATATTTTCTAAGTGTTCTTTTCTTATATTGTGAGAGTTATTATTAATATCAGCTTTGTTAGAAGCAACTACTCAAGTTCCAATCTTTTGTATCCAACCCGACAGTGGTTTAGTTCCTTCTTCAATTTGGGGTTGTCAGGCTGTTAGAAGAAGACTTGGCTTGTAGGGTCAAGGTGGTTAGTTCCTCAAAAGTCTGGGGTTGTCAGGCTGTTTGGGAAGACTGGCTTGGAGGGTCAAGTGCTTTGTAATTCAAGGTATTTGAATTAGTGGATTAAAGCCTCTTGAATGAGGGGACTGGATGTAGCCAAGTTAGTGGTGAACCAGGATAAATCTACGTGTCACATTATGTTTTCATTGCTTGTTGGCTCTGAATCCGATTACTTCTACTACAAGTAAGTCACCAAAACCAAACTAGTTTTTTAATTATTTATAAATTATCAAAAAGTTGTCAACTTTGGCAAACACAATTCAACCTCCCTTTCTCGTGTTTGCACCTTCAATTGTCATCAGAGCTTGGTCTCAAGGCTAAGTGTAACAGCCCGATTTTTTTTAAAAAAATCAAATTCAAATTCATAATAAAGAGAGAAATACCTTTGGATAAAATATTTAAATCGAATCACAACGAAAAAAGTCAACAATAATTACAAGAAGCGGAAACGGTTTTGAAATGAAAATCCAAAGTAGTTAAAACATAAAAGTACACCGGGGCTATGAGACATATCCAACGTAGCTCATACCCCTAAGGTATTCTCGGCATACACCTGTACAAAAGCACTGCCCCAAAAATTTTAACTTCCCCACGTCACATCAAAAGTAGTACAAAGACCCATCAAAATAAAAGTCAAGCTGACAATATATGGTATAGGTACAGTCTTCCAGAATGAAATACATACAACCACAACAGATAGACATATAGCCCCTATACAACCATCTAATCTGATCATGCTACCAAAAACTATAGAAATCCTTCTGACACAGTAGTGGTCAGGTAAGTCTAACTTCGTTCCCATCTCCAGGGTACTAAACGGTAGGACGATCCTGATTCTCATCTGAGGGCAAAGCCCAGATTTTCACAATAATTGTAAAGGTCACCAACCGAAATTAACAAATATCACATAGCATTTAAATTTTAAATGCACAAAATAACCTTTCAACTTAGCATACATCTAGAAAGGGTTTTCATATGCCAAACATGCATAATCAAAGTTGCAAAACGAAGTTTTGGACAAAACTGCACTGTCGTATTCGAATACAGCATCATTGTATTCGAATACAGTGTTATTTCACAAGTCAGTAGCAAAATTGAATATCTGTATTCGACTACACACTGCTTGTAGCCGAATACAACTGCTAAAATTTGCAGATTTCAATTTTGAGAAAGTTTCGCAATCATTTAACACTTACCACACAAAATCAATCAATCACACTCATCAATTACGGCACAATTACAAACAACAACCGAGTATGTATATACAACCATCACAATATATCAAACATGACTCGCGTGCCAGGCTTCCTAATGCAATGTGTATATGTCAATGCACATGATTCCGGAATTCCAAACCAAAACCCTCCTCGAAAGGGCGTAAATCATAATTGTACAGCCTCTCACAGACCAGTACTAATTATCAAGGTGCAATCTCTCACGGATCAGCACGATTTACTATCGTACAGCCTCTCACAAACCAGCACCATTTTCTATGCACGCAATCGCTCGCAGATCAACGCGGCTTACAAGAGTGCAATCTCTCACAGATCAGCACGACGCATAAAAATCCCCGCAAAGATAAGATGAACCAACTATTCACATGGCATCATCTCGTGGCCCATCACGGTTACCACTATCACCAAGGCACCATCGCGGTCACCATGTACTATGAATGCATGAGCACACTCTGACTCTTTTCAACACAACCATTAAGTAAATGCAGCTATTAAAAGATTCCCCATTTTTAATGCTCATTTAACACTAATGATTTTTCAAATTCAACACAGAGCATACTCAAACATATTTACTCATAATCCCGCAATTCACAGCAAACCACATTTATTCATTTTTTCCACACAATCCACACATAAAACACATCTAAAAAATTCATAATATTAATTATGAACACATCAACCACCAAATTTAATCTCCAATATTTTCAACCATAAATCACCAAATTTAAAACTCCACATTCTCAAACATAAACTATCAATTTCATCAATTCATTTTCCACAAAATCCACACATAAATCACATCTCAAAAATTCATAATATTAATTATGAACACATAAACCACACCAAACTTGAATCACCACAACGACATTAATACAACAACAAATAATCTACATTAATTCAAAACTCCACATTTCCAAACATAAACCACCAAATTAAATCTCTAAATTTTCAACCATAAATCACCAATTTAAATCTCCAAATTTTCAACCATAAATCACCAATTTAAATCTCCAAATTTTCAACCATAAATCACCAATTTAAATCTCCAAATTTTCAACCATAAATCACCAATTTAAATCTCCAAATTTTCAACCATAAATCACCAATTTAAATCTCCAAATTTTTAACCAAAAATCACCAATTTAAATCTCCAAATTTTCAACCATAAATCACCAATTTAAATCTCCAAATTTTCAACCATAAATCACCAATTTAAATCTCTAAATTTTACCCATAAACACCTTAAATTCATTTTCCACAAATCTACACCTCAAACACATCAAATTTATTTTCCACAAATTCACACATAAGGTCCTAAATGCAAACTAAAAGTTTGGAAGGAGCTCTTACCTCAACGGTAGCTCTAACAATCAATTACGACACCACGATTAATTCCGGTAAAAACTTTGTTCGCGACGTCGCTTCCAAAGTTGGTTCACTAGCACCGTAGTGTGGAGGCGAGCAACTTTCCCTTCTGCCACTTCTCGAAATGGAACTTAGATCTAGTAAATAAATAAGTATTTGTGTTTGTGGGTTTTTTTTTTTATACCGAAGAAAGAAGAAGAAGAAGGTTTTCTCACTGACTCTTGGAAATTGGATTTTGCTTTCTAAGCTTGCCTTTCACGTGTGTGTATATATATGTACTTACTTACTAAATCATATATATATATATATATATATATATATATATATATATATATATATATATATATATATATATATATATATAAGTTGATAGTTAGTATTATAAAATTATAATAATAAAAAGTCTGATGCTATTAGTTTTTTTGATTTCGCTTTATATATATATATATATAAAATTAAATCAAACCAACAAATATCTAAATACTCTTACACACATCACTTCACTCATAACTCAAATTATTTAGATAAAAATATCTACTATCGTCGCAACTCAATTGACAGATAAAATTTTCAGTAACCAGAGATCTTTTTAACAAAATTGTCCGGTATTAAATTTTTCGTAATGTAAATAAATTATTTCTCGCCAAATAATTTTAAACGGTCTCAAAAAGATATTTCTGGCATCTTAACACACAAAATACCATTAAAATTGACTAAAAAGCCTCATAATTCAACACCAAACACATCAAAATACAAAAAGTACAAATTAAAATTAAGGGTCTTACAATGAGCACTTTACAGTGTTTGAGAAAATATCCAAAAGTTCAAATGTCTGGATTCAGTGAAGAAGCTGCTGGAGGAAACATCAACAGACCACCTCTGTTTGATGGAGAACGTTTTGAGTATTGGAAAGACAGACTGAGAAATTTCTATATTTCACATGATCCCAAACTTTGAGAGTTGGTGGAAGATAATTATAATAAATTTTAAATATTTTAATATTATAATATTGACTTTAATATAATAACCAACAATCCACAATTCACACTGATATTTTGCAAGGAAACTAATAAAAATCATGGCAAAATATAATATTTTTTTAAAGTTATTTAATTGGACTAGATTAATCATTAAAATTTTGAATTTTGTGTCACAATTAAGTTCTTGTTTGAGTGTCCGAACGTGCACGATGCAGTCCTTCTTTGATTTTTTGTTTCATTCCCTTAAAAATAATGGCTATGTGAAAAACGCTGATGTAATAATAATAATAATTAAATAATAACTTAAAAGAAATCGTGGATTGTACTTTGCCTAAAGACCAGTCTCTTAGTATATCAACTGCTTTCTGCATGCGTAAACTGTGATCTATATATAATTTTGCTTGAAAAGAGACATTCTTTCATTTTTTAAAGGAAACAGACATATTCATTTTATTAAATATTAATTAACAAGTACCATGTGTATGTCGCGCTTCGCGTGGAATAATATAAACAAATAATACTAATACGAAAGGACTTATATGTAACATTTAAAAATTAACATGTTTATGTGATTAGTTCGTTAATAGTTAAATGACATGTCATTTATAAATGAGTTTAATTATATTATAAATTTAACACCACCAAATTTTTAAGTGTTATTTTTTGAGTATTTTGAAATGATGTTTTTTGTTATGATTTCAAATAAAATAAAATTTTAATTTTAATTACGAAAACAAATTATTTAATTATTGTGATCAAAATGGAATAAATAAATATATTAATTTTATCAATTTTAATAGATATTTTAATAATGTTCACGTGGACAAATTACAGAAAATTATTGATTAAAATATTCATATGTAATACCGATACACACTTTTTTTTAATTGTACCATAAGTTTGTTATAATATCAATAAAATAATTTCTCATCTTCTCCCAAGGTTGTTAAACGAGAGAATAAGTAAAGTCAACCAAAAGGTTGGGTTTAACATAGGGTTAAAGTTTCACATGATGATAAATCTTCGTTCGAGTTCTCCCATGAACAACTAACTACATTTAATATCTAATACACTACGCGAAAAAACCTATTTTACAGCGCTTTTTCAAAAAAAATAAGCGCTGTAGTATCTAGTGCTGTAAAAAGATACAATAACGTTTTTTAAAATAAAAAAGCGTTGTAAATTAGGTGGATATATTGTGCGCTTGTTATACTTGTTTTACAACGCTTTTTTGAAAAAACGTTGTAAATCCCTGCTACTAACACGCTGCTTGTTCTTATGCACATTTTACAGCGCTTTTTGGAAAAAGCGTTGTAAAAGGTGCATTCAATAGATGCATTATTATGTACCTATTACAATATTTTTTTGAAAAAGTGCTATTAAATGTGCATTCAATAGATGCATTATTATGCACCTATTACAGCGCTTTTTTAAAAAAGCGTTGTAATAGGTGCATTCAATAGATGCATTATTATGCACCTATTACAGCGCTTTTTTGAAAAAGCGCTGTAATAGGTGCATTCAATAGATGCATTATTATGCATCTAATATAGCGCTTTTTCAAAAAAGCGTTATAATAGGTGTATACTAATGCACGTTTTACAGCGCTTATTCAAAAAAGCGTTGTAATAGCAGCTTTCTTATTTTAGTTTTATTAAAAAACGTTGTGAATGGAATTTTTAAAATGCGCTTTTTGGTTTTTTATGACATTTTTTTAGAAAGCGCTGTCTTTTAATTTTTTTTTTTCCAAAAATCATTTTCATCCAGAATCAGTTCACAATCAGTTCACACAATCATTTCACAATCAATACATAATCAGTACACAACAACAGATCTATATAACTTTATAATTTAACTTTATAACTTTACATATTTACACAATCAGTTCACAACAATCTACAACACATAACAGAATACATATTCATATACATATTCACATATTCACATATTGACAACAGCACAGAACTATATACATATTCATATAACTACATATTCACAACTTTTCAAATGTGCCCTATTCATAAACATATAACTATCAGAACTACACAGAACATAACTACCATATATTCATATAACTAACCCTTGCAGCATGCCATTTCCTAGCAAATCAAATAATCTTCATTTCAATCACATACTGACACCAGTCTTCCTTTATTTCAATTAGATCTCTTTCAGAGTATGTTGGACTGGAATTGCCAAAGTATTGTATGATATAAAAATTGAATATAAATAAGTTAGAATCAAATATATACATAGTTTATATATGAAAATCAGATAATGAAAATACCGTACCGTTTCTCGGATTATAGTTTGATTCATATCAACAATCTATTTCATGAATCGCAATATATAGTACCCACAGTCGATGTTGTTAGTTTGACGAGGACACTATAAATAAAACATATAAGTCAATAAATATTTGTGCATTGATTGTAAATGAAATTTTAAAGGCATATATTTCAAATCTTTATTGGAATCCATGTGATGTTATTTGACTTTTGCTTCGACACTGTAGCACCTCTTTGAGCTTGAAAAACTTGTAAAGCATTATCGAGTAAATAAATGTGATTATTATAGCATTAACAAACACATTATATATATATATATATATATATATATATATATATATATAAGAAATAAATTAATATTACTTACGTGTCGAACATAGTCTTTATATCAGAGTGATTGTTGTAATGGTCGTGCAAGGGATCTAAATAGTATATAACTTCAGATGTTGCATTGATTGCAAATAGCACCCAATGTGCCTACAACAACCAAAATTTTGTTTACACAACTAATTAATTAAGATCTCATAAATTAAAAAAGATATAAATAAAGAATATATAATTACGTACCCTGAATTATATGGTGTAAGAAACAACTTATCCTTCTCTTTATTTCCTAATATGATATCTACAACGCATTTCTTTACATTCACTGGATCGAGTTTAAACTTCGAAATCTTACGCGAAGACAAGAATGAAAATCTATTTGACAATCTGCGCGTGCACACCAACTTCTCATACAAAAATCTTCAATGAAAATTTCAAATTAGATTAATTACCAATAAATTAAATTAATTACCAATAAATGCAATTAAAAGTAATTTTTACCTAATGTATAAGCTGATGACAGTAGCACTCAGCTCCTTATGGTTGAGAAGTTCGTATATGTGCTCTTTTTGAAATAGTTCTTCATACTCATCTCTGAATATAGCTTTATCGAGTATGTCCCTGCAACTAGCTTTGTTGTCCTCTTGATTTTCCAAACTTCGTTCGAGATTCTCCTAAAATACACGTATGATTAAAAAGATAAGTTCAATATCATTTTTAAAATACAATATTAAAAAATAGTAAAGTGATAAATATACTTACACAAAGTTCTATTACTTTTTGAACATTTTCGTTATCAACAACTCCGTCTTTATTTACACGAGCTTCCTTCCACAAGATATGATGACCCAACGGTTGATCGGATTGGGTGTCTTGTAGCTATTCGTTAAGATCATAAACAAAATATTAGTTAGAAACTATAGTTTATAATGTACCACATTATATAAAACTGATGTTTAATTACTTACAAGTTTTTGCTCTAGACGTGCATATCCCATACGTGATTTTTTGTATGGATGCTTCGGATTTTTTGCCCTCTCACGATTTGCCGTACATATACTCAATATAAAAAAAAAAATAACAATCGTGTAAAAAATTGAAATACGCTATGAATATGTATAATAAAACACAAATGCTAATAAATTAATCAGCATCATAGTAAATACATGGGGATATTCTGACAAACAACGCCTTATATCTCCAATCGTCAATTGTGATGGGGATATTCTGACAAACAACAGCCCCAATATAACTTACAAACATGGAACTGTTGGGGTCAATTGGGTGACCACTCTCATTCCATCCCACCTAATAAACTCATATAGTAAGTACATGCTTTCAAAAAAGATAAAAAATAAACAGCAAACAAAGTATAGTATACCTCAAATTTTATGCCAGTACTTCTTTCTTTTATGACATTTTGCATGATGGTTGCACCATGTTTGACTTCATTTTTGTAAGTCTTGATGTTGCCAACTTCTTCATTTTGACAATCTAACTCCTTGTTGGTATCCATTTATCTACAACAAGTTCAACATGCAGTTCAGTGTAACTTCAACAAGTTCAACATGCATAGTCTAAGTATGTAGCAGTATAAGTTCAACATGCATTTTAGTGAAACAAAAAATTAATAAATACAATACTTGAAAAGTGCGAAGAAATACTTAAGGTTACGGGTTCATAGGGTTCGATTAGTAACAAAGAAGAACAACGCAGAAATACAAACGAAGAGGAAACGAGCGTAGGGTTACGGGTTCGCTGAAATACGTAATGAGGGTTAATAACAAAGATGGTTCACAATGAGAAGGAGAATGAAGATGAGGAGGAAACAAGCGTATGAAGTTTACGTAATGAGGGTTAGTAATGAGGAGGAAACAAGCGTAGGGTTTGTAGGGTTCGCAATGAGAAGGAGAATGAAGAGGAAACTGAAGATGAACAAGCGTATGAAGTTTACATATTGAAGAGGAAGCTGAAGCGGTTACTAATATATATAAAACCCTATTACAACGCTTTTTTGAAAAAGCGTTGTAAAAGACCGTCTTATTGTATTTTTTAAAAGTCTATTACAGCACTTTTTTATAACCCTTTTAAAGTGCTTGTGAAAAAGCGCTATAAAAGACCTCCTTATTTTATTTTTTCAAAAGCCTTTTACAGCGCTTTTCCACAAAGCGCTTTAAAAGGCTTCTTTGTTTTATTATGTGAAAGCGCTACGTGACCCTTTTACAGCGCTTTTCCACAAAGCCCTTTAAAAGGCTTCTTTGTGTTATTATGTGAAAGCGCTATGTGACTCTTTTACAGCGCTTTTCCACAAAGCGCTTTAAAAGACCTCCTTATTTTATTTTATTAAAAGTCTTTTACAGCGCTTTTCCAAAAAGCGCTTTAAAAGACCTTTTTGTTTTATTATGTGCAAGGGCTATGTGACTTCCTTATTTATTTTAAAGGCTTTTTATAGCGCTTATTAACAAAAGCGCTATAAAATTACAAAGTTTATGTTCAGTTCAGTTCAAGTTAAATATGTTAAATTACAATATAAGTTCAGTTTCTGTAAAATGCTAAATAATTAGTAAAATACCTATATTTGGAACCATAACACCTATATATAGTTCAGTTTCAGTTTTTTCTTTATATATATATATATATATATATCAATGCTAAATTACATGATCAGCTTATATTCAAATACAGTACTCAAACAAAGCTTTTTCAAGTTCAATATAAGCAGAAAATCAGTATAAGCAGAAAATCAAATACAGTTCAAGATAAATACTAAAATGCTCAATTCTGGCAGATCAAACAATTAAATTACATGAACTCAGTTCATATTACATGGCTTATAAGACAATTAAACACATTAAGATGCCCTTCTTCTTTTCCTGGTGGGATTCACATTTGTTTGTCCATTAATGATACAAAACGATGGATTAATCCAAATTCCCTCATCATGATCATCTCTAAGATATAAACCATCATCAGTTGAATTAATTTCATGTGGTTGTGATGTTGCAAAGAAAAGATCATTACCAACATCTTCATCATTATTGTTATCATCACTTATTTTATTGGTCGATAGGACAACAGACCATTTATCATCAGCAAGATCAATGACATAAAACACTTGTTGAGCTTGCGACGCTAACATAAAAGGCTCATCTTTGTCTCCCACCCTATTAAAAACTACAAGCAAGAACCCTGACTCATCAATCCGAACGCCATTATTATTATCGAGCCACTTGCAACCAAATATGGGAACACGAAACATTGTGTAGTCTAACTCCCATATGCGCTCGATAACCCCAAAATATGATAGATTTGCATATATTGGGTTCTTGTCTTTTGCACTTGAGATATGCATCGCTTCAGCTACGAGAGTGACTCTGCTATCTTGCATAGTGGTTTTATCATCTTGTTATTTGGTATAAAATGTGTAGCCGTTAATTACATAACCAGTGTAAGAAAAGACATGTAAACTCGGACCATTTGTTAACCACCTCAATCTCTGTGAAATTGATCCGGGGTCTACATCAAACTTTGACTTTATGTGATTTTTTAACCATGTTATAAAACTTCGATTGTGCTCTCGAGTTATCCAATTTTGATTCCTATTCATGTTCAAACTAGATAACTGATCCATGTGTATTGGAACATACAATTGAACCTCATCATCATTGTGCAGAACATACAATTGTGCCTGCTCCCATTCTGTCCTTGATAAAGTCATTAGTCTCTTTCCAATTATCCCTTCTCCTGATATTCTTTCCGAATGAAGAGACATGGGAAGCCTTATGGATTCAACATTGGACAGATATTCAGTACAAAATTCAGCAGCTTCTTCGACAATGTACCGTTCAGCAATACAACCTTCTGGTCGACTTCTACTTTTTACGTACCCTTTTAATATTTTCATATATCGTTCTATCGGATACATCCATCTCATATAAGCTGGCCTACAAAGTTGTGTCTTCTTAACAAGATGAACAGTAAGGTGAACCATTATATAAAAAAACGAGGGTGGGAAATACGTTTCAAGCTCACACAAAGTAACAACAATTTCCCTCTACAATGTCGGTAATTTCTGAGGATCGATCACTTTACTACAAATTTCCCTGAAGAAGAAACATAATTTAGTTATGGCTCGGCGAACTTTTTCAGGTAAAATTGAACGTATACCTATTGGTAGCAAATGCTCCATTAGAATATGACAATCATGGGTCTTTAAACCTTTTAACTTGAGGTTTTTTATACAGACTAAATTTTTAATGTTTGAAGAGTATCCTTCTGGAACTTTAACTTCGTGTAGAAATTTACACAAAAACAATTTTTTCCTTTCTAGATAGAGTATGAGCGGTTGGAGGTAGATATGTGCGATTTCCTTTCTTTATGTGACCCAATTCATTTCTTATTCCCATATCAACCAAGTCCAATCTTGCATTGATCCCATCCTTAGACTTTCTCGGTACATTGAGTAATATACCAATGACACTATCAAATATATTTTTCTCAATATGGATCACATCGAGAAAATATCTTACATACAATGACTTCCAATATGGCAATTCAAAGAAAATTGACTTTTTCTTCCACCCAGTTTTGACCAGCTCTCCCACAAAAGGTTTGCCAAATTTATTGGTCAAACCTTATACTTTTTTAAGTATTTGATATCCAGTCGGTACTACAGGAGCTCTATCTTCCTCTGATTTTCCATTGAATGCATTTCTCCACCCACGATACTGATGACTATAAGGTAAAAATCTACGATGTCCAAGAAAAATACATTCTTCTTACAATGTTTCAACCGCATCCAATTTGTACTCTCTTCACATATAGGACATGCACACTGACCTTTAATGCTATATCCTGATAAATTACCATATACTGGAAAATCATTAATTGTGCCGAACAACATAGCCCTCAAATTGAAACATTCTTTCTTATACCCATCATAAACTTCCACACATGTCTCCCTCATGATTTTTAAATCTTCAATTAAAGGAGCCAAGTATATGTCGATATCATTCCCCGGTTGTTTGGGTCCAGAAATTAACAGAGACAACATCATAAACTTACGCTTCATACATAACAATGGAGGTAGGTTATAAATCAATAAAATCACAGGCCACGTGGTGTGTGAGATGCTTTGAAGATCATGTGGATTCATTCCATCAGTAGAAAGTGCAAGTCGTAGATTTCTTGACTCTATCCCGAATTCAGGATACTCGTGATCAATTTTTGCCCACTGTGGAGAATCTACAGGGTGTCGAAACTTTCCATCTCTAATTCTTTCATCTGCATGTCATGTCAAGTGTTTTGAATCTTCTTCACCGCGATACATGCGCCTAAATCTTGGTATTATAGGAAAGTACCACACAACTTTTGCTGGAGTAGATTTTTTCTTCTTATATTGAGAGACATTGCATTTCGGACATGCCTTTAGTAATTCATATTCGTTTCGAAATAAAATGCAATCGTTAAGACACACATGAATCTTTTTGTAACTCATACCACTAGAGCACAAAATTCGTTTAGCCTCGTAGGTTCGATTGGGAAGTTCATTATCATCTGGCAACATATCTTTTAAGAGTGTTAGTAATTCTGCGAAGCTTTTATCAGACCATCCATTACTTGCTTTTAAGTTGTACAACTTTCATATCGCCGACAGTCTTGTGAATTTAGTACAACCATTATATAATGGTTTCTCTGCATCACTCAACAAGCTCTCAAACATTTTAGGACAATCACGAAGATCTTCTTCAACTACTTTTGCAATCTCCTCAACTCGGTCCAGCTCATATGTTTCTGTTCGAAATCAGTTGAAGCATATGTATCTGTGCGGGTGTTTCTATTTTTTCTCACCATGTCTTATCCAACATGTACAACTTTGATCAATTCCATACCATACTAAATATCCTTCCAATTCATCTGCTCTAACGCGTTTTCCAAAATAACATTTTAAACAAGGACAAACGACTCTATTTGGATCTTTTGCATTTTTCACTGCAAACTCAACAAACTCCTTCACTCCATTTTCATACTCTTTTGACAATCGATTGGCAGACATCCATTTTCGTTCCATTTTATATGACCTATATAAATGCAGTTACACAAATAATAAGCTACTGATAACATTATACCAATCTATAGTACACATATCTAATATTGGAAAATGGAAATCAAGGTCCAAGTCTGATTTCAAAACAGAATAGATCAACAAATTTCAAAAAAGAATAGATTTTATATGATTTATTATGTAACAATTTATCAGTTTTAGTGACAACAAAAAATTAATAAATACAATACCTGAGACAACGTATCCAATTTGTTTTAAAGGAGGAACAGTAGATGAGTGCACAGTAGAGAAAATGAGGGTTCGAAGAGTAGAGGAGATGAGGGTTCGTAGGGTTAGGACAACGTATTAAGGTTGTTTTAAATTTGTTTAAAGTGACTGATTTTTATTTAAAGTGAATGATTTTACAGCGCTTGTATAAAAAGCGCTCTAATATGTCCTTTAATTATGTGAAAGCGTAAGCCTTTTACAGCGCTTGTATAAAAAACGCTTTAATATGTCATTTAATTATGTGAAAGCGCAAGCCTTTTACAATGCTTTTACCTAAAGCGCTTTAAAAGCTATGTAATATAAGGTGGGAGCACTACATTTTACAGCGCTTGTGTTTAAAGCGCTCAAAAGGCGCTATAAAAGCTATGTGAGAGCGCTTCAATTTACAGCGCTAAAAAGCGATGTAAAAGAGTTGTAAACATTATGTACAAGCGCTATGTGACCCTATATGATCCTATTATAGCGTTTTTTTCACAGCGCTTGTCAAAACAACGTTGTTGTATCCTCCGTTATTTTTAAAAAATTATACAACAGCGCTTGTATTTAATAAGCGCTATAAAAGACGCGCTATAAAATGTCATTTTTGGCGTAGTGATACGTCTCGAATAGGATAACTTTTGGTGGAAGCAACCTATAAAAAATAAAAATAAAAATTAATAATTACAAGAGTTAATTTAGAGAATAAACAAATACCCTTCCAATTTCCAATTTTATATATAAGAAAAAAAAATTTACTTCACATTCTTTTTAAGAAGTGGTAGGTTTCATTTAATAATCTCAAAGTAATAATAAAAATTAAAAGTAAGTGAAACAATCTAAATTGTCCTTCATAGAAATATCTACCATGAGAATAAAATGCAAATTAATTAATATTAAATAAAAACATTAAATATAGTATAACTAATTTACTTTTGTTTATATTTTAGTCTAAAAATATAATATTTTTTTTATTATATTAATTAGAACAGGGGAGATTATACTAATGCCAATTACAATGACTTCTCATCTTCCCGACAAAAAAAAAATTATATAGGAATAGTGTAGATACTTGGTCTCTGTTTAAGTAATCAATCTAAATAATTTTGTTTTTTTAGAAGCAAAACAATTTTTTAAACAAAATAATTTTGTTTTTAAAGAGATCTTCATTTGATGATTACATTTTGAATGTATAGACTTTGAATTTGGAGGCATATAAAGTGACGATTGTTATAAATGTGATACGAATAACTCAAATGATCGATTAGTTACATTTCTATAGTACCATAGAAATGTTTCCCTTGTTGTATTACTCACTCCTTTTCATTCTTATTTGCAACTTCATTTTCCAATCAAGAAAATTAAGAAACCTTCCACCAGGTCCTCTATCTCTTCCCATAATTGGCAACCTCCATCTTCTAAAAGAACCACTCCACCACACCTTTCAACGCATATCACAAAAACACGGCAACATCTTTTCTCTCTGGTTAGGTTCACGCTTGGCGATTGTCGTTTCATCACACGAAGCATTCAAAGAATGCTTTACTAAAAACAGAAACGACGTCGCCTTAGCAAACCGACCACATTCTCTTTTAGGAGAACACGTCTTTTACAACTACACCACAATAGGAACGTGCTCCTATGGTGAACACTGGCACAACCTTCGTCGAATCCTTACTCAAGATATTCTTTCAAGTCATAGAATACATTCATTTTGTGGAATCCGAAGGGATGAAACTAATAGATTGATACATAAATTGGCCAAGTACTCGTGCATGGAATTTGAGCAAGTTGAGCTAAGTTCTATGTTCCATAATTTGACATTCAACAACATGATGAGAATGATATCTGGAAAAAGATATTACGGGGAAGAAGAGAGTGATGTGAAGGAAGCAAAGGAATTCAGAGACACATTAGCGGAATTGATGCAATTAGGAGGCGTGTCAAAAATGGCAGACTACTTCCCCTTTTTAAGTTGGTTTGATTTTCAAAATTTTGAAAAGAGGTTACAAAATATTAGCAAGAGATTTGATACGATCTTGAATCAAATCATTCATGAGAACCGTAGCAAGATGCAGCGAGAAAATACAACAATAGATTATCTCTTGAATCTTCAAGAATCACATCCTGAGATTTATACCGATCACATCATCAAAGGACTTGTTTTGGTAAGGATTTTAATCACTTGTTTTTTAATATCGTAATATAAAATTACATGTTGTGTTACCGATATCTTTAAATTATTATCGTTGATTGGATTTCGGCACATAAAGTGAGTGTAGAACATGATTTAAAATTGCGGCATATAATTACAATTGCGACTGCAAATATAATATTGAGGATTTTGAAGTCTTCACAGTATTATTGCAATTGCAATATTAGTTGCATTTTTCCACAATATAAAAAGTAGTCCATCCTATTGAGACTATTGGCTTTATTATTTCTAGAGTTTCTCATTTCGTGTGCACAAAATGCCATTAAGTGTTAACAGAGAGGTAGAGTTATCATATGAGCGGGCCGTTCTAACTTGACAAGCTCTGCTTACCAGTTTGCTTGTTAATTGGCTGTAAATTATTAAGCCCAACTCAACCATTATAAGCTACATGGCCATTGGATCAACCCAACCTCAATTGAACCAAATAAATAAGTAATAATTTCAGAATTTTAAAAGTTTTAGCTAAATGTACACCATGTTAATAAGTTTATATATTTTTATTAAGAATGTGTCTATTATGTCCAAAGGTAGACTTTTACTCTTTTTAGTAAAAATTGTAGTTTATATTAACAAAACATTGAAAGAAAAAACTAATATTTTATTAAAATTTACTAAAAATAACAAGGTTGGCCTTTGGACAATGATCATATTATTAATAATTTTTAAGGTAATAAAAATTATTAATTTATTTATTAGTATAATCATATTATTCCATATAACTCCCATTAAGAAAATATAGTGAATGAAGGAAAAAAAAAATAATATTACCAAATTATCTTTATTAACAATTGGTGAACTCAAATTATCATAAATATAAAGCGACGATCATAAATTAATAATGATATATATATGGTATTTGATAACAAATTAATAATGATATATATGGTATTTGAGTAAACACTATTTTCATCATTAAAAGTTGCATATGCTCTCCCATTAGTTCTTAAAAGAAAGAAAATTATTTTAAAGTCCTTCGATCAATAGTCCGTTAGTTAGATTAA
Organism: Cicer chorassanicum; assembly: GCA_037974735.1. NCBI lineage: Eukaryota > Viridiplantae > Streptophyta > Magnoliopsida > Fabales > Fabaceae > Cicer > Cicer chorassanicum. The sequence goes on from JBBPBP010000002.1 coordinate 19,693,352, forward strand.
TCCTTAATGTTAAATATCTTCTCCAAATAGTTAGTTTTGATGACATGTCTTATAAGTCAACATACCAGGACATGTGGCTCACTTTGGATCATCAAATTTGACTTGCTTATCCAAGGACTAAAATGAAATAAAACCAAAGGGTTTTCATCTTCTCCTTAAACTCCATTCCCTCAGTGCAACTTAACAAAAGCTACTCCACTAGTTGAACAAGAGCATCGTAGAAAAGGTCTTCGAGATCTGAATTTGTTAATCTCTGGTAATTCAACATCGAAGTGATTGAAAAATCATGTCATCGATGAAGAAGTCACTGACACTGAGTGGTTATTCTTAGTTTCCATGACACTATCTTTTGTCAATTTAATTGAATTTCTCAAACAATCTTATTTTAACTCAACTCCATTATAGTTAGGCACCAATGAGAATCTTATCGTCTCGTCATGCAAAAAGGTGAAACGAGGCCAAGATTTTGGCCTACAAACGCTAGCATGTATATCGTCGACAAACAGTGTATTGGAGCTTAGATCCACTAAATTGATTTACCAAAATAATGATACGATGAATAAAGTAAAGATGTTATTCAATTTCATCATAAGGGAATATATAAAAATAACTAAAGGATGGTAATGAAGCTATCAAGGGAACATTTCTGCATTGAGACGCTTGAGTGTCACTATTCCTTTTTGTGGGATAAAAAACAAGCATCTTGACCAGTAAATTAATTGATATGCATTAGAGTAAAATTCGGAAATTGTGGTTTTTGAAGAATATGGAAGTGGTTTGATGTACCTCTTTACCTTTGGATTATCAATAAATTGAATATCCTCCTCCCTTTGACTTTCTAAGATATTGATAATAAGCTTTAGTTGGTTAAGACACTCTGAACGGGAGAAAATAAGTTTTCTTCCAAGAAGCTCCGCAAAAACTCATAACACTAGGGTCAAATTAGAATTTAGAAACATTCAGGTTTGGAACACAGCTTCACTAAGTGACTGGATAATTGACTTTAAATTTTGTGATCCATTAACTTACAAGATAAGTCATGAAAACTAACAGATTTGTAGAAGACATTTAACATCCATGACTAATCCGATTAAGAGAGTATTGATTCTCGTTGTTTAAAATAATTTTGTTTTTTTGAGGGACTAATGTGAGAGCACATGCAACTTTTAAGGACAAAAATAAACGTTTACTCTTTGGTATTAATTAAATAGTATATTTTTGAAATAGAAATCAAAATTACATTGGAAATTAAAAGTGACCATCTTTTTTAGATAAAATATTTTTGCCAATGTTACAATTATTATAGAATAGATGGAGATTTTCTCTTAGCAAGAAAGTAAACATATTATCAGTAAAAGTAAAATAAAATAAAAATTAAAGTCAATGAACTTAATTACCATCTCTCTTCTTTTCTCTATATATATACTTTATCAGTCCAACACATTTTTTAAAGGAAAAATATGAGAACAAACATAAAACATTCAGGTTAATAACATAATACAATAAAAAGTATATAAATGTGATAAATTTAAAATGTTTACAATATTTATGTTTTCGAATATGTAATGTTGACGACAATAAGGTCATTGTTTAAATATATAATTGGTCGAAGTTAATTTAAATAAAACAAACTACACCAAGACGATATACAAAAGAACCTCATATTTAAACGAAAAAATGACATATAAAACATGAAAGAAAATTAAATGCATGCCTATAGAAACCACTTAATTAAATAAAATGATTAAGAAGATAGTTCTGGAAAGAAAAAAAAGGCAATAAACCATCCCTTCTTAAACAATAACAAAGAAGAAAAATGCCTGAACTTTATAAACTAATGAGAGGGAGCACCACACCTTCTTTTATAACATCTTTCACCCACACACTTAATTACCTGACCCAATATAAAATATGTATTAAATATATTCTTAGTTTCTATAAAATTTTAAAATTTTATTTTTAATACTTTTAAACAAAATTCACATTTTTAGTCCTATTGAAATGTTAAAATATATGTTTGAATAACTTTTTTCTAGGCTCGTGTACAACAATGTAAAAAGTTTTTCCATAAAAAATGGGTTCAGAATTCAACTTCTAGATCTATATTTTTGTTACTTTTATCTTAAATATATGATATTTTAAAAATTTATATTTAATTAATCTTAAGTTAAAAATTATAAATTTTTGTGGAGAAATTTTTTATAATATTTTAAACATGCTTGTAAAAAATCAATCAAAAATTTAAAAGTTCAAGTACAATAAATCATCTTTCTTTTCGCATAAATTAAAACTGCTTCCATGAAAATTTTGTAAGAATTAAAAACTGCTTTTTGTTTCTGAGAACTAAAAACGTCCTTTCAAAATTTTATAGAGATTAAAACTTATTTAATTTAAATAATATTAAAGGATTTTCAATGTTGGTAAAATATTTTAATATTAAATGATCATTTAAAATTTATAAAAAAAAATATAAACTAAAATAATTATTTAATAGCTTAATATAAAAGAAAGAATTTAATTTATATGTGTTGGCAATGTAAAGTGATTTTACATTGCCGTTCAATAAGAATTATAGATTATAACACATCAATTTAATATATTTAAACGGAATCAATTTTTTTTTTTAAATTACAAGTAATAATAGTGTCCACAATGACAAAAATACATCGAAAGTTTGATAATTATTTGCAATCCTTTTTCCTTTCTTGAACTCCTTTTTTTTATGTTTTATAAATTTTTATTGGTTGTAATGAAGTTTTATTAATTTATTTTCTATTCATTGTCTCTTCTTTTTACATTCTTTTCTTTCTTCTGTCTCTCCTTCATCAATAAAACAAAATGTAAAGAAGGTAGGACCAAGTTATCTCAGTTTAATATTTTTAGTGACTAAAATTTACCTTTATTTTTCTCATATACTAAATTGAATGGTTCTCAAATGACTAAAATGATTCTTCACTTTTTTTTATTAGGTCGGACTTGGGCCTGTCAAAGCCTAGTTCGACTTAACCTATATTTCCACCCTCTATGGCTAATTTTAAGATGAGACATTTTAAAGTTCATAACCTTATATTTTAATACAATTATATTTTTTTATCAAATTTTATTTCACTTTTTAAAATATAAAATCATTTCTTAATCCAATTAATTTCATATAATATTTCTTTTTTAATTGATTTATTATTTAGACATTCAAAATATCATTTTTGAGTTTGATAGACTAATAATAACCATTCAGTATAATAAAGGTCCTATGAATGTTACTCAAGTACGATGTATTTTTGGTTATTGTTCCTTGATATTACTTTCTATTTCAAATTCTAGCGTGAGTTTTATTCTGAGACAAGTAAATGAGTAAATAATGTTGTTCATATATCTTAGCTAAAATAGAATCTTCTTTTGTTAATCTCCATTATTTCTATCATGTTCCACCTTGTATTTCTTTGTTGACTATTAATGAAATTCATTGATCTTCTTCTTTTCTAAAAAAAAATGAATTCTTAATTTTTGTTGAGAAACTAATTTTAGATAAAATTTTATTAAATTTTATTTTTAAAATAGTGGAATATGATATTTTTTTATTAAGTAATTTTTTTTAATATCTCTTTTTGGGGGTTTGTGACCCTACATAGGTGTAATTTACAAGGTGTGTGACTTTATTTTAATATTATTATACTTATCATCAACATCTTGACAGCAATTGATTGCTCATAAAAAAATTCATATATTTGATTATTTGTATATTTTAGACTATGCTCTTTGCAGGAACAAACTCCTCGGGTGTAATTTTAGAGTGGGCTATGTCTAATTTATTAAATCATTCAGATGTGCTGAAAAAGGCAAAAGATGAAATAGATATTTATATAGGAGAAAATCGTTTGTTAAATGAGTCAGACCTTCCAAAACTTCCTTACCTTAACAAAATCGTCTTAGAGACACTTCGAATGTATCCTCCAGCTCCATTGCTAATGCCACACACGTCTTCATATGACATTACTATTTCAAGATTCAGTGTTCCACGAAACACTATGATGATTATTAATGGTTGGGCAATCCAAAGGGATCCTCTAGTGTGGAATGAGGCCACATGTTTTAAACCTGAGAGATTTGATATCGAAGGAGAGGAGGAAAAAATAGTTGTATTTGGGTTTGGAAGAAGGTCTTGTCCAGGAGAAACTTTGGCTTTGCTTAATATAACATTTACTTTGGGATTATTGGTTCAATGTTTTGACTGGAAAAAAATAAGTGGGGAAGAGATCGATATGAGTGATAAAAATTTGTTCACCTCTACACGGTTGATTCCATTGAAGGCTATGTGCAAAGTTTGTCCAATCATCAAAAAGTTTAATCAATCTGAGTAATTTATTCTAAATTTGGCAAATTTGTATGTAGATCCACTACATCAAATATTTCAAAAACATAAATCTATGATATCAAGTGTAATGTTGATTATTATTTTTTTAAAAGTGCAATATTAGTTTCAATTTTTATTATTTAAGTAGTACCCAACCCATATACATCACGTTGTTACACACCCACAATTTTGGACCCGTGCGATGGATAATAAAATTATATTTTAAGTAATGCTTAATGTTTATGAACACAATTATATTAAAGACTTTATAGGAGTCAATGATACTTTCCCAATGTCAATACATATTTATTAGCCTTCTCTCCTATCAAAGATCATCTAGGGTGAGTAGACAATGCTTTTATGGGTGAGATTCTAAAAAATAAGGCAAAGATTCTAGAGTTACAAAACTCCCTCTTTAAATTGGTAAGAGCTGACAGTCTTTCACCAGTTGAGCGCAGACCATATAACGAGCTACCCCATCAATATTTTAATTGTCGAGCTCAACATGACCTAACTACCCACGATTTTCAGCACTCAAGGGTGCTTCAAGACTGTAATTCTCCACTTCATCTTCGTATAATTCTCTATAAACTGAACGTTTGACTTCAATAACTAATAAAAGCAATATTAGAGACAAGATGTCTATTCTTATTTGAGATTTGCATAATATTATGGTTGAACTAGAAACCCTCAATCCATAATCAACTCGACTAAAATCCCATGTGGAGCTCTTCGATTCTAAATGTGTTGATCTCTATAGGAATGCTTCCCAATCGATGATGAACGAGTGTTGTTTCTTCCTTAAAGAGCATGTCTATAAATGGATTTATAAAGTAGAGGTGCAAGAATCGCTGAAGCCAACTGGGCATGATGTTACTCGGAAGATTTCTATAGAAGTAACCATTCCTAAGCCTGATGTTTACCTTGATTCCATTCTTGATGTAAATGAACCAAAACCAAGGTCGTCCTCGTAGGATTTTTTACTTGAGTTGATTATCAAACAAAATTTTTCTCCAAAATTTTCCCACATAGTTGGTATTATTTCTTTAAGTACTTTGAGTTTATACTCCTATTTAATTCTTCTCGTTGCATGTTCAATAGTTGATATGAACCGCCATCAAAGGCCTTGCAAACAATAGAAGGTCCTTCCCAATTTGGAGATCATTTACAAACTTAAGATTTTTAATTCCTGTTGGTAAAAAAGTTTTCCAAACGAGGTCTCCCTTTGTGAATCTTTTAATTTGGACTTGTTTGTTATAAGCCTTAGCCATCATCTATTTAGATGATTTGGTTCTATATAAGGAAAAGAGTTGATCCTCATCCACAAGATCCAATTCCATCAACATCGCTTATTGGTACTCATTTAAAATTTGTTCATTCTACTTGGATACTCTAAGATAATAAACATATATTTCAAGTGTAAAAACAAAATGTTGTCCATATGTTGATAAGGAGTAATATCAATCACATTGGTCTTAGATTATAATAACCCACAATACTTCTTGTTGCGTCTCATACCACTTTATAGGTTTGACTTTCATATTTTTCTTGATCAAATCAATGATGATTCAATTAGTAGCCTCAGCTTGACCATTAGCATGTGCATACTATGGGAAAGATTTAATGAGCTTAATGCTCAATTTTCGGGAAAACGCCACCACCTTATCCCCATTGAACATAGTCCCCTGGTCAGTGGTTATGGTCCCATGAATACATAACCAAAAGATGATTTGATGTTGAATGAATTTTTTACATCATCTTGAGTTACATTTGTCACCAGTCAAGTTTCTATCCATTTAGTAAAGTTTTTATTAGCTAGCCACAGTGATAAATGCATGTCGCTTGGATGAAACTGGGTAAACTTTCCCAACTAAGTTAATATCGCAATCTCTAAAAGGCCAAGGTTTAAAAATTAGGTGTAATAACTCGGTCGATACCTTTTGTAAAGAACCATACAGCTAACATGCTTCACATTCTTTAGCATATTTGAAACAGTTAGCAACTATAGTTGAACAATAGTACCTGTGTATGAATGTCATCTATTTCATGACAAGCACTCTATGTGACCCACACATACCTTCATAATAACAGACATATTTTCAAATGTAGTTATTTGAAAACTTGTCAATAAAATTCATATCATCCTCAATAATAGACATATTTCCAACACAATCAACATTTCCCACTACAAAATTATCCTCAATTCATCATAAGATAAACACCCATAATGAACCAAGAAGAAGACAACAACAACACCAATCATAGTTTACTTTTCTTCCTTTCTTTGTTTAACTTCATCATTTCAATCTTCACTGTCCCAACCTCTTTCTTAAAGTCATTAACGATTTCAGAACATTCACAATGACAGATTGAATGAATTACATGTTGTGAAACATGTGCTGATGGCATTCACTGAACCCGTCACATTCGTTCTAACCCCAACATTTTTAATTTAAATAATTTTACCATGACCATATTTTGCAATCTGGTAGTGCATTATATAGAAAAATGTACTACCAGATCACAACTCCGAAATCAGCAACTCAAACACATAAACATTATTCTAGAAAACATAATTTAACGAAAATAACATAAACAAAATATTATAATTCCATAAACAAAATATTAAATTCCATTCAACCAAAGTATTATAATCCATCCAAATGTTAAAAACCATGTACATTTACATTAAAATCAATACTCCTAATACATAAGTACTATGCTACACTACTGATCAACTCTATCGATAATACTACTTTGTCTCCTCCTAAAATTTTAAAAATATATCTTGTGTGCGATCAATGATCTGTTGCACACATTTATATGCATGAGTTACCTCCTCCATAGTCCTGATCGCTTCAATGGCAAGATCTCTAACCATCTTGCAAATCTGCAGTGTGTCAGCTATATCTGATGCAAGCTCTTGATGTATGATGATTTCGAAGTCTACATCTCTGGAGGATTTTCCTCTAGAAAATATTGCATGAAAGGATGAGAAACCTTATAAAACCATGTTACATAACCAACTATGGTTTTCCAACTGTTCTCCATGAATAACCCTTGTAAATCTAGAATAACTAGATGCAATCTATAATCTAGATATGCCTGATTGACCTCTTTCATACTCATGGTAAAAAGAGCAAATATGTCCGGATGTCTAGGGATGGTCTGAATATATCCAAATTGTCTAAGCACGCACTCAGACAAATAAGGACACCATATATCTAATCCAACCAGAGTACCACCATATCTAATCCAACTCTGTATCTAATCCAACCAGAGTACCACCATATATCCTCCAACAGACGAGTCACATGGTAGTCGTCATAAGGAAAAACATAATAATCTTGGACATCCAGCCGACCCAATGAATTCTTATATGTTTTTGACGATGGATGGCCCCAATGTGAAATAAATAGACATGCACATGGAAGAGACTCGTCATATTAAGCTTGCAGAGTCCGTAGACATATGATAGAAAAATGCTACATGATTCAGACCTGAAGCTAAAAATAGATTAAAAATTAATTATAAATAATGTTCCAATAAAATTTACTAATAGTATAAAAAAATATTTCAATTAAATTAACTCATAATTGTAAACAATCCATTAATTATAAATTCATAATTTCCTAAAGGAGGGACAAGTAACCAACTAACTGTTTGGTCTTCAGCTTGCTAGCATCTCTTAATTGACTGTACAAGAAAGTAAGAGTAGCAACACCCCATGCATATTCTTGGACAGTAGTCAAGTCTCTGATGTACTGCACATACATAACACCGATGTACATTGCACGCTAAATATGGTCGTGCCCACCAAGTAGAGAAGAAAACATCAGATGGCATAAAACCTATGATATTCCTTCACCTCGTCATCATCAACAAACTGATCTATTCATATGACTCAAGAACTGCGCTTCAAGGGTTGAGAATCTGACATGAGCTCCTCTAGTTCTTTGAACCTCTATCACACATCATCTAAGTTGAACTCAAGATCATTACACAACCACTCAACCCCTCATTTTTCACCAACTATGTATGTTCCAGAAGGTGTCCAATGATGGCCAAGTGTAGAAGACAAGACACAACATTCAAAATCACTGTCATCTCACCAACAGGAAGATGGAAGGTGATAGTCTCCCTGTGCCACCTCTTAACAAATGTAGAGAACATGCCGACATCTATTAAACCATAGCTTGTGCGTCCAAAATCATCGAAATCGAAGGCTTTGATTGGATTCCAAAACCAATTCACATTAGAAGGTAGAACCTCTAGTTGAGATAGCTTTATACCGTTGTTAACTCATTTAAGAGGAATACATTCCTAAACAAAATGGTTAGTCTTTGATGGTTAAATAAATTTAGAATTTAAATTTACATCTCCAACCTATATGCAGGTCACCACGTGGTCTTTAAAATGCGTTAGCAAAGATATACAAAGGGCCCGAAAACCCCTGAACATGTGATGGTGGTGGTCCTTGAAATGCTGCAAATATGATAATGGCAACGACAGCGTGTAGGCATCTCATCTTGTACATCGTCAGCATTATCATGTGCTTTAGAGCGTGGGTTTTCATATCTAACCCATTGTCTTGTAGCGGGAACTTTGGTCTGACACTCTCCGCATACAGACCTATGTTGCGCCTCCCTACCATGTCAGAATTGAGTAACATCACCGTCACCTTCCATATCTGAAAGCAAAAATAACATTTTGTCACATTTCAACATTTTGTCATACTTCAACAACAAATTGACATAACGAAAACAACAACAAAATCACTTGTGGTCCTTAACATAAACTAATGGAAATATCAACAATAAACTAATTATATCTAACTACAAATTCATTACAAATTAAAAACATTTTGTCAAACATTTGACATACAACAATTATAACACCTTAAAAAATACAAACTCAATTGAAACAACAACAACATAAACATGCGTCTCTAACTACCTATTAAAACTACATCAACAACTAAAAATTAACTATATGCTTTGTTTGGTTTAGGAAAAGAAAGTGAGAGAAAAGTAAGTGAAAGGGATGAAAATGAGAGGAAAGAAAATAAATAGGAAATGGAATGATTTTAAAGTTGTTTGGTATGAAAGAAAGTGAAAGGAAAATGAGAGAAAATAAAATAAGATATTAGTTCAATGTCATAAATGCCCTTAAATAAAAATAAATTTTGATAAAAAAGAATAACAATATAAATATACTTCTGTTCACTGGCGGATCTTTTTAGAGACATAACGGCCACCCCAAAGTCCCCAATAATTTTTTAAAAAATACTACTATTTTTATTTTTTGTTTGAATAATGTTATTGAAACACAATTTAACACAAAAAATGAGACACAAATACAATAATATGTATTAGAATATAAATACAAAACATGATGCTCTTTATTTTACACAGTATTGTATTTGTGTCCTATTAAGTGTTAAGTTTTGTGTTCCAATGACATTACCCTTTTTTTATAAGATACATTTGACTTTTAATTTGATCAACAAAAATTGATCTATTTGATATATGTTATGGATCAAATAGATCAATTTTTGCTGACCAAATTATAACCAAACGTCTACTGTAAAACAAATATGAGGAAATTGTTTATAAAAAAAGTTACAAAAACAACTTATGTAATTATAAAATAAACTAAAATTTTCAACCTAAATTCCAACTATGTGAGTTGTAAATTTTATCTAGAGATATAATTGTGAATTTTATATAGAGATATAAAAATAAAACCAAATGATCCTATGATCCCAAAAATTTAACCAAAACTAATTAAATTAGACTGATATTTTTTTATGAGTTTGAGTCCAAGTTGAACTAAACTAAAAATTCGATATTTATTGATTTGAGATATAATTTCACATAACTTTAAAATAGATCGCATAATTCTCGAATCAAATCCTTAATTTTTATTAACATTATGTCAATATTGATATCTTAAACAATTTATTTTAATAATTATATATATATATATATATATTGCTTTGGTCCTTGTAGTTAAGAAAATTGTATTAATAGTGTAAAAATTTGGATTTAATTTGTATGCATCGCAAATGTAAAATATATTTTACATTGTTAATTAATCATAACCGTCAGATTAATAAAATAGTTTGACTTTTATTATAATTACTTTTAAAGTCACACTTATGGATGGTTGTGATGTGCTGATCGTGTAAAACTTTTTACATTAACAAAACATAACAATTAAATTATAAAATTTAGTGTTTGAAAAAAAAATAGATTTTGAGAAAGTAATTTTTAATTATTAAAATTGTCGATCAAAATTTGATATGTTAGTTATATCTTATAAGCGTTAAGAGTTTGATCGTTAATATGTTTTTATAAATTTACAACTTAAAATTTTTATACGCAATACTATATTATATCTTTTTATTTATCCATTAAAATTTTAAAAATTTGACTACTCCAATAGTTCTGTTCAAGCTCAGCCACTGCTTCTGTTACTATTAAACTTAAAATAAATTATTCTATCAAAAGCTTATATAATTTTATATATTTATTTGAATGTTTTAAAATATTTTATCTTTTGAAAATAAAATGATAAATATTTATTTTTACTCTGTAAAAGTATTACTTCAAAGGAGGGTAAAGTTATAATTTATTAGTCGATGAACTATTAGCAGTATTTTTCCGCTCAAAGTTGAGAGGAACCAATCCTCTGTGGGACCTACCAGCAAGGGTTTTTCAAACGGTGGAAAGTTTTTTGAAATACGTGCTTCCTCTTCTTTAGTTTCTAGTGTTTAAAAAAGTCTAAAAATAGTTTTTGATTTGAAAACAGAGTAAATGGAAAAAGAGTGGAATGTGTGATTCGGATAAATTAACAAATCAGAGGATGGAATCTGTGAAGTACTATTTTGGGTGTTTGTGAGAACAGTGGAGGAAGAGCGAGCAACTTCCTTCTTTGTAGTACTTCTCAGTGACCACCAAGTCCAGCCATATCAGTATCAGCGATCAACATTCAATCTATAACCATTCAACAACATAATCAATCGCTATTAAAATAATACACAAATCCTTAAACACATGAAACACACACGACCTTCCCATCCTCATTAAACAAATAATGCTTCTCAAATGTTTCCTTCTCTCAAAAAACCCATTCTCACACCCACACACAATAGATTCATTCACTCTTCTCTTCCTCTCCAATGGAAGCTTCGAGAAGAAACAACAAACCTCTCACAACCACAACTCCTCGACCGAATCTCCCGCCTTCTCATCCTCAACCGTCCTCATTCCATCCAAAATCTCTCCTTCAAATTCTCCGACCACCTCACCGACTCCTTACTCCGCCATCTCCGTCATCACCCCTCCGCCTGCCTCTCCTTCTTCCAACTCGCCACACAACACTCTCACTACCGCCCTCATTCCCTTTCCTACTCTCTCCTCCTCCACATCCTCGCCCGCGCTCGCCTTTTTCCCGAAACAACCTCCGTTCTTTGCCAACTCGTGGACCTTCATTGCACCAATAACTACCGCGCTTTCGCTGTTTGTAACCATGTCTTTGATGTGTACAATGAGTTTGGATTTTCCCCTGCAGTTTTTGATATGATTCTTAAGGCTTTTGCGGAGAAAGGGATGACTAAACAAGCACTCTACGTGTTTGACGAAATGGGAAGGCTTGGTAGAGTGCCTAGTTTGAGGTCCTGCAGTTTCTTGCTGGCCAAGTTAGTTAACAAGGGCGAAGCGAATACTGCTATCATGGTGTTTGATCAGATTGTAAGGATTGGAATTGATCCTGATGTTTATATGTTTAGCATTGTTGTGAATGCATATTGCCGGGTTGGAAGAGTGGATAAGGCGATGGAAATTTTGGAGAAGATGGTGAAAGAGGGGTTAGACCCTAATGTTGTTACTTACAATGGTTTGATTAATGGGTATGTTAGTCGAGGGGATGTGGAAGGAGCTGAGAGGGTGTTGAGTTTGATGTCTGAAAGAGGGGTTTCACGGAATGTGGTTACTTGCACGTTGTTGATGAAGGGTTACTGTAAGCGGCGGAAGATGGATGAGGCGGAGAAGTTGCTCCGGGAAGTGGAGGAGGATCAGTTGTTGGTCGTTGATGAACGTGTTTATGGTGTACTGGTGGATGGTTATTGTCAAATGGGGAGAATGGATGATGCTGTTAGGATTCGAGATGAGATGTTGAGGGTTGGATTGAAGATGAATATGGTTATTTGTAACATGTTGGTTAATGGATATTGTAAGCATGGTAAGGTTTGTGAAGCCGAGCAAGTGTTTAGAGGGATGGTGGATTGGGGTTTAAGGCCGGATTGTTATGGCTATAATACGCTGTTAGATGGATACTGCAGAGAAGGGAAAATGAAGAAGGCTTTTATGCTTTGTGAGAAGATGTTAGGGGAAGAGATTACTCCATCCGTTGTGACATATAATACTGTTCTGAAGGGATCGATTCATGCGGGTTCCTATGACGATGCTTTGCGTCTTTGGCATTTGATGGTGGATAGGGGCGTAGCTTCGAATGAGGTCAGCTATTGTACTATGCTTGATTGCTTTTTCAGGATGGGAGATTCTGACAGGGCTATGAGGCTTTGGAAAGAAATTTTAGGCCGAGGTTTTACTAAGAGCGCAGTTGCGTTCAATACAATGATCAGTGGATTGTGTAAGACTGGGAAAGTCATGGAAGCAGAGGCTGTTTTTAAAAGAATCAAAGAACTTGGATTGTTGCCGGATGAAATAACGTATAGGACGTTGAGTGATGGATATTGTAAAAATGGAAATGTTGCAGAAGCTTTTAAAATTAAAGCTGTGATGGAAAGACAGGCGATATCGCCTTCGATTGAAATGTACAATTCCATTATTAATGGTCTCTTTAAGGTTAGAAAATCAAATGGTGTTGCTCATCTCCTTGTTGAGATGCAAACAAGAGGATTATCACCAAATGTTGTTACCTATGGAACCCTTATTTCTGGTTGGTGCGATGAACAAAAGCTGGACAAAGCTTTTAATATATATTTCGAGATGATCAAAAGAGGGTTCACCCCCAATTTGGTGGTTTGTAGCAAAATTGTTAGCAGCCTTTATCGAGATGGTAGAATCAATGAAGCAACTGTGATCCTTGAAAAAATGGTTGATTTCGATATTCTTACAGTTCATAAATGTTCTGATAAATCTGTAAAAAACGATATAAGTCTAGAAGCTCAGAAAATCGCTGATTCGCTTGATAAAAGTGCTATATGTAATTCTCTTCCAAATAACATTGTGTACAACATAGTTATAGCTGGACTTTGCAAGTCTGGAAAGGTTGATGAAGCAAGACGCGTTCTGTCAGTTTTGATTTCGAGAGGTTTTCTTCCAGATAATTTCACATATTGTACATTAATTCATGCCTATTTAGCTTCTGGAAATGTTGATGAAGCTTTCAAGTTAAGGGATGAAATGTTGGAGAGAGGTCTTGTTCCAAATATTACTACATACAACGCATTAATAAATGGTTTGTGCAAATTAGGAAATATTGATCGAGCACAGAAACTTTTCCATAAACTTCATCAAAAGGGTTTGGTTCCTAATGCTGTCACCTATAATATACTAATCAGTGGTTACTGCAAAATTGGTGATCTTGATAAAGCCTCTAAATTGAGAGAGAAGATGATAGAAGAAGGGATTTCTACTCGTACTCGGCCTTGATCAGTGGTTGTTTGAGAGGAATTTTAAGTTTTGAATCAATTTGTTCAGGCAGGCTTCAATCAAATTCTTGCTGATACCCATAAACTTCGCTGTATGCAAAGTTGAACGGCTGACTCAACACTTAGTTAAAGCACACCTGCAGTCATGAATTTTTCTATATGCAACAACTTCAAACCAAATCCACCATCGAAAAACTCATTTCTTCTTATGAGTTTATAGATTGGCAATGGTCAAATGCTCCCCCATATTCAGCCATAAGCACCATACTTGAAAATCTTAGTGTTTCATTCTTTGTTAATGAAGCTAGGTGTGCTTCTGCTATCTATCTTGTCACTTTCTCTGTATTCTGATTCGAATAATATGCTGTATATGTTACCAACATAAGAAAGATATCGAAGAAGCTAGATGGTATCAATCAAAGAAGGCCATATTTCAAGAGAAAACATTGTATTTTGGGAGACACAATTGCTAGGTCAATAACCAATCAGGTCTCGCAATATCTGGAAGACAGAAAGCATCTGCAATGACGATTCTATCTTGAATTACGTCATATGGAAGTGCTACACATTCAGGAAACAAACAGGTAGAATTGTGATAGAATTCAGCTAAGTTTATGGGTGATTGTTGGATAAGATAAAATGATAGGAACAACTGCATGACATGAATTTGAATCTGAGAGCCCTCCATTGGTAGGAAACTTGTGTTCGCATTGTAAATTATTACTCTGATTGGTGGTTTGCTTTAACCATAGGGAGAACTTCCCTCACCTTAATCTTTTTCTTTTGCCCCAAAATATTCCTTGTCATTCTTTTGATACACATATTTTGGCCTGCAATTATTAGAATTTGAGGCTAAACCACTTATATAGCTTTGCCAATGAAGTGATTTTTCCCCCCTTAATTATTTATACTGTTTTGACTTGTTAAATAAAATATCATTTTGATAGGCTCGTTGCACCAATATTACCATTCTGATCATTATTATTATTACTACTTACTATTTTGCTTTATGATCAGGTTCTTAATATTGGTATAATAGCATGCTGTTATTATTTTGAAAGCCCTTTAATAAAAGGGTGCATTTGTTGGTGCCTCAATATTTTATCTTGAAAATCAAAATTGTGTCGTATACCTGCTGCCCAAGTCTTCAGTTGTGTTTTTCTACCAATGGTTTTAACATGATGACTTAGAAAGGCTATTAACAGGATATACAATGTTTTGAAGTACTTATTGTCTATTGACATATATAAACTGCCAAGAGCTCTTTCTGTACTCAGTTTTTGTTCGTTGTGGTTACGTTGAAATGAAACATTCATATTTGCATATTTTCTCATGCATTCTTTTCATAGGACTTGTATGCCATACAGAAATTGAAACTGGGTTGATTTTTCTATGTTGTTTCTGTGCCTCCCCTGTGGTACGCAGCACACTTGGGGATGTAAAAGAATTAAGAGTTCATGCTCTCAGCATTCAAAAGGGACTTTTAAGGCATGTCTGAATTCGGCCGTGTCATACTGGACTAGTTTTCTTCATAAAATGCAAGAGAGCTTAGACATTGTCACACAGTCTCTTTATGTTTTGTTGCATTCAGGATTTGCAATGCTCTACCTAGATATATTTAGTCCAAGTATTGACCTCAAACTCCTGAAGTTATAAATCTTGTTAGTTATGTGAATCAAGCATATTAAGGATGGGTTACTTTACAATAGCACCTTTCAAGTAACTATTTGTCATTGGGTGGGGGGTAAACTAATTTTTTAAAATTGTTTTCCAATTTTCTATCATTGTGATTCTGACTTTAGTTTAGTTTATGGAATAAGCATCTGCGGCAGTTTATTTTCATGTCTTTCTGTTTTTATATTACTGGTGGACTAAGTAAGCTCTACACAGTCAATCCTGTTGTCACATACAATGATCAGTTCCCTGCTAGCTGTCCACTGCCTTTTACTATAGTTAGTTCCATTATGACTTTTCTTATTATTATGAATGATATGGTATTTAGATTTTCAATGACTTCTGATTGATGTTTATGACAAACCAAACCATTCATTGGCTTCTTACTCAATTGCAATCTTGAATCTTATGAAGATACTGATTGTATGGAACTTAATTGTGTGCTTTGTGCTTCATGTGTTTGACCAATAAATTTCTTGCATAAATATTTAACTGTTGTCATTTTAGTAGTTAGTGTCTGAGTATGATGAAATGGACTCTTCTATGTAAACAGATAATCTTTGGATGCTTTTCGAACAAGCTTCACAATCTTCATTGGCCAAACTACACTAAATGTAGCTCAAGCCTTAATCAACCCCCTATATGCCATTTCGGATTCAAGTAGGTTTCCTTGTTAATCAACCCTCTATATGGCCAAACTACATTATAGTTTTTTAGTCTTAACTAATTTCATCAGGTGAATTTCATGAAAGAGTACAACTTTGTTTGTTTTGAGTTAGGCTCAACCCAAGTTCTAAGAGGAACATTACATATACAAATATTCTTTTAATCTTTGAGGTTGCCATCCTTTTCATATAGTAATATTTGATAAAAAAAAGTTTTTGATTAATAAACAATTAAATTGATGTTGATTATGATGTTCCTTTGGTTCAGATATTTGAGAGAAACATTAGATATTTCAGTGTTGATATTAGATATGCATTAGAGGAAAAACTTTCTCTACAATTATCAATGTTATGGTGGGTTTTTATAGTATCACATAACAAAATTCTCATCTATTATGTTATTTATTTGCAGGTCTTGAAAAATACAATTTTAAAAGTAAATTTAGATTTATAGAATTTTTTATTTTATTTTATTTCTCTTTTGGGCTAACAGTCCATGCCGCTTGTTAGGCTAAACTAAATGTTGTGCCCTTGTTTGTCAATATTTCTTTAATCATGTTAAATATTGTAGTCATGATAGTAATTTGGATCTATTATGATAGTTCTTTGATATTTGGGAATGTAATGGATAGAATGATAATTGGACTATTCTTAGTACAACTTCTGTGGATAGTTTCCATCAGAACAGTTTCAACTGCTGCATTATTCCATGACTATAAATAGGACACACAACATTCACCTATCTGATTCGTACATGATATCAGTAGCATAAGGTTTAATCATAAGTTTGGATGATTCAAACAGGACATAAGTCTGGAGGATTATATTAACTTCCACCGCGGATTGCATGTGTCTATGCTGCTTCTCAAACCCTTGCACATCAACACTTTGCTCACCCTAGTTCTAATAAAATGCATACTATGGTTCCTGGTTTTTCTGAATTTTCATCTTTTCAATGTTAGTGTTGTTAGATGGGCAAGCATACTCGTCATACTTATAGCCAGTGACTTAGTAAAAGTGTTAATAGTTATTAATTAAAAATCGTTCTGATGTTTTTGACTTATCTCAAGGTTGTTGCGCAGAAGTTCATAATCAATTTGGTTTTTCAATTAAAATTTTGTGCACGGATATTTTGACCAGTTTGTTTAAGATTTTTAAAAAGTGGTTTTAACTCTATATTTAAAAAAATGATTTTTATGATAACTTAAAAATAGTAAAGTTGTTTTAAGATTATTTATTATTGATTAAAAAAGTAATTTTGATATTTAATAATTAAGATGTTCATTATTGAATATTTTAACATTGATAAAATTATATATTTTTTAAAGAAGGTATCTTTTAAAATTGATTTTTATAAAAAGTTTTTCAAGATAGCTTTTAATTTTAATCTCTTTTTGAAAATTTATTATTCAAAAAATATTGTAGCAAATAAATAAAATACTTAAAATGATATTAACTATTTGAATTAATTTTATTTGAAATTTTATTTTTAAAATTCTTTTTTAAAAACGTCGTAACAAAAAGTAAAAATACAATATAAACAAGAACTGATTTGATTGATCCTATGTAATTATTACTGATTCTACTCTATGACTATAAACAAGAACTGTGTGTGGTCATACAACACACATCATTCACATATCTCATTGATCCTATGTAATTATTACTGATTCTACTCTATGACTATAAACAAGAACTGTGTGTGGTCATACAACACACATCATTCACATATCTCATTGATCCTATGTAATTATTACTGATTCTACTCTATGACTATAAACAAGAACTGTGTGTGATCATACAACACACATCATTCACATATCTCATCTTGAATTGATAGAGTGTCTCTTGATGAACTACACTTTTATGGTTTTTTGAATGATAAGGACGGGGAATATGAAAATGGTACTCAGTATTGAACCGTGATGGTAGATAGATAACTAAGTAGAGTCAATAAATACTTTTTTAATTAGAACTAGTGATATTTTTTGTGCTATCTGAAATTCCTTGGAGAAAATATATACTTTTTTGTGATTTGTTTACAAGAAAAGAAAATATTTTGATGCACACCAGATAAAGACACTATAACTTTTTAGTATGATCACTAGATTGTCTGGAATCATACTTTACTGATATATAAATAATTTATAATTTTAAAAAAAAAATTTCAATGTGAATTTTTAAAAACATTGAAGGTAATATTTATAGTGTATAAATGTACAAATTGACTTGAAAAAACGGAACATCGTAGTTGTATTTGAATTTTTTTAATTATTTTGTCTTTGGAAAAAAAATTCAATATTTGTAGATATTTAAGTTTATAAGAATAATTGACTATTTTATCAAAAAACAAAAAAGAAAGAAAATGGAATGAAATCAATTTTAAAGTTTGTAATAAAATATGAGTGATTTTTACTCTAAAAAATATAATTAAAAAAAG
>JBBPBP010000002.1:19712747-19729381 GCA_037974735.1 Cicer chorassanicum
TAAGAGAAAAATGTACACAAATTGTATATTACTTTGAAAATATTCAATGTATAATTAACTAACATTTCTATTTTTACACAAAATATCTTTTGCTGTTGTTTTTTTTTTTTTGCAAATGCTTGTATCTTTAATCGGTTTGTTTATTTTTATATTTTTTTATTTATTTTAATTTAAATAGACTTCAAGCTCTATTTAATGACACATCACATACGTAAGTGTCAAATTATAACATTTGCGTAATATCGCTTATTTTCTTACGTGACATCATTCATATGCCTCTACAATTCGTCTCAACTTTCTATTCCTGAATTTAGATATTCATTCTCACACATCATTCATATGTTGAAAATCAAACATAAAAACTTCTCATGAAAATAATTAAATTTTATTGAAATGTTTGTTCATAAGTTTAATTATTGATTTTTAAAATATAATGATTATATTTTTATATATTTTGTGGTAATTTAATTGTTGCTACATTTTAACATTTTAATTAATAAAATGTAATTAAAATATTATGATGTATTTATATGTAATGAATTAAAATAAATAAATGACAATGAACTTAAGTAATTTTAATGGGAGTTATATATATTTTTTTGTTGGGTTTTAAATCATAGAGATATTTAGAGGTATAAACAAAGAAGTAGTAGAAAGAGAAACAAAGAATGAATGAATTCTAGAGATGTCACATGATATTATTGAATGATGTGACATAATTAGTGTTACATGACATATAAGAATGTGATGTATCAACATGTTGAATGATAAATTAGAAGTTGTTTAAATATGTCTTTGGTCCTTGCAATTATAATATTTTTTTTATTTTGGTCCTCGTAAGTTTTTTTGTTTCATTCACATCCATGCAAATACAAATTTATTTTAAAATAGTCCCTCTGTCTACTGTTAAAAAAATTATAACACCATTAAGCTTTTTTTCTTCATAAAAAACAAAAAATAAAATAAAAATTAAAAATCTTGATTATTTTTTGAAAGGGTGGTCAAAATTGAGAATCCCTTTTCACATTCTATTGTCTTCCTCTTCACATCTTCACCCCTTTTCTCTCCCTTTTCTCACGACCTTCTCACCTTCAAGGGAGAAAATCAAACGTCACTCCAAATGTGTCTGTGTTGTTCTCCAATTCGCAAGGACGCATGTTTGCACCCTCTTCTCATTTTTTGTTGTTTTCTACTTGCTTGCTCCATTCTTCTTGTATCCAGATTGCAATCTTTGGCCGTTTTAGACCTGATCGAGTGGTTGAGTTATAAGTTATGCATTTCGTGGTTGTATTTTGGATCTGAGATGTGGGTTACAAAGAAATTTTGTAACTTTTGACATGTAATTCATGAAGCTGAGAAGTGGTTTTGTAGCAGTGTATGTTTTGTTGAGACTAAAATAATATAACTGTACTAACAAGTTTTTGTTTGAATACTATAGGAAAACAATAGAAATTAAGGTTATCAATTTTGGTCGCCCTTTCAAACAATAATCATCAGATTTTTAATTTTTAATTTATTTTTTGGTTTTTATTAGAAAGAGCTTAACGATGTTAGAACTTTCTTTTACATAATTTAGATTGAGGGACCATTTTAAAATGAATCTGTAATTGCAGGGATGTGAATCAAATAAAAAAACATAAGAAAACCAAAATCAAAAAATGTTATAATTGCAATGACCAAAGATATTTTTAAACCATTAGAAGTAAACAAATTTATGGTGCAAAAGTGAGGTAAGTCTTGCATCATGCACAAATTTTTATCAATCATTGGATTAATTGTTGAGGAAAAATCTCAAATTAATGTTTTGAAGATAACCAAACAAAGATAATCAATCATCATGGTTCATAAAAACAACAGTCTGGACAAACCAAGACCATTCTAGTTTTTGACAACATTCAGTCTAGGTATCGGGCTCGAATCCCACGGAAGGCAAAAACTCGCTATTTCCACTAGGTGGTGAGGGGGGCGAGAAGGTTGATCCGCTGTCGCATACGGATCAAATACGATTTAAAATTAGTGCAGAAAGGGGTAATAACCCGAGTCGTTTCGCAAGGACTCCTGATATAATGATATTAACCGAGTTGAAATTCGAAATCGGGGGTTTGATAATGATTTAGTTTGGACAGATGAGCAAATAAATTAATCCACTTATTCGAGTTTCGAACCTATCACAGATTCTATCAATGAATTTTAATTAATTTCTAATTCGTGATTCTATTCTTATTTGACTACAGAATTGATCAAACAAGCGTACAATCAATCCTACGTTCGGTTTCATTGACTGGATTAAGCATCACAATCATTAAAATATTACAATTAACGATTAAGCATCGCAGAATTATAATTCAATTAAATTATAGATGGAAACCGAATTATGTCAAATAAAATTAATCGATTTTATTGAAATTCAGTTTAAGCAATCAGAAAATCAATATAATCAGATGAACGAAAATAGAATCATGAACTAAAAATCGACGGTATAACCTGAACCTCCAGGTGTGATGAAACTCTAAATTCGTGGATTAATCTGATGAAATTAGCCTTCCATTGAATTCAAAATAAAAAATTCGCGTATCTATTTTTATTCTGTCCGAAAATACTGTCCTAAAAAAAGAAAGAAATCCCAAATATATAGTGCTCGGGCTTTTGGGCTTTAAAACAAGGAGCCCGCTATTTAAGTTATTACAAAGGTCCAGAATATGAAATCTGTAATTTAGACTCAGTAGAATTCGGAATTCAGATTTTTTTTCAAACACAAAAGTTGTAGCTCTGATTTTTAGCTTTCCAACGACTGCTCGCATGCCTCAATCGGATATCCAGAGCTCAAGTTATGGCCTACAAAGCGAGCAGGGGTTAAAATGCAAATAATAAAATTGTAATTCAATTTCAACCCAAAGTTTAGAAATAAGCTAAAAAATTATTCTAAGCTATAAAGTGATTTTAAAAATACTAAAACAAAAGGATAGAAACATGTGCCCGAGTGCTATGATCAAAGGTCGTGATTAACATTGCCGATAACGGTAAGGGTTGGGATGTTACATAATTGGTAGTGGGAATGTGATGAGGCGGTACTTATCCCCTAGGTATCGGTCTCGAATCCCACGGAAGGCAAAAAACTTGCTAGATTTCCAACGGTGGGAAAGGGGGGAGCGAGAAGGTCGTCATTACCATCGTCGATAATGGTAAGGGTCGGGATGTTACAACTAACATCGCCGATAACGGTAAGGGTCGGGATGTTACAATTCTGGTTTGCGAAAATATTAGCCTTCATTATACAAGATCATTCTAATTTGCGAAAGTATCAGCCCTCTTTATACAAGATCATTCTAGACAATTTGTTCTAAGCCCAGAGTTTAAGTGAATTAAACATCAAAACAACTTAGTTTAAAAGTAGCAAAACAACATCAAGAACCATTACAAGATCAATCTCCAGATTGATGGCCTATGAAACAAGTACGACTATGAAAGCAAGGACACTGATGATGCACCTCTATAGAAAGATAGCTTGCAGAAACACTGACACCAAATAGCTGTCAAATGATCTTATTCCATCACCCATTCAAAACAGAAACGAAGAACGTTCTGGTTATAAAGAAGGAATGTTTTTGATAAAATAAAACACGTGTCTATTAAAAGATCAATAAAAACAACTAGATTATTAACGGCTACATGAGTTGTCATCAACCTTCATAACGCCTATAAAAGGAACCTCAAGGTCAAGATAACAACAAAAGTTTCAAGTGCAAGCAATTAATCACTTAAACAATAATACTTGAGAAATCAAAGCTATTCAATCAAGCAAAAGCTCCAGTTCTCTTTCACTAGATTCAAGGATCTTTTTGCTGAGTTTTCTGATTAAAAATCAATCTCAAACAAGTGTTGAGTATATTCAAATTCATCAACCTTCTTTCAATGTTTCATCTGAAACTCAAGACTATATTCTAAAAGATAGTTTGAGTGAATTGTAAAAATTCCTATTTGTGGTTAAAATGTGACTTGTAAACACCCTTTCTAGACTGAAATGTGATTGTAAGAAATCCTTTCAAGGTCGAAAGGTGAACATTGTAACTGATCAAGAAAGTTTGTGTGAAAAGCAAGAACATTCTTGTTAAAGCACATTAGTGGAAAAGCTCACAAATTGCGAGGACAGAACGTAACCCATCTTGGGTGAACCAGGATACTTATTGTGTGATTCTCTTATCCTTACCTTTAATTATTTCTCACTCACAAGCAGAGATCATGTAGAAATAATCTCTTTCACTTATTTTCACTAACCAAAAACGTTCTGCATTTTTGTTTTGAAACCAAGATTAATCTTGAGTTGTTTTAAATTAAAAGCAGGAATTAATTTTTTTTAAAGGGAATTACAATTCAAACCCCTTTCATTGTGATTGACATTGTTACTTCAATTGGCATCAGAGCCTTCCTTTAAGGATTAATACTCAAAACGTGTTAGAGGAAAGATTCAGGAAGCAATGTCTAAAGTTAAGTACATAGTTGAAGGCGGATCATCGAATAAACCACATTTCTTTAATGGTAAAGACTACTACTTTTGGAAAAGTAAGATGCAATTGTTCCTTAAATCACAAGATACAAGAATGTGGTGCATCATAACAGATGGAAACTTTATACGAAGAATTGATTAGAATGATTCAACATCTGCTAAGAAGAAATATTCAAATTGGACAACAAAAGACAAAGCTAAGGTACTTCTAAACTCTAAAGCTCAATTACTTTTGTCTTGTGTCTTAAGCAGAGAAGAAAGTGAAATAGTTGATGAATGTGATACGGAAAAAAAAAAGTATGGGATACACTACAAACCCATCACAAACGAACAAGTCATGTCAAAGAAATGAGAATTGATATTGGTGTACGAAAGTTTGAACTATTTGAAATGAATGAAGGAGAAACCATTGATGAAATGTATTCAAAATTTATAACCATAGTGAATGAAATGCGTTCTCTTGGCAAGACATACTCAGTACAAGACAAAGTAAGAAAAATTCTAAGATCTCTTCCAATCATATGGAGACCAATGGTTACAACCATAGGTCAATCCAAGAATCTTGAGATACTTGGATTAGAGGAACTCATTGGAACCAACATGTGTCTAATGGAGAAGCCAACATGTGTCTAATGGCAAAATCAGAAGACGATGAGGTAGTCATTTATGAACTATGCCTTTTATGTGAACAAATGGAAAAAGAATTTGATAACTTGTTAAACGACTCAAATTTTCTTGCTAAAAAATGTAGCTCTTTAAAAGAAACAATTTATAGAGAAAAAGAGAAAGCTCAAGCTATGAATTATGAACTAAAAAAGGATCATTCAAAGCCTGTAGGAATCTCATTTTAAAACAACTGAAAAATCTGAATGTCAAGAACGTTCTTCTCAACATAGAAATCGAATATATCAAAAATGATCTATCAAATTTTATTAAATCTACTGAAACCTTCCAAAGAATTATGAGATCTTTGGTAGGAATGTTTGATAATATTGGACTCGATTTTGACAAAACCCAAAAGCAAAAACTCTATGAATTTTTTTTTGTTCCTGAAATAAAAGAAGACAAGTGCAAAACGAAATGTTCCTACTACAGTAAAATTGGGCATCTTAAGTATGTATGTTATTTCAAAAAATGGGATGAAAAATATAAATCAAGAAGACCTCTAAAAAAGGAAGAACGTTTTGGCATCAGGATAGAACCTTCTCCAAGAGCAATAAGGTAATGTTCTTATTGTTCAAAGATTGGTCACAATGAATCAAATTTCTATTTTAAGTAAAAAATATAGTATTAAAGAAAAAACTAACTCTCAAGGACCCAAGACCAATGGGTACCTAAAAATCTTGTAACATCAAATGCAGATTAGTTCTCAAAATCTCATGAAAAAGCCATAGTACTTGGATAGTGATTGCTCGAGACATATGACAAGAGATAAACAATGTTTTCTTTCCTTTGTCAAAAAAGATGGAGGATCTGTAACCTTTTGGAATAATGATCAAGCAAAAATCAAAGGTAAAAGTACTATAGGTAAAGAAAATTATGCAAAAATTACTGATGTTCAATACGTTGAAGGTCTAAAACATAATCTTTTAAGCATTAGTCAATTATGTGAAAATGGTTTTGAGGTTATATTTAAAGCAAACATATGTGAAGTCAAGCAGACAACTCCTGGTAAAATTCTTTTATCTGGATCCAGAAAGAAAAATCTTTATGTATTATATCTTGAAGAATTATCTATTGAATCATGTTTTATGTCCATCAACAAAGATAAGTGGATACGACATAGACGAACTGGGCATGTTAGCATGAAAACAATTTCAAAATTATCCAAACTAGATCTTGTTATAGGTTTGCCAAAAATAAATTTTGATAAAGACAAAATATGTTAAGCTTGTGCAAAAGGAAAACAAGTCAAGAGCAGTTTTCATTCAAAATATTTTATTTCTACTAAAAAACCTCTTGAATTGCTTCACATTGATCTCTTTGGTCATATCAAAACAACAAGCTTAGGAGGAATGAGATATGGCTTTGTTATTGTTGATGATTTCTCACGTTACACATGGGTACTCTTCTTAAAACAAAAAGATGATTTGTTTGATGCTTTTAAAACCTTTTGCAAAAAAGTTCAAAATAAAAAATACTCTTACATAATCTCTGCAAGAAGTGATCATGTAGGAGAATTCATAAACACTTCCTTTAAATTTTTTTGTGATGCATTTGGAATTTGTCATAACATTTCTTGTGCAAGAACTCCTTAACAAAATGGAGTTGTTGAACGAAAGAATCGAACATTACAAGAAATGGCAAGAACAGTCTTGGAAGAATCAAACGTTGAAAAATACTTTTGGGGTGAAGCTATCAACACTTCCTGCTGCATTTAAATCGTGTATCGATAAGGAAAATCATCAACAAGACACCTTAAAAAATATGGAAAAATAGAAAGCCAAATATCTCATACTTTCATATTTTTTGCTGCTACTGCTACATTTTAAACAACAAAGATAATCTAGGAAAGTTTGATGCAAAATTAGACAAAGCTATTTTCTTAGGATACTCAACCGATTCCAAAGGTTATCACATATTGAGGTAAGTATGCATGTATTTTTTGATGAATTGATGATCTTTATATACATAAGATAGATGATGAAGAAGAAAAACAATATGGGCAACAACAACAGATCGTTCCTCCAAAAAACAAGATCGATAAACAATCTCCATTTCAAACTCCTCCAAGAAGCTGGAAAATCGTAGGAGAGCATCCACAAAATCAAATTATAGGAAACACATTTGATGAAATTAGAACAAGAATGTCATTTAAGGATAATAACAACAACAACATGGTAATGATATCTCAAATGGAGCCATAATTAATCAAAGAAGCCATAATTGATGAATAATGGGTTGAAGTAATGCAAGAAGAACTTATTCAATTTGAAAAGAACCAAGTCTGGACTCTTGTCCCCAATCCACAACATCAAACAATTATTGGGACGAGATGGGTATTTAGAAAGAAACTAAATGAAGAAAGAAAAGTTATAAGGAATAAAGCAAGGCTAGAGGCTGAAGGGTATAACCAATAAGAAGGTATTGATTAAGATGAGACTTTTCTCTAGATGCAAGGTTAGAAGCTATCAGAATCCTTCTTGCATATGCATCTCATAAACTTATTAAACTTTTTTCAAATGGATGTCAAAAGTGCTTTTTTAAATGATTTTCTAAATGAACAAGTGTATGTTCATCAGCCTCCTAGTTTTGAAGATCAAAAGAAACCAAACCATGTCTTCAAACTTACCAAAGCTCTGTATGGACTAAAACAAGCCCCTAGAGCCTGGTATGAAAGACTAAGTTCCTTCTTGATCAAAAATAGATTTTCAAAGGAAAAATTGACATAACACTTTTTAGAAAAGTTGATAAAGATGATTTACTCATTGTTCAAGTGTATATTGATGACATTATCTTTGGATCAACAAATGAAAAAATGTGGGGATTTTTTAAATATCATGCAATGTGAATTTGAAATGAGCATGATGGGAGATTTGTGATATATTTTTGACTTACAAATTAAACAACATGAAGATGAAATTTTTATTTGTCAAGAAAAATACATAAAAGATCTTTTGAAAAAATACAAAATGAATGAAGCTAAAATGATGACAACTCCCATCCATCCATCCTCCATTTTGGACAAAGATGAACAAGGAAAATCCATTTATGAGAAAGAATACAAAGGAATGATAGGTTCATTCTGCCAAAGGCTACTTATACAAAGTGCTTACAACCAACTTTCAGTTATCATACTAACTACAAAGAGATAAAAAAAAGGAAAGTAGTTACAGTAGAAAAAACAAACAAAATTGAAAATTGACTAAGTATGAGTATCTTCATCAAAGTCATAGTTCAAAACAACAAAATCATCCTCCACCTTATCTCAGTTTTTAGCCAAACAAAAACTGAAAAAACTCTAAACAACTTTTTCGCAAAATCAAAAACCCATAACGTTCTCCATCAAAAACCATTTCACCAAAACATTCTCCACCTAATCCCAATCCACAAGAATAATCTTCATACAGATCTCAAACCAATCAACATTCTTCAAAGAAAATTGCTTCCAAAATTCTAATTCCACCTTTAGTCTCCTCAAAATAACAAAAGATTTTTCAAGACAAGAGGGCCAAAAGACCCATTGTCATATACAAATTTTTTATGTTTGATAACCTTCAATTTGAAGGTACTTCAATCAAACATCATACTGATTCCCTTGGTTGGTCATAATTTCTACAAATTTCAAATTCGTTTTATCTTGATGTTGTTTGAGCCTTTTACTGCAAAGCTCAGGCCTTTGATGATAAAATCCTTGCTTGTCTCCACCTTAAAAGGTGTAGAAATCCGACTTACCCCTGCTACCCTAGATGAGATTTTACATTTACCCAATGAAGGGCCAATAGTCTTTGGGAAAGATTGGTACTCTGCCCTCAACATCAACAAAGATTTGGTCTTTAAAGTACTTTTTATCCCTGGCTCCATAAACTATGTGTTTGTGGATTTAAAACCCTTCCAAAAATCTTTAACAACATTAGTCAGCATTCCCTCCTACCTCATTGTTGTAGCCATGAGTATGTATCAGATAATGATGCTCTGGTTATCTATCACCTTCTCCATTACCAAAAGCTTAATCCTCCTTATATCATCTTTCAAAACATGATTTCTTCCCAACTCCTCACTCCCTTCAAAATCTAATTCTGCAGAGTCATATTTACTCATAAATTAACTATGAAATAACCTCTCATGTGTCCCCAGCTTTTGTTTCACCACAAAAGACCATATCCTCTTTGTTTGGCATTTACCAATATTCAACATTTCAAGATATGAACCTTCTTTGCCCCTCTATCCCTCAGGCTCAGTCCATGTCAGGTACCCTTCCTACCATTGGCTCAGGTTTTGCTATACTATCTTTTTTTTGCACTACAACAACTCCTTCTCCAAGATGAATACCTCGAAAACACGTAAGGACAGTCCCAAGATCTTTACAGCTCTCCAAACGATCATTGACCGGTAGACCCATCAAGATAGGGAAATTCCAATCTTAAGGGATTAGATGACCACTCAGCTCGCGCCCAAGTTAGGACTTACCCACCATTGCCTAACCCACCTCCAACCTTCCATGATATTCCCTGGCCTTCCTTATCTTCTTCTTATGAGGGATCTTCTCTATCTATGTCGTTTTAGATCTGCCTTCTGCCAGCGTTCCTTCCAACACTTCTTGATGTGACAAAGGGGAAGAACTAATTATTAGATTTCAATTTTCAGAAGTCTTTTTGATCAAAATTATGTTTTTTTTTTGTTTTGTTTTTGAACCATATGTATGAACAATCTTTTTATTATTAATGAAAAAGATATATTTTGGTTCAATGTTATCTATTACTTAGATTATCAAAAGCCCTTAGATAATATCATCAGAATCAAAATTAAAAATCTAATTAACATGTTTATCATCGTCAAAAAGGGGGACAATTTGAGGAAAAATCCCAAATTAATGTTTGGAAGATAATCAAACAAAGTTAATTAATTTCTAATTATCATTCTAAATTGTGTTGCTATTTGACTTGTGCTTTTGAGTGTGCTATTCAAAGATTGGTAATGATATACAACAACACAAGATCATTTTGGTTTATAAAAACAACAGTCTGGACAAACCTAGATCATTCGGGTTTTTGACTGCATCCATTCTAGTCAAACCAAGATATTTCTAGTTTACGAAAGTATCACCCTTCTTTATGCAAGATCATTCTGGTTTATGAAAGTATCAACCTTCTTTATACAAGATCATTCTGGATAATTTGTTCTAAAAATCAATTGAATCAATCCTAGAGTTTAAGTGAATTAAACCTCAAGACAACTCAAATTAACAGAAGAAAAACAACATGAAGAACCATTAGAAGATCAATCTCCAAATGGATAACCTATAAAACAAATATGGCTATGACAACAAGGACACTGATGTTGCACCCCTATAGAAAGACAGCTTGCAGAAACACTGACACCAAACAGCTGTCAAATGATCTCAGTCCAACAATCACTCAAAACAGAAACGGAGAATGTTCTAGTTATAAAGCAGAAACGTTCTTGATAAAATATAACACAAGTCTATTAAAATATCAATCTGAAACGCTAGATTATTAACGACTACATGAGTTGTCATCAACCTTCATCACTCCTATAAAAGGAACCTCAAGGTCAAGCTAACAACAAGAGTTTCAAGTGCAAGCAATTAATCACTTAAACAATCATACTTAAGAAATCAAGGCTCTTCAATCAAGGAAAAGCTCCAGTTCTCTTTCACTAGATTCAAGGATCTTTTTATTGATTTTTCTGATTAAAAATCAATCTCAAACAAGTGTTGAGTATATTCAAATTCATCAACCTTCTTTCAATGTTTCATCTGAAACTCAAGACTATATTCTAAAAGATAGTTTGAGTGAATTGTAAAAATTCCTATTTGTGGTTAAAATGTGACTTGTAAACACCCTTTCTAGACTGAAATGTGATTGTAAGAAATCCTTTCAAGGTCGAAAGGTGAACATTGTAACTGATCAAGAAAGTTTGTGTGAAAAGCAAGAACATTCTTGTTAAAGCACATTAGTGGAAAAGCTCACAAATTGTGAGGACTGAACGTAGCCCGTATTGGGTGAACTAGGATACATTATTGTGTGATTATCTTATCCTTATCTTTAATTATTTCTCACTCACAAGCAGAGATCACATAGAAATAATCTCTTTCATTTATTTTCACAAACCAAGAACGTTCTGCATTTTTGTTTTGAAACCAATATTAATCCTGAGTTGTTTTAAATTAAAAGCAGAATTTTTTTTTAAAAGGGACTTACAATTCAAACCCCCTTCCTTGTGATTGATATTGTTGCTTCATTAATAAGTCTTATCGTTGGATAAAATGAGATATGACGAGACTTAACAATTTAATGGTAGAAAATAAACGTATGGATGATGCAAGATGATCTTATGCACATTAGACAAAGCGTTAAAAATAATCATCTTAAGTATAATATTTATTGTAATTTTCTATCACATTTGTCGGATATTTTGGTTATAGTATTTACTTGAAGTAATTATTTTTGAATTTATATTTAAATTTGTATCTTATACTCAAAAAATGATTTACCTTCTATCCATATACTAAACTTTCTCATATATTACCTGGAGAAATACATTGAAATAGCACATACATTTGGTCCAGTTTTTAAGTGAAAACTCACTATACCATTACTTGTTTAAATAAAGATAAAGTGAACTAACACTCGAGCAACTAATTTTGAACTCTTTTTAAATAAAATAGACAATGCGTTTCAAGAGTTATGTGAGAGTTTGTATAAATTAAATTACCTTACCGTCTTTTATTGTTTGTGTGCTCATATTTGATATTCAACCAATGATACTTCTCTAAGATAAAAAAGACCAGTCTTTCCTTAGATAACATTTTGAAAGTTTTCAATGAAACATAAATGATAGATCTTTTAGTAAATGAAATATCAAAATGGAAATAGTTTATAAATGGGACATTCATAAAAATTATTATGTCATTGAAGAAAAACTATTCAGTATTATGCAATTACATTTAAATAGTGTATTTCGGGAAGTTCACTTTAAAATATTAAAAAAAACAATCATATTATAATAAGTTAGACTAATAATATGCAAGCTACCAAACCAATACATTATGAACTCCAAGAAATTGAGACATTATAACAATGAAGCTTTAGGACTCACATATTGAGTTTTTTCAATTTGGTAATTGAATTAACTTTTGCAACTTATTGCAAGTGTAGGATTTGGTGTCATAGTTAGAACTCAATAGTTTTTATTGAGGAAGTGAAGAGGATAATGAAGGCAATGAGGATGCATGGAATTATATGATATAATCTATTGGATCTTTCGTTGGGGGGTATGCTGCAAATCTTGAACAAGAAGAAGATGAAACTAATGATGATGAAGGTTGCACAAATAAATTCCAAAGCGTGTGTACCACACTAAGCTTTAGGTTCAATTCGCCCCCACCAATCTAAATATATTGGATGCAAACGGGTTAATCGGTGAATCTCCTTCAAGATACTTTGGAATCCTTGAAGTGAATTGCACATTCACATCAAGATTATCGATCAATGATAGTTTACAAAATAAAGTTCATTCATTTACTCTCGTGCACTAGTGAAAAGAAGAAATGATTCATAAATATTTTTTATAGAAATTTGACTCATGTAACATGAATTTTGTCTTGTCCTTTCCATTGAAGTAAAAACCTTTTTGATATGTGTTTTAATGACAACAAACCCTATGAAATAAATGTTAAGTTTTCTAAATGGTGATCTACTGATGTTTGCATTTGAGTTTATGTTGAAAGAACAAGTCAAGCTTGAAGCCACTCACATAAACAAGTGCATTTTATCAACTCAACAATGAAAGAATTGAGGAGCCTAATTCATAAATATAAATATGATTATCCTCAAGCCTAGGATGATCATCACAATACGTTGCATCTCAATCTCTTGGAAGAAGTCAAGAAAAACTATGGGTCAAGATGTATCTATAAGAAAATTAGAGGATGAAAAATCCAGATTCGATGATGAATATTCTTCACAATCTCAAATATGAGGATAAATTTTTATCAAAATTTTCATCTCACAATCATTGAAAATGTAGTTTTCATAAAAGTACAATAGGACAAAAGTTGACATGTTTTTCACACTATTCAAGGTTTACCAAAAGTAAACATAGAAGTGACATCACATCAATTATGTACTCTTATGTGGAAGACAAGAATTTTCATCCTCACACTTAACATAACCTAAGGATGGACTCTCGAAAAAATCATCCTCTCATATATAAAAATGAGGTCTTATGTGAACAATGCAAAGACAATATGTTAGCATTGTTCAAATTTGTACAAAAGCTTTTGAAGTAAGGCAAACACATAAATCGTGATTTTCAAGGTATTCGAAACAAGAAGGAACCTTCTCATCCATAATAGCTCAAGAGGATAATAAGAATGTCTTTTACAAATCATATTCTAGAAGGTTACCTAACAAGTAAAAAAGGTGCCAACATGTTTACACCAAATTCCAACAGTCACATATTGGAGAGAAAGACATACAATCATCTCTCAAAGACTTAGATAGATCCGAGGATAATTATCCTTAAAATCAGGTACATTAGAGAATTCTTACAAAATCAAGATGAGGATAGACGCAGAGGATATCCTCATAACAAATTTGACACATACAGAAAAGTACAAAGGTACAAAAAGGTGAAGTACTTGACATGAAGGGAACACTAGTCAAAGTGGTTGGAAAAGGGAAAGCAAAAAGCAACAATCACATTAAGACTCAATAAAATAGAAATATCATCCTCATACTTAAATCAGATTTGAGGACAGACGCAGAGGATAAACAACACTGAAGATAATGAATTTATGTCCTCTATGTTAGAGGATAAGCAATACTGAAGAGATGATGAATTTATGTCTTCTATATCAGAGGATAAAAAATACTGAAGAGATGACAAATGTATGTCCTCTATTTCAAAGGATAAACAATACTAAAAGTAGGATGAATTTATGTCCTCTATGGCAGAGGATAAACAACGCAGAAGAGAAAATGAACTTCTGTTGTCTATTCATCGTCGTACATGGGAAAATGAGTAAAAGTACCAAAGTACAAAAAGTGATGTCCTTGACTCATAAAGCAAGACACTACAGTTGTTAGGAAAGAAAAAAGTCAAAAAGCACAAGTCATATCAGAATTAATGAAAGCTTCATCCTCGTATAAACCAGATCCGAGGATGGACCACCACAATCATCCTTTCAGCATACATAACATAAGGATAAAGGCTAAATGGCAGTTTCGCAAATAAAGACAAGTCCAAGGAAACTAAGAAAATTCTTCAACAACTATATTTTGCTAACCCATATGTTTGAAGCTCCAAAGGCAACTATATATAGAGAAGTATTAACCTTCAAACATCAAGAGAATCATCTACAAGAAAACATCTAAGTTATTCAAGCTTATCATCATTCTCTTCATTCTACACACCCTTCCAAACTTAAACATATTTGAGGATCATTTATTGAGTGTGTTATATACAACTTCACGTCACTATCTTATCTTAGAAAGTTGCAATTTGATCCCAAACACATTACTACTTGTATATCATCAAGTTGATATAAACTTGAGTTATTTTGTAAGCCTGCTGAGGCTAGTAAAAATACAGCGTTGTAAGCCTGGCGAGGCTAAGAAAATACATTGTTGAAAATGTGTAGATTAGAGGACAAGTTTCTGAGCACTAATGAAAATCTCACAAAGCTGTGAGGAACCGAGTAGGTGAACCAGTATAAATTCTGTGTGTGAATCTTCTTAAGCTCTACTTTCTTTATATTTGTTTTATTCACACCGTTAGCACACTTATCATACATATTTCAAACTCATTATTCTTTTTTAGATCATTCTCAATAAGAGGAGTATTATTGTTCATCTAACCATCCTTACTCAAAAGACAACTTGAGAGGATAATA
The DNA here is from genome assembly GCA_037974735.1 of Cicer chorassanicum. Classification (NCBI taxonomy): domain Eukaryota; kingdom Viridiplantae; phylum Streptophyta; class Magnoliopsida; order Fabales; family Fabaceae; genus Cicer; species Cicer chorassanicum. The sequence goes on from JBBPBP010000002.1 coordinate 19,727,831, forward strand.
TTAGTGCATGAACTAAAATTTAAAAAGGGTAACAATTCAACTCTTCCTTCTCGTGACATTCAATTTACTTCAATTGGTATCAGAGCTCTGCCACTAAGGTTTGAACACTTAACAATGTAAGAGGAAAAGATCCAGGAAGAAGTGATGTCAAAAATTTCAAAGTATACACCTAAAGGAAAGCATCACAAAAAGAAAAAGATGATTGAACTTAAAATAACTCAAAATCCTCCAAAACAAAATTTCATCCTCAGAACTAGAAGTGGGAGAAGCTATCACGTGTCTAAATTCAAATTCATATATTAATGAGGTAATTGTTTATGAACCTTGTTCTTTATGTAAAGACGTGATAGTTGAATTAGATAGCCTCTTAAATGACTCAAACACTTTATCTCAAAAAATGTACATTTCTAAAAAATCAACTTTTTGAGATAAAAAAAAAAAACAAAATGAGGAGATACAAACTAAGAATGATGAATATGTTAAAATCATTCAAGATTTGCAGCAATCTCATTATAAAATGTCTGAGCAACAAAATACTCTTAATGAGAGGATAGTAGAAACTTATCCTCAACCTCCAGAAACTCAAACAAAAAACATTATTTTAAAAAATAAAGTTGAAGATCTAACAAGAGACATAACTAACTTTGTAAAATCCACATAGACCTTTCAAAATATTATGGGATCTCAAAGTGGAAAATTTGACAAAGGTGGGATTAGTTTTGAAAGTTCTGAAAAACAAAAACTTTATGAAAATTTCTTTTTACCTCAAAATATTGAAATTAAAAGGAAATGCTCCAACTGCAAAAAAAATTGGACAGCTTCATAAAGATTGCTATTTCAAGGAAAAGGTTGAGAAAGTAAAAAGAATATGTTCTTATTGTGGGAAACATGGACATTTTGAATCTACATGTTACCATAAGAAGAAAGCCTCTTCAAAGAGAAACACTAACTATCAAGGACCCAAATCACTATGGGTACCGAAATTACTACTAATTTGTGATGAAGGAATGTCCCCTATCAATCAAGAAAAAGCCTTCATACTTGGGCAACGGATATTCAAAACATATGACTGGGCAATTGATATGTAACATTTGGAAATAATGACAAAGCTCAAATAAAAGGTATGTGTATCATTGGTGAAAATAAATTTTGTGTTTCATACTTTAATGAATTGTCATCCATATCATATTTTATTTCTATTGAAAGTGACAAATGGTTTTGACATTAAAAAGAGTTGGTCATGTAAGTATGAAAAATGTTAGAAAATCATCCAAACTTCATCTAGTGAAGGTCTTCCAAAAATTAGTTTTAAAAAGGATAAAAGCTTTTAAAGCATGTGTGAAAGGAAAATAAGTATTGGAGCAAAAAGAAAAAATATGGTCTTATAACAATTGGAGATTATTCAAGATTCACTTGGATTCTATTTTTAAAGTATATGCATGAGGACATCCTCTCGTAGTGTTGATCCTTAAAAGAGAAGTAAGAAAATTTGTCTTCTCTTCCTTTATCATTAACTTTGTTTAATATGTTTGTGATTTGTAATTAGGTTTT
>JBBPBP010000002.1:19729499-19770645 GCA_037974735.1 Cicer chorassanicum
ATTATTATTATTATTATTATTATTATTATTACTGTATTTGTTTATCATACTTTTGTTATCTTCCTTACTTAATATCATCATCTCTACGTGAACATTGTTTTTATATTAGTTTAATATTAAAAAGGAAAAACTTTCTTTTATTATGTTGTTTCTTTTAAAATTTTCATTTCCTTTCTGACACTAGTTTCTCATAACATAAACTTTTTATGTGTTATCTTCATTGTTTGATATGTGTACTCTTTTTAGCTTTTAATAATTTTATATTTTAGTTTACTTTTTCTTTCATGCTCATAAGACTAAGATGTATGTGAAGTAGCAATGTCAATCACAAGAAAGAGGGGTTTGAATTGTGACCCTTTTAAAATTTTGATTCTTGTGCTTAATTTAAATTAACTCAAAATCAATCTTGGTTGAAACAGAATGTCCAGAGTGTTCTGGATATGTTAGAAGTAAATAAAACAAATTAGTTTATAATGAAGTGTGATTTGTGTGTGCAAATAATTAAAGATAAGGGATAGAAAGATCACACACAAAAAGTATACTGGTTCACCCAAATCGGGCTAGTCCAGTTCTCAAAACCGTGAGATTTTCACTATGTGCTTCATAACTAGAATGTTCTCCTTCACACCTTTTCTCTTTATCACACTTTGATCAATTACAATCTTCACCTTTCAACCTTGAAAGGATTTTTACAAACACACTCAATCTAACTTAAAAGATAGACTTGAGTTATAAATGATGTGTATGATAAAAGTGTTTGGGATCTTGAAACTTCTAAACACTTGTTTAAGATAAATAAAGACAAACGCAGTAAATGATGATCCACAAATATAGTGAAGAGAGCTGGAGTTTGCTTGAAGAGTTTTTGACTTGTTCTTACTTGAACTAGAGTTGGTAGATTTGTAAATTGAACTCTTGCCTTTATCTTCCAATTGATCTTCAATTTATACATGATAAAAGGCTTTGAATACTCATTTTAAACTAAATATAGTCGTTGGACACACTTCCCAAGTGTTAGATATATTTTAAAGCAATTAAACATGTGTTTATATTGTTGTTCATAATGTTCTTGACAAATGAAGAACGTTCTTGTTTTTGGGTCTGTTCAGATTTATGCAGAACTTTCTGTAGAATAATGTAAGTACAATGTACTTGCGTCCTTGCTCACAACTCATCAATTTGGAGATCAATCTTAAGGTTGTTTTCCTCCTTTGGGCATTCAGCTCGAGTTCTAGGATTAACCGCTTCTTTGCATAGTCTTGACACTCTTTAAATTGTGGTTTAGACTGTGGAAAATTATTTGCTTTAATTTTGCCTTTAAAAGTGAATAACCAGAATGTTCTTTTGTAAAACCAGAACATTTTTCGTTTCTGTTTTGTATGAGTGCTGCATTTTGACAGCTATTGTGTGTCATGCTTGTTTGCTCTATACGCGTGTTGCTTTTTGCAAGATGCAGTGTTGGAATTCCTATCCTTGTTGTACTTTTTAATCATAAATCTGGAGATTGATATTGCTTTTTGTTCTTGATGTTTTGTTTTTCCTTTGTTGATCCTCTTTGAACGGATCTGTCCAAAATGATCTTGTGTATATAATTCTATTGCTTTCATTATGAAGGTTTGTGATGAAGATTAACATCCCAAAACGGTCTTGATTTAAGGATAACTTTATTGTTTTGCAGACCAGAATGTTCTTGGATTGATCATTATTGAATGTAGTGAAAAACATAATGATCTTCGTTTTTCCAGATTTCTGTTTTTAATAAACCAGAATGATCTTCATTTTTCCAGAATTCTCTTTTTAATAAACCAGAATAATCTTCGTTTTTTCAGACTTCTGTTTTTAATAAACCAGAATGATCTTCGTTTTTCAAGAATTTTGTTTTTAATAAACTAGAATGATCTTCGTTTTTCAAACTGCTGATTTTTAATAAACCAGAATGATCTTCGTTTTTCCAATTTAGTTAAACATGATTTACTTTGATTTATATCATGGTGAGATCATTGATTGTTGTATGAATGTAATTGACCACCTTCTCCATGAAGATGCTATCTTGAAGATGTAACAATCATTCTCTTGAATGATTGATACAGGATATATTCTTTTTAGATTCTTTCATTATTGAGTAGATATTTATGCACTTTGATGAAGTGAATGACTTCTTGCTTGTTCACTTATGCAATTCATGTTCCTTAAATAAAACTCAAGTGCAATCATTAGTAGATCACCATTCATAAAACTTAATAATTTATTTCATAAGGTTTGTTGTCATTAGTAGACGACCATTCATTAAACAGTACGTTCAATATGTAATAACTTATTTTATGAGATTATTATTTCATTATATGAACATATATCATTAGAAGCTATATACTAATTTTTAAGGACCCATTAAGTCTTGGGTACCAAAAGTATTTGTATCTCTTCATGCAAGATTACTAGTTAAATCTCTTGAATAAAAAGAGAAGAAGAAAAAGGTTTCTTAGGAAACTCAAATGCTTTGGGGCAGCATTTGTGAGCAAAATCATGAGTAAGATTTTGAACTTGTTCAAGGAAGCATACTAAAAGATCCTACTCAGAGAATGGTCGTGACGATGAAGAAAAATATCATTATGAAGATCATCGATCTTTGAAAGTTGAGCTTGCTTAAACTCATATCTCCTTTAAAGGAATCTCCATAATCCTCATTTGAAAATTTTAAAGAAGATAAAACCACAAATGCTCTTACTATGATGATGAATCATAAGTAAATTGATATGAACATGTCTCACTCTCTATATCTTCACCACCTCAAGCTATTATTCAAGAGGATGATCCTCTCTAGTGAAAATTTAAGAGGATAAACATACCCAACATTTGGAAAATGCTACAATATCCATTCATATCCATTAGCAAGTGTCCTCATAGTAAAATGAATGAGAATGGGAGAGACAAAAAAAAAAAATTGAAGATTCTCAAATCATTAATCCTCAAATGAGGAAAGTCACTAAATGAGGTACACTCAATCTCAATTCTTATGATGTTTACATAATATAACCTTATGATGCAATCATATTATGTGATTGATTGGATGATTTTAAAATTAAGAATACATGCTAGAAATTTTGATGCAATGATATAAGTTTAAATATAAATGTATTGCATCACCTCTATGTCTAATGAAATCCATTTGCAAAACTTCTAATGTAGTCATTGTTATATTATGCATAAACAAGCACACACAAAAAATTGTTTGATTATAGCATAGTGCTTTAATAACATGTTAAGAATGCATTTCAAATGGATTAATGTTCTTTAATGTTTTGACAAAAGACTATTTTGTTAAGCATAATTTATTGCATGATATTCTCTCACACATTGCTAAATAATCCATGATTTAATTATCATGTTATATTTGCATAAGTTTGAATTGTAGTGAATTCTTCATGACATATCTGATTTCTATAAGTTTTATGTACGTGCATTTATCTCAATATAAATTTTGGATAAATCCAACTTAGTGTGCATATCTTGATTAACATATACTTTGTTTGATGCCTAAGTATGAAATTTTTATTTGGCTTTTTGAAAAATTGAGATTCTGATATACATTATATATCAAATATCCTTGTTGGTTGCAAACTTGTTACTTAGTTGGTTGCATAAAAATAGTGCTAACTCTGCCATTTAGGAGGGAAGGTAAGAGAAAAAAAGGGAGGATTGACGCTTACATACACGTGAGATAATACAACAACAAACGGAACTTGAAAGGACCACCACAATCATTGAGAGATGCTAGAAGTGTTTGGAGTTTGCGCAAAATGTCTCAAAGATTTTTAATAAATATTCTTTTTTTTTTTTTTATGGTTATTCTTCTTCTTCTTTATTTTGATGAACACTACATTTTATATCTAATTTTTTTATAATAATGAACAACTAAGTTCTCCTCTAGTATCTTAGGTGAATCTTGTAATCGAGATACCTTTTATTATATCTTAATTATCTATTCTAGTTTTATTTTAATTACTTTTTCTTGTTCAATGAAATTTTCTTATTGCTATAATCACAATTTAGGATGATCATTTTTTGCATGTTCTTAATCAATTAGTTGTTAGTTGCTAGCAATCGTAGTGCAATTAAATGGTGAATCTATAGGATAATTGAGACTATAAATTATTGCATGATCAAACTTAATTTTAGTGTTCTAATCATTCAATTTTTTTATGCTTTATATTTTTCTTGAATTTAAACTCTTTGCATGACTAAACAAAGAGTTAATTTAGAAAGAAAAAAAACATTAATCACGAATGACCAAACGGATCAGTAGTCTTAGTAAAGTGATTGATAATGAATCAAAAGAAAGGAATTCGAATAGAACTATAATCGGAGATAATCAAAGTTACAAGTGAAACCGCAACTCTAGACTTCTCTCAATTAATCTTCAACTTTAGGTTTTAATTCTTAATTATTTGTTATTTGCTATTTAGTTATCATAACCAATTCTACTATTATCGTTAGTCTAAATAATAAATAATTAATTAGTTTGATACTTACTAATTAGTTCTTGTAAATATGATAACTTTTTATACTACTTATACAATAGAGTACATTTACTCTAAGTGTATTTTTTAATGCAATATGAATGGAGGGCATGGAAGATGGACAACATCCAATCACAAAATGGAAATCCTTGAACACAAATGTTGGTATATTCTCTTTCCAAGTAAGGAGATGGAAATGGGACCTAGCTTTTGGTGATAGTGGGAGCTCAGGTAGTAACTTTGTAAATTGGTGCGGATGGTTTTGAAGAGAATCACAATCTTATGCCTTGTTTTGGTCTTTCAGCTGCTTACATGTGGTTGAAATTTCTTGAATTTGAATCCTCCTAAAGTATAATAAAATTAGAAAATAATTTTTTTTAACAAATTCATGATTTGTTATAAGATATTTATAATATTTACTTTTGATTTGTAAATTAATAATTAGTATTTTATATTTTACTTCCAAAAGCCTTAATTTAAAGGAGGCATATCCAAATTTCTTCTATTCCATCACCGTACAAATAAATATTTTATGTTATATCTGGTTAATTGTTGTTATTGAGTTTTCTTAAAATCATAGTTGGTGTTAAGTTAGTGGTTGAGATTCCTACATTTGAAAAAATATGCATTTATGTGGTTGTCAATTGCAGATTGTTTGAATAAGATCGAACGACTCATAATTTAACTATGTAATTAGAGTTAACATAGATAATTAAAATTTAAGACATCTAATATTAATCAGAGGCTCTGCAATGTGTGGCTATGCCAAATGCAAAATTTCCAATTTAAGTTAGTTTTAATTTTTGTAGTAAACAATTGATAACATGTTTGGTTAAGATTTTTCTTGCTTTCGAATCTTTAAATATAAGATTTTTTGAAATTTTTCTTTGTCTTTTTTTATAAAATCTCTTTTAATTTTTTAATTTCATTAATTATTTCTTTATTAATTTGTCTCTATGTTATATCTATTTATGTAATTTGTAATAAATACTACAATAAAATTATAAAATAATTCAAATTATTAACAAATTTATATTACAATGAACTTTCTAAATTTTTGTCATTTAATTAACGATATTTTATATATAGGAATGGACGTGGAGGTAGTAATTCTTCTTTTTAAAGGAAGTTATTACTTTCTTGCTTTTAGTGGAATAGTTTTTAAAGTCTATCAAATTCTAAACAAATGCTTTTGTTGAAGTTGATTGTAACTACATGACGCGGGACACACATCACGTATCCTAATATATCATTAAACTACTTTATTTTTATTCATGCATTATAGTATAAATCTTATTGTTTTTTAGTTTTGAAAAACTGTTTTAAAAATGATTTTCGGTCATTAAAAATATTATTGGAATGAGTCATAGACTAAGTCGCTCTCTTTAAGACGTTTCATGGTATTTCTAAAATGATACAAGACAAACAATCAACTATGACATCCCTAGGATAAAACAACACATATACACAATATCAGTTTCCTACTGCACCGTAGAAATCCATTCTAAAATTACACCCTCTAAATATGAAGGCTATGGCCACTTGAAAAATTGGTACGATGACCACTCAAAAATATGACGAATAATATTATAGTAAAATGACAGAAAGGGAAAATATGAGATGAAGCTGAAAGGTGAGAGAAGAGAGAAAACTTGGTAAATTTTGGAGTTTTTGGTGCGTTTTGTGAACTGAGTGGAATCCTCTATGAATTCTGCAACCGATTTGAACAAAATTTGCACGAGCGGTTTTTGGCCAATTCACTGAAAACGGGTCAGTCCACAGAAAAACCGTCCTGCAAAATCGGAGGAAAACTCATGCATGTAGTAACTAACAAGAAGAAGTGGAACAGAGTTGACGAAGACTCGGTCAAATCAAAACCGACGTGGAGAGAGAAAAGTGCACACACTAAAAATAATTTTTGTTTTGTTTTTCAGGTTCTAAAATATAATACACCACACAATCTAAGCCCAAGCCTAGCCAAGTCTGTTGGACGTCGTCAACTGCATGCGCATGTGTGTGGTGGTCGATTTAAAGTGCGTTCTCTCATCTTCACAAATTTGGGTATCCCTTGGAGCACACCCCAAAGGTCATACATCCTCCTTATAAACACTACTAATGTGTGATTTCCCTTCTATGTGGAACTTCTTATTTTTTTCAATTCACAACACTAATTCTAAGCTTCAACACTTAATGTTTATCTATCAACAACACAAGTTCCAACATTCCCCCACTTGAATTTAAAAAGTGTTTTTGAAATAGTGTCAAATGCTTCTATAAGATTGTGCATAAATAGAGATGTCTTCCGACTTGAACCTTTGCATAGTAAGTACGATTCATATTCAACAAGAGTGACTTGTAGTCTTGAAATCTATCTCTTCAAACTCATACACAATGTTTTCATATGATGTATTCTCAAAAGCTCGTGTATTAATGGCTTCGCACGTTTATCCCAATATAGTGAACGTTTTAGGAATTCTGCCTCAAAATTTCATAGGAAGTGGCCCTACTTCCACGTTCACATACGTGAATCTATCAAGAGTACTCCTATAGCTAGGTACTCCACTCAACATAGAGTATAGATCTCATTAAGAGTTTTTATTACCTCATCCTTTCATCGCTTCAGAAGTTATACTTCTCTGATTTATAATAGCATGTTCATCTCATATCACTTCACAACTTGTTATTACCCATTGAACCTAATTCTTGAGATCTCCAGTCCTTTAGGTCGGGTTACCATCATGAGTGACGCATTGATCTATAAGCAATAACCTCATCTTTTTGGATGTGTTTATGACTTTCTCTCTAGCTAATCATTTCGTCAAAGGATCAACTATGTTTTCATCAGTGCAAACAGCAAACATGATCTACTCTAACATCTCATTTTGAGAGTAACTCTCTAACTATGTTGTGCTTAGGACGTATATGTTGTCTCTTACCGTTCTAATAATGATTTTCAATTTTTACAATAGCTGTTGTACAGTCGTAGTGGATCAACACAATTGGCATCAGTTTTTCCTACAAAGGGATCTCAGCTAGCAAGTATCTCAACCAACACGTTTCTTCACCAGCAATTGCTAATGCTATCATTTGTCACTTTCATTCACTTTAAACCCTTTTAATATAATCAAGTTATCAAAGTTTTCACGCCACTACATAAGAGCTTATTTAAGATCATATAGAGACTTATCTAATTTAGAGACTATATTTTCTTGTCCTTCAATCACAAAACCTTCAGGTTGCTCCATATAGATTTCTTCTTTCAAGTTATCATTTAAAAAAGCTATTTTGACATTCATTTGATGTACCACCAAGTTATGAATAGTAGCAAGGAAAATTAGTACCTTCATGGATGTAATTCTAGTGATTAGTGAAATAAGGTCGAAGAAATCTCTATTTTCTCTTTGCCTAAAACATTTGGATACAAGGCGAGCCTTGTATTTATCAATAGTTCCATTGGGTTTTAGTTTCTTTTTCAAAATCTGTTTGCAACCTATCGGTTTGCAACTAGGAGGCAAGTTTACCGAATGTCAAGTCCTATTAGACTATAAGGAATCCATTTCATCGTTTATAGCTTCTTGCCACAAATATGTATCCAATGACGACAAAATTATTGAATATTTGTATCATCTTCTAATGTACATACCGTATAATCGGGTCCATAATATTTAGCAAATCTTTCTCTTTTACTTCTTCGAGGTTTTGATCCGTCTTGTTTGTTGCTTTTAGTGCTTCTGATCACGGGAACATGACTTGTTTTAGTGCCCTCACTATTACTCGATTTGAAAGGGAATCTATTTTCATAAAAGTCAACATCATTTGACTCTATGATCACTATAGCATTTAGGTCATAAAACCTATATGCTTTGTTGTTTACTGCATACCTAATGAATACACATTCATTGACTGTACTGGCGAGTTTTCGTTCGGAATAGAGGATTCTAACATAAGTCAAACATCCCCAAGTTCGAAGATAAGACAAGTTGGGTTGTCTTTTCTTCAAAATCTCATAAGGAGATGTTTCTCTTTTAGATTTGAGAACTCTATTCAAAAAATTGCAAATAGTCAATAAAATTTTCGCTCACCAATGAGATGCAACACTAAAGTCAAGAATAATAGCAACAACTAGTTTAATAAGAGTTCTATTCGTTCTTTCAACTTTACCATTCATTTTAGGCGAATATGGTGTAGTTATTTCATGTATAATTTAGTGTAGTTTATAAAAATCATTAAACAAACTAGAATCATACTCGGTTACTCTAATACTACGAAACTTCTTAATCTTTCTACTAAATCGATTTTCAATTTCAGTTACAAAGATCTTAAACATGTCAAGCGCTTCATTTTTATTTTTCGTTAGATATACAAAGGTATAGTTAGAACAATCGTCAATAAAAGTAATAAAATAACGTTTTCCATTTCTAATTAAAGTCCCATCAAGTTCACATATATATCAGAGTATATTAAATCTAAAGGTTTATATTCTCTAACTACTAATTTATGTGAACTATTTGCTATTTTAGCTTGACTATAAAAATCACATTTTTCTAAATCATTTAAACATAATTGTGGACTTAACCCTAAGTTATTTCAGTTTGAAATCGCACGTTGGTTCACATGACATAGTCTATCATGCCAAATACTAAAATCACACAACATGTAACCAGAATGAGACATTTTACTAATTTCAACATTTAACTTAAACATGTCATTTGTGGCACCTTTTCCCACACAAAATATCATTTTTAGTAATGGTGTACAGAAGGAGACATTTTACTAATTTCAACATTTAACTTAAACATGTCATTAGTGGCACATTTTCCCACACAAAAATATCATTTTTAGTAATGGTGTACAAATCTGCTCTGATAGATTGAGTAAATCCTACCTTGTTTAGAAGAAAACTAGAAACCAAATTTTTTTCTTATATCTAGAGTGTGCATCACGTCCTTCGTAATCAAAGTCTTTCCAGAGGTGAACTTCAACTCCACACCTCCAATACCAACGACATTAGTGGTGTGAGAATCTCCCAAAAACAATTTCTTATCTTCAGTAACAATCTATGTTTTAAACATAGGACGATCATAGAAAACATGGCGATAGGCGTTAATCCACCATCCATCTAATCCACCAACAATGTTGATTTCAGTAATCATAGAAAAACATTTCTCTTCAGTCAAGTGAGCTTGTTGAGTAGAGCTTGGCCTGTTCCTAACCGTGTGTGCCATATGACCTGGTTTTCCATAGTTATAATAAATGGACTGTGAGCCATATTCATTTCTAGGATATGGTTGTTGTTTCAGAATTGGGGCCTTTGGATGGTTCTCATTCTTGTTGTAGTTCTTTAGATTGCGGTTTTGATTGTTGAGTGGTTTGTTAGTTTGCTTTAAAACTGCACCGATGAACTTCTTCTTGTTGTTTGAAACAACTAGTACTTCATCTTTTTGGTCTTGCTTCCAAGATTCTTCCTGAATTCGGAAGCGAGTTATCAGTCTTTCTAGTGAAAATTATTTTGTTTTATGCTTGAAAGAATTTTTGAAATCATTCCAAGCAAGAGGCAATTTGCCAATAATAACAACAATTTGAAATTGTTCATCTAAAGTCATACCTTCAAAGATGATCTAATGAACTATCTTTTGAATTTCATGGGATTGAGCCTCCATGAATCTGTCATTGGTCATCTAATACTTTAAGTAGCAACTCACAACATAATTTTTAGCTTCAACTTCTTCGGTATCATATTTCTTCTTTAGAGAACCCAAAACTTCTCTAACAGTATTACTGAAACTGTAATAATCATACATATCTGTTAGATCAGATGTGCACCTAAGAGGGGGGGTGAATTAGGTGTTTGGTTATTTTGATAGTTTTTAGAATTACGGTGATTGATTTTTGCGCTTATGGATAGTAACAGATAATGTAAATGGCAGTAATATAAAGAACACAGCAGATTTATCCTGGTTCCCCTAATCACCAAGGGTACGTCCAGTCCTCTTGCTCACCACAAGAGATTTTCTTCACTATCTTTCAGAATATGTACAAGTCCTCACCCTGGACCTTGGCTACAATCTTCTAACAAACTTTCAAAGATAGAACACTACTATCTTAGATACAGCACTTAAAGAAAGTACAACTTTCTTTTACAAACACCTGTTGTTTTGATAAGGATATAGGAATAGAAGGAGATAGAATAATTCAAGATTTATTCAAGTACTTTGAGAACCTTAAGGATATGAAAATGATATGCAAGTACTTGAATTTCTGAAAAAGACTTAGAAAAATTTAGAAAATTTAGTTCAAAGTCTTTGAAATTGTGTAATTTGAATTGGTAATTTGAAAATGAAGTTATCACCTATTTATAGTCCTCAAACAACTCTTTAGATTCGTGGCCTTTGATCCAAGAGGTTTGAGAACGAATTGCAATGTTTTAAATTGAATTCAAAGCTGAAAAATTGCATTGCTTGCAGTTGTATTCGACTACCATATTTCTGTATTCGAATACAGCTTGTTGCAACGTTAAAAATTTTCAAACATTTCACTGTGTAGTCGAATACAGATGAGATGGCCAACTCTCTGACTTAGCCATGTTTTATCTTGTATTCGACTACAGGATATTTGTATTCGAATACGACTGCTGCAACGTTTAAAAAATCATTCAAAATTTCCACTGTGTAGTCGAATACAGATGAGATGGCGCTCTCTCTGACTTAGCCATTTTTATCTGTATTCGAATACACTTTAGTTGTATTCGATTACAACATGACTTTTAGTCAAAAATAAGGATTCTATCATTTTGAAAATATTATTTTGGACTTTGGAAAATATTGTTTATGCATATGCAAAGTAATTAAGGTTCTCTTGTATTTGAATTATGACTTGAATTATTTAACCTTTATATAATCTATTTATTTCATCAAGGGATGTTTGAGGAATTCTTCTTTTTGTTGTTGTGTCACCATTGGTCTTTGTGTATAATCAAAAACGTATTTTTACATTCTCCCCCTTTTTGATTATGACAAAACCATTGCTGTTGTTGTTGACGACTCCCCCGTAATGTAGGCGTATTGTACTCCCCCGTAATTTTTGCAATATGTGTGTTTGAGTACCTACAGATAAGTTTTTACCGGACAACAACAAGCAACAAAATACACAGATTGCAACAAAATATACAGATTTTCTCCCCCTTTTGACATGATCAAAAAGAAGAATACCAGTAATAAATAAAATAAGGAATTTAACACAAGAAATATGACATAAACCAAGAAAGACCATATTGAGATAATTAATCAGATGAAGTCAAACAAGACATAAAGTCACAAAGTCATACAATAAAAGTAAAGGTAACCGGAAAGTAACAACGAGTACAAGTAGCAAAATACAAGGAAAGTCAGCCCTAGTACAAAAAACTAGCTAGTCTTAGGAAACGAAAGACAAGTCAGTGACGATCGGGAGGTAGATGGAAGTGATCGAGTTTATCGGCGATGATACACATCTCGTGGACCAAGCTGTCGTGATTGGTAGCGATGGTGGATTCGAGAGCTTGAAAGCGAGCATCGACCGAAGCGGTAAATCCGGAGAAGCAGGTCTGAAGAGAGTCAAGTTTATCCATAATCATGCGGTTAGAAACTTGATCATCATCAGATGCAGGATCGTCAGCAGCATCATCTGTAGGAGCACTAGCAGAGGCCTGACCGATATCACTCTGATGGATGTATTTTTGCAGCGATTCACTCCAAACGATTTTCATGCTCGGGAGAACACTCAAATCTAGCAGATTATCCTTAGTGACGGTATACACAACCTCCTCAGAAAAATCTACCCCAAAGTGTTCAAGTATCCGAGAAACTTCCTTAGCATAGGGCAATCTAACAGCTTCACGGGAGACAAACATAACTGACTTAACGAAATATGCCCAGTTAAGAGGAAGACCGTCATTCATGAAGTATAGGATTTGAAGTTCAAACTCAGAGAGTTGAGAGTAGTTACCGGCCTTAGGAACCAAAATGTAGCTTAAGAGATAATGGAGCAGACGAAAGTCGACAGTCAAGTTTCCAACACTAAATCTTTGTCGAGCAAAGGTGGAGCTAGCCTGAAGTTGCTTACGTTCTATGGTTTGTTTGTCAAAGCGACACAGAGCCGCATAAGCATCATGTTTCGAGATATTATGCCATTTGCACAAATTAGTTGGACTGAGTTTCTGGCCGACATCAGGTATATGCAAAATATCACCAATAGTATGGGAATCAAGTTCAATAGTGATTCTTTTGACACGTGAAATTAACATTTTGCCATCCCGACGAAGATTACAATAAAAGACTCGAACCAAATCAGGATATATCGGACCTTTGTAAGCAATAAAGTCCTCAACATGTTGAGCCCTAAGTAAATCCGGAAATTGAAAGGCAGAGAATGAATCTAAAGTACCGAATTTTGGAATGATGAGCCTTTTGTCAGAGTACAGTGTGCGAAACCGGGTAATTTCTTCGGGAGAATGCAGAAGTCGAGACAGATCCGTGACGCTGGTGCTCTTTGTGCGTCGCTTGGACGGACCCAAGCTTGCATGCTTGGTGCGAGGTCCACGCTTGCGTGCGTTTTCAACAGTGTTGGAGATGTTTGACATTTTGTGGAAGGTTTTAGGGTTCGGATTCGAACTGAGATGGGAAGGTGAAAAAGAGGAATTCGCTAATCTGAATTTTGGGGGCTAGGGTTTTGTGAAATCGTGAATCTGAAGCACTGGAAGAGTGGTTTCGCAGCAATTAATGGAAGGAAATCACGTTTGGGAAGGCAAGCTTGAATGAACGAAGCCGTGCTGGAGATTTATTCGCAGAGAAGATGAAGTTCGCAGAGGCAAGGCACGGGTTCGCAGGGAAGGAAGGAGATGTATTCGGCTACTGACTGTCAAGCTTTATATATGACAGAAAATTGCGAACCTGTAGTCGAATACAGGAAAATGGTAATCGAATACAGATTTCCAGAATCATCTGTATTCGAATACAGTCTGATTGTATTCGGCTACGACTTCCAGATTTTTGAAACAGACATGATTTTATTAGGCAGACCATAACACAAACTTCATATAATCACATAAATGACATGTAAACATAGTCAACTAAATTCTAATATGTGAAAACAAGTATTTAACATATTGATAACATTTTAATTCAAATAGTCAACCAAATTCAAATAACATGAAAACATGTGAAGACAAGAATTAAGCCATACCTTTGCCCTGATGATAGCAGTTTACCTGACGTTTAAAGATCACTTTCACTAAAGATGTCGAGTTCGCGTCGTATTTTGAAAAATGAGTCTTTAGGAAGTGGTTTAGTGAAGATGTCCGCAAGTTGGTTATGAGTATCCACAAAGGTTACTTCAACATTGCCTTTAAGCACATGATCGCGCAAAAAGTGGTGTCGTATATCAATGTGTTTGGTCCGAGAATGCATGATTGGATTCTTTGAGATATTGATTGCACTAGTGTTGTCGCATCGTAGCGGAATGCATCCAAGATCAATGCCATAATCACATAGTTGTTGCTTGAGCCATAGGATTTGTGCGCAACAACTTCCTGCTGCTATGTATTCGGCTTCAGCAGTACTAAGGGCGACACATGCTTGCTTTTTACATGACCAAGATACGAGTGCATTGCCCAGTACATGACAAGTGCCGCTTGTGCTTTTACGATCTGTTTTACATCCTGCATAATCTGAATCAGAGTATCCAACGAGACTACAGATACTACCTTTAGGATACCATAGTCCAACATTAATGGTGCCTTTTAAGTATTTCATGATCCTTTTGACAGCTACAAGATGTGATTCTTTCGGATCTGCTTGAAATCTTGCACATAGACAAACACTAAACATGATATCTGGCCGACTGGCCGTTAGATATAACAAAGATCCAATCATACCTCGATATTTTGAGATGTCTACAGATGCACCAATTTCATCTTTATCAACATATGTTCCAGAACCCATGGGAGTTGCACTCTCCTTGCATTTTTCCATGTCAAATCTTTTTAGCAGTTCTTTGCAATACTTTGCTTGATTGATAAAGATGCCATGTTTGAGTTGTTTGATGTGAAGACCGAGAAAATAGTTTAATTTTCCCATCATGGACATTTCAAATTCACCTTGCATCATCAATGAGAATTCTTCACATATTTCATTGTTTGTTGAACCGAATATGATATCGTCAACATAAATTTGGACCAGCAAGGTATGACCATTATTTCGTTTAATAAATAATGTCTTGTCAACCTTTCCCTTTTCAAAACCTCTTTCACATAGGAAAGCACTTAATCTGTCGTACCAAGCTCTTGGTGCTTGTTTTAGACCATAGAGAGCTTTCCTTAGTTTGAATACATGTGTAGGATTCTTGAAGTCTTCAAAGCCGGGTGGCTGCTTGACATATACTTCTTCATTGATGTATCCATTTAGAAATGCGCTTTTTACATCCATCTGAAATAATTCAAAATTCATAGAACAGGCATAAGCAAGTAGTAACTGTATTGCTTCTAACCTTGCGACCGGAGCAAATGTTTCGTCAAAATTGATTCCTTCTTCTTGATTGTATCCTTGGGCGACCAATCTTGCTTTGTTGCGAACAACTATACCATTTTCGTCAAGTTTATTTTTAAATACCCATTTTGTACCAATGATGTGTTTGTCACCTGGATTAGGAACAAGTTCCCATACTTCGTTTCTTTCGAATTGGTTAAGCTCTTCTTGCATTGCAAGTATCCACTGATCATCTTTTAGTGCTTCACCAACTTTGGAAGGTTCGATTTGTGAAACAAATGCCATGTTTAAACATGCATCTTGCAATTTGAGTCTAGTTGTAACTCCTTTGTTGATATCACCAATGATGTTATCAATCGGATGATATCGATGGGTTCTCCATTCCTTTGGGAGTTCATTGGTTTCCTTTTCCAT
Organism: Cicer chorassanicum; assembly: GCA_037974735.1. Taxonomy (NCBI): domain Eukaryota; kingdom Viridiplantae; phylum Streptophyta; class Magnoliopsida; order Fabales; family Fabaceae; genus Cicer; species Cicer chorassanicum. The sequence goes on from JBBPBP010000002.1 coordinate 19,744,951, forward strand.
GTCGACTTCATTTTCTTGACTCGGTTGATCAATTGGATCTTCTTCACGTGGATCACTACTTTCAATATCATCATCATCAAAAGAAATAGCTTTGTCCTCTTTCGAGGGGTTAGTTTCATCAAAAGTAACATGTATTGATTCTTCTACAATTAAAGTTCTTTTATTAAAGATCCTAAAAGCTTTACTAGATAATGCATACCCAATAAATATACCTTCATCCGCTTTTTCATCGAATTTTCCAAGATTGTCTTTTCCGTTATTTAGCACAAAACACTTGCAACCAAAGATGTGGAGGTGAGAGATATTGGGCTTTCTACCTTTGTATAGTTCATACGGAGTCTTCTTAAGAATAGGTCGAATGTTTACTCTGTTAGTAACATAGCATGCCGTGTTTACAGCATCTGCCCAAAAATACTTTGGTAGATTCGAATCACTTAACATTGTTCTTGCAAGTTCTATCAAGGACCTGTTCTTTCTCTCAACCACCCCATTTTGTTGAGGTGTTCTTGGTGCAGAAAAATTGTGGAAAATTCCATTTTCTTCACAGAATTCTTCAAATAAGGTATTTTGAAATTCTCTACCATGATCACTTCTAATTGATACAATCTTGGATGATTGTTCATTTTGGACTAGTTTGGCGTAATTTTTAAAGGCTTTAAAAGCTTCGTTTTTGTTTGCCAAAAACAAGGTCCATGTGTACCTTGAAAAGTCATCAACAATAACTAGTCCGTATGAATTTCCACCAAGACTTTTAGTTCTTGATGGACCAAACAAATCCATGTGTATCAATTGAAGTGGTCTTGTAGTAGATATAACATTTATGGCTTTAAAAGAAGTTTTCGTTTGTTTACCTTTTTGACATGCGTCACATAATTTATCCTTGACAAATTTCATTTTTGGTAATCCGACAACAAGATCATGTTTGACTAGTTTGTTTAAATGATCCATGTGGATATGAGCAATTCTTTTGTGCCATAACCATGCATCATTGTTGTCGCTTACCAAAAGACATTTCATTTTCAAGGATAAATCATCAAAATTAAGTATAAAAATGTTCTTGAAACGGTTACCGATAAATTGAATTTCACTTGTTGCTGCATTTTGAATGATGCACTCTTCCTTGTTGAAGATTATCTTGTGTCCTTTGTCACATAACTGGCTGATGCTTATTAAATTGTGCTTTAGGCCCTCCACATAAAGAACATCTTCAATTGTTGGAGAATGTGCTTTTCCAATTTTTCCAATGCCTAGGATCTTCCCTTTGTTATTATCTCCATATACTACATGTCCTTTTGATTCAAGGGTCAATGCTGAAAATTTTGTTATGTCTCCCGTCATGTGTTTGGAGCACTCACTATCTAAGTACCATAAATTTGAAGTACTTTGTGAGCAACCCTGCAAAATTGAAATCAGATTTTATTAGGTACCCAAAGTGCTTTGGGTCCTTGGGGGTTAGTGCCTTTCTTGACCCATATGCAATGGCCTTTGGGAATGCTAATATTTCTTATATGACAAGTATTTGGTGTGTGTCCGTAGATACCACAATATGAGCAAGTAGGAATTTTACTTGTGTATGTATGACGTTTATTGTTAATAACCTTTTCTTTATGTGAATGCTCTTTTTGTACAATTGTCATGTTTCTTAAATTTGTTTGAGTACTTGATTTTACAAAAATGGTCTTACTAGTGTTTGGTTTATCAAATTTAGAAAATCCAATACCACTTTTATCATTTGAATATCTTTGCATGTTTAAAACATTTTCTAATCCTATATGTCCTTTTTCATACCTTTCTATTACTCTATTTAGTTGAACAATTTTAAATGACAGTGAATCACAATTTTTGCATGTAGAATTCTGCTTAGAATTTTCAGCATCTTTTTCCATAAGACTAATTTTTTCTTTAAGACATGAAATTTCTTTCTTTTGAGTTGATACTTGTTTAAGTAAATTTTTACATTCAGCAAGAAGTTCTTTTATTGCATTTTGTGCTTCATTGTATTCTATAATTAATTCATGATTATATAAAGGATTGTTTGAATTACTAACCTCTTCGTTATCGGAGTGATGTGACGCCATTAGTGCAACATTTGCGCATTCATCACTTTCAGTTTCTGATGTTGAACTTATGTCGTTATCTTCCCATGCTATATAGGCTTTCTTGAAGTCTTTTCTTTTACCGGCATTCTTTTTGATGAGATCTGGACAATCTGCTTTAATATGTCCTTGTTTTCCACATTCGAAGCATGTGAAGTTTTGGTTGATCGTGCTATCTTTCTTTCTGAAGTTCTTCTTCTTGAAGCTTCTGTTATTTTTAAGAAATTTGCCGAATTTCTTGACCAGGAGATTGATGTTTTCTTCGTCATCAGAAATTTCTTCTTTGACTACTTCATTTGATTCGGTCTTTAGAGCAATATTTTTGCTTTTCTTTTCTTGGGTTTCATTTTGCTCTAATCGTCCAAGTTCTATTTCATGCTCTTGTAGTTTGCCAAATAATGCAGAAAGTGACATTTTGGACAAACTCTTCTTTTCTGATATCGCAGTCACCTTTGGTTGCCACGCCCTCGTTAGTGATCGTAATACTTTCAGATTCAATTCATCATTGGAGAAGACCTTTCCGAGGGCTGTCAAATGATTTGTCAAGTGGGAGAATCGTTTCTGCATGTCTAGTATGGTTTCTCCAGGCTGCATACGAAACAATTCATATTCTTGAGAAAGTGTATTTAGTTTGGATCTTTTTACCTCTATGGTGCCTTCATGGGTTACTTCCAATGTGTCCCAGATTTCCTTGGCTGTTTTACAGTGAGATATGCGGAAGAATTCGTCCATACCAAGTGCTGATTGTAGAATGTTTTTAGCCTTTTTATCGAATAGCACTTTTCTTTTATCGTCATCGGTCCAAGAGTTCTTTATTTTAATTTCCTCTTTGTTGTTGATGACTGTTGTTGGAATGTATGGACCATTTTCGACAGCATCCCATATTTCGTCTCCCTGTGCCTCAAGGTATGCTTGCATGCGGATTTTCCAGAAATCGTAATGTTCACCGACGAAACATGGTGGTTTGTTACTGCTGCCACCGTCTCTGAAAACTGGTAGTGCGGAAGCCATTAGTTATTTGATCAAGGAGTAAATTACCTTGAACCTGCTCTGATACCAATTGTTAGATCAGATGTGCACCTAAGAGGGGGGGGGTGAATTAGGTGTTTGGTTATTTTGATAGTTTTTAGAATTACGGTGATTGATTTTTACGCTTATGGATAGTAACAGATAATGTAAATGGCAGTAATATAAAGAACACAGCAGATTTATCCTGGTTCCCCTAATCACCAAGGGTACGTCCAGTCCTCTTGCTCACCACAAGAGATTTTCTTCACTATCTGTCAGAATATGTACAAGTCCTCACCCTGGGACCTTGGCTACAATCTTCTAACAAACTTTCAAAGATAGAACACTACTATCTTAGATACAGCACTTAAAGAAAGTACAACTTTCTTTTACAAACACCTGTTGTTTTGATAAGGATATAGGAATAGAAGGAGATAGAATAATTCAAGATTTATTCAAGTACTTTGAGAACCTTAAGGATATGAAAATGATATGCAAGTACTTGAATTTCTGAAAAAGACTTAGAAAAATTTAGAAAATTTAGTTCAAAGTCTTTGAAATTGTGTAATTTGAATTGGTAATTTGAAAATGAAGTTATCACCTATTTATAGTCCTCAAACAACTCTTTAGATTCGTGGCCTTTGATCCAAGAGGTTTGAGAACGAATTGCAATGTTTTAAATTGAATTCAAAGCTGAAAAATTGCATTGCTTGCAGTTGTATTCGACTACCATATTTCTGTATTCGAATACAGCTTGTTGCAACGTTAAAAATTTTCATACATTTCACTGTGTAGTCGAATACAGATGAGATGGCCAACTCTCTGACTTAGCCATGTTTTATCTTGTATTCGACTACAGGATATTTGTATTCGAATACGACTGCTGCAACGTTTAAAAAATCATTCAAAATTTCCACTGTGTAGTCGAATACAGATGAGATGGCCAACTCTCTGACTTAGCCATTTTTATCTGTATTCGAATACACTTTAGTTGTATTCGATTACAACATGACTTTTAGTTAAAAATAAGGATTCTATCATTTTGAAAATATTATTTTGGACTTTGGAAAATATTGTTTATGCATATGCAAAGTAATTAAGGTTCTCTTGTATTTGAATTATGACTTGAATTATTTTACCTTTATATAATCTATTTATTTCATCAAGGGATGTTTGAGGAATTCTTCTTTTTGTTGCTGTGTCACCATTGGTCTTTGTGTATAATCAAAAACGTATTTTTACAATATCATCAACAAATCCATTAAGAATATAATTCTTACTATGGTAATCATTATTCTCTCATAAGGTTAATTTTGCTGCTTTCTTATCATTTTCTGTTTGTTCAACTATTTTTGGAACCATTGTTCATAACGTTGACAACTTTTTTCATAGTTAAGAAAAATAGTATCTTTTGTTGCAATCGTTTGAAACGACGTTCCTCAAACCGAAACGGTTTATTGAAATTAGAAGCAATGGGACTAGATTCAATCATTTCTTCGGTAGACATGACAGAAAAAAAACATTTTAAAATTGTTGTTTTTGAGTTTTGAAAAATAGTTTTAAAAATAATTTTCAGCCATCGAATATATTATTGGGTTGAGTCACAGACAAGATAGCTCTCTTTAAAACGTTTCGCGGCGCTACTCAAAATTGTACAAGGGAGACTATCAACCACAACGTCCACAAGATAAAATAACCAAGATACATTGTATCGGTTTTGTACTGCAATGTAGAAAACCATTTTAGAATTACACCCTCTAAATATGACAGTTATGGCCACTTGAAAATATGATATGACGACCACTCGAAAATCTGACGGATAATATTTCAGTAAAGAGATATAAAGGAAAATTTGAGATGAAACTGAAAGGTGAGAAGAGAGAAAACTCGGTAAATTTCGAAGTTTTTGGTGCATTTTGTAAATTGAGTGTAATCCTCTATTTATAGAGGAATTCTGCAATTGATCTAAGCAAAATCCGCGGGAGCGGTTTTTAACTAGTTCACTAAAAACAGATCAGTCCACAGAAAAACCAACCTTTGAAATCCGAAGGAAATAAAGGAAGACTCACACATGCAATAATTGACGAGGAGAAGTGAAATAAAATGAAAGAAGACTCGAACAAATTATTAACGGTCGTGAAGCGAGAAAAACATACACTAAAAAATAATATATAACACTAACTTTAAATTTCAAAATTTAGTATTTATCTACCAACAATACAAGTTACAACAAATCCTAAGTTGATGAGGTACTTATCAATTTAACACCCTTAAATTTGAGTTTATATCATTTAAAAGAAGTTAAATTTTAGTTAGGCAACTATTTATGACTCTTCAACTAGCAAACATAGTCCGGAACAAATTTCGGCAGTCTTATAATTGTCAACTGAATGACAAAAACTAAGCAGCTTTTTATGACACAACAAGTAAGATAATTACAAAATATAGAGAAGCATCTACCTACTTCCAAATCGGAAGAATTAGTGCTGCTCGAAATGACAGTTGCAACTTGCAACATATGGCTCACTTTGTGTTTTAATTTATCGCCTTTGACATTATTATACTTGGATGGGGTTACCTTAATTTGTAATCAATCAAATATTTATCTAACTATTGAAAAGTGGTCCAAAAAATTGATGAGCAAAGTACCTATCATATAATATTATTTCCTATAAAAAAATAGTGTTATTAACACATGAATATATAGGCTGGAAAACATCATTCTATGAGGGAACACAATTAACTAATGGGCCAGTAATTGTATTGGATCTATGATTATCTAAAATCATCAATTTTTAATTCGATATGTTCCCTACTACTCTTTACTACAGGAACTTTTGTAAAGGTAGTATAGGTACTTTTGTCACACAAAAATGTAGTAGAGGTACTTAGTTGATGTCTCAATTATGTTTTTGGATATGGGATGCAAAACATGTTTCATGGTCCAAAAAATTGGATAACTCCTTTCATATTAAGAAATTGTTCTATAGTGTTAAGGACACATTTTATTGAGTTAAAGTCATCTCTATTTTTTTTTCTCCATTTTTTTATTGTAATTTTGTGTATGTATTTGTATATATTTTTAGAATATGTGATCTAAATTAAATATTTATTAATTTTATGCATAAAAATTATAGTAATTATGTTTTTCATTTCTTTTAAAAAATGAAGGGAATCTCAGCTCAATTGAGATCCTCTCTATTATTTCTGTTTTTGGACTCATAAAAGGAGATATTACTTTTTCTTTGCCACTTATATATACATTTATTTCTCTTTTGCTTAATTAATGACAGATTTGGAATAAAAAAATTGAGGAAGTCTAAATAAATTTAATAGAATTTAAATATGTACTATGTATTATATATCTAAAATTTAAGTTGAAAAAATTTAAATAAAGTAGTTGATAATAAAAATTATATCCTAGTAAAAAATTAAAAAATTACTTTAAAGTGGTGTTTTATACTCATCGAGTAACTTGAAATCCTTAATAATAATTGGATCAGAACTAAACATTGTAATAATCTCTTTTGCAATGTAAACAATCATGTGATCGATTAATGATCCTACTTGATTTGATTTGTAGTCTAATTTTAATTATTTTTATTTTTAAAAAATCTAAAGAATCGTAATAAACATCAATTAATCATATAGCGAACTTGATACTTTTTTCGTTTGATGGACCGGATAGGATAGGCACAACATAAGATAAAGAGCAGGATAGAGACATGATATGATATGGGCAGGATAAAGAGTTATCATGTCATGTATTTAATGTGTACATGATAACAAACTTGATAAGATTAGTTTATCATATTCAGTGTTTGATACACAACATATAACAAAATGATATGATTTATATTTTGATAAAATGACAAATTTGTCCTTATAATCTATTTAATTTTTTTTTCTTTCAAAATAACATTCATATATTTTTTTTATAAATAAATAAAAATGCTAATAAATGTAAATAATTTATGAATAAATTTGTTCACAAGCTTCAATCAGTATATCAAGAAGGGCTTCATCCTCATTTTCAAACCATTTTTTACGATATCTCTTCCTCTTGTTATTTGAGAAAAAGGACAAATATGAACAAAAAAATAATTTAACAGGCAAATATGAACAAAAAAACAATTAAAAATAATTTGAATCAAAGTTTATTTTTTCAAACTTTCAATATTAACACAATCAGAAAACAATCATAACTTTATCATGTTGTAGAATAAAATAAATTAAAAAACAACCAAAAAATATTAGGGCAAATATAAAAAAAAGAAATTAAACCAACTTCAACTATCATAAATCAACCTAATATCAACAGCAGAAAACAATCATAAAATCAGATGAAATCAAAAAATTATTTCATCATCACAATAATAAAATTATAGGATATTAGGGAAAATATGAAAAGAAGGAAAAATAGTAAAAAAACGGTATCTGGGGAGAGCGGATGAGCGCGATGGTGGCGGTGGAGAAGGAGGGGAGAGCACGGTGTGGAGAAGAGATGGAGAGGAGCACATTGGAGAGGGAGGGGAGAGGACTAGTAGTTGAAACGGAGGTGGATATATCAACTTAAATAGAAAAAGGCAAAAATAAGAAAATATTTGTTAATTTTTATCATGTTGAAAACGGAATATTTTAACTACAGTTTAAAAGATTAACGTATCATATTGATTGGTGCATCAAACAACCATCAAATGGGCCAAAGTATCTAACAAATTCTTATTCCTATATAATTTATAATGAAATCTAATTTAAAATTGCAAATTAATTTTCTTCTCTCATTGAAATCTAGGGAATAATGTTTTTCTAGAGAGTTTAAACAGCCAAACAAATCCTCTTGTTAAAAAAAAAACCAAACAAATCCATAGTATTACAGCAAGAAAGGGTTTTTCTTTTTTATTTTTAAAATCGTGCAATTTCATCATATGACGTGTCAAACATGTAGAGTGTCACATAGACACATTGTCATCAACTCATACACGCGATGGCTCCATTTCTTAGGCCAATAAATATTAAATTTATATCACATGTTATAATTTGTCTTTATTTAGTAATTTACTCTTTAAAAAATAGAAAATCTGATTATCATTAACTATCTATGTTAGTTACTTATTAAATTGTCACATTAACTATCTATGTTAGTTACTTATTAAAGTGTCACCTGCGGCTGCAATGTACTTCCTCTGTCTACGTCACACATAAAAAAAAATATTTTCAAATAAAATTCATTCACAATTTTTAATACAGTTTAAATTTTTTTTTTAATATTATTATTTAATGATTACTATATACAAAATTACAAAACATTATTATATTTTATATTAATAATAACAAAAAAAAATACCAAAAGTTAAGATAAATAACTTATGTTTCTTTCTAATTAAGTAATTATTGTATTTTTAAATATATATACAAAAATTTTAAACAATGAGACGGTGGAAGTAGTGATTATGATCTCTCTAAATGGAAGTAAAGGGTAAGTGATAAAGCTTCTGAGCACAAATCAATTTATGGCATGCATTGTTCCCTTTAGAGGTATCAATCATCCTTTCACTCTCACCTGCCCCTTTGACAACTTTATCTTTAGCCATACACATAAATCCATACAGAACTTCTCACATTTTCATATAAATTCCCTCGATCAAAATCATATCAAAGAGTAACAACATCTCAATATTATACACAACACACACTCACACTGTCACACATAAAAAATGCATTTTATCCTCTTAGTACTCTCTTCCTCATGCTTCAAATCATACACTCAACTATCATGGCTCTACAAAATCAAGAGTGAGTGAGGACAATCAAAAGGGTAAACAGTACCACAAAACAAAAAACAACTTGCCCCACCCTAAAAAGAAAACTAAAAGCATAATGTAAATAATAAAAACATTGTATGCATGATGATGTCTGTAGGGACTTCAATTCCAGCCTAGGCATCTTTCCAGGTAATCAAAGTAAGCAAGTCTACACATTACACGATATATCTCACTATATGCATTTCCCATCACTCATCACCACTAATCATTCAAAAAAGCATAAATTGATCATTCAACAAACAATTACCAATAATAGCACGACTTTAAAATTAAGCAAAACGTGATTTTCTACTTATAATAACAATTTTGGTTGAACTAAAATGATTAATCAGCTTTGATGAATTTTGAATCGATCGATAATTTTAAATTATAAATAAAACAATCTTTAATTAAATTTTACGTTAAAATCTTAATTATCCTGTTTCTCTTGAAGAACGAGAGATTTAAGACAAAAATTATCAAATCTGAAAATTATGATTTGTCTTGCATATAAATTTTGAGTTATTAAAATTATCAAATAATGCTTTTTTATTAAAAAACTTTTAGAGGATGCAAAATTATTTTAGAGATTCAGAATTTAATTTAATATGTTTAGTTGTTACAAGTATAATTGATTTTATTTATAGAAATAAATGATTTGAAATTAAAATTTATAATTTTTATCTCTAAAAATTAACTTTTAACTTTGAATTTGTGACTCAAGAAACTTTCACTTAAATATATTCGAATATAATTACTTTACCCTCAAGTTACTTTTATTAAATATTTATAAAAATATTTGCATAAACATCTAAAGCAGAGGAGTAAAAGTCACTCAATGGCTTTTTCCACAAAAGTCACTTTTTCTTTTTTATTTTATTTTACTTGTTATGTTCTCTTTCAGTTCTATATATAAGAACACGTACACTTTGTTTCTGCCGGTGGATATTCCGGTAAGTGGAAAGAAGAAGCTCACCGGAAAATGGACGAGTCATGGAGAATGCTAATGGGATTAACGTCGGGGCTTCCTCGCCGGCGATCAATGGAGGACCGCTCATCTTCACGAACGCGGCGGTCTGTCTTCTCCAATACCGGCGTCTCGGAGACGAAAACTTTGAACGCCGACGACTTCTCCGACGTCTTCGGAGGCCCACCTAGAAGCCTTCTAACACACAAATTCTCCAGGTCCAGTTCATTCTACGAGGAAATATTCAAGCAGCCAGCGTTTAAATCTCCAGTGCCACTTAAAGGTGGCCGGAGCTTGCCGGTGTTTCGGATTCCGGCGAAAAATGACGCGTTTTACGGAGATATTTTTGGGTCGGACGATGATCGGAGATCGAGAGAGCGGTCAGGGTCACAATCTAAAGCGAAATCGAAGTCAAACTCATCGTCAGCGCTGAGTTCCGAGGACCTGAGCCCTCTCCGGCCAGCTATCGGTGATGACGTGGCACTGTCAGACTTTGCTTCAAAGCTCAGGTACTCAAACTGAAATCCTAACCATTCAACTGTTTGTGTTTCAGTCTGTTATGTTGGCAATTGACAGTTATACCCTCCTTGATATAAATCACTAGTATATTTGGAGATATACTCTTCCTGCTGCTGTGAAATGGTATCAAAATTTGTCACAACTTAGAAAAGAGTATATATATATATATATATTTCAATGTTTTAGATATATGGAAATGTTTTAAACTGCAGTTGCATCACGATCTTTGATTTATTAGAGAAATCAAGATCGAATATGGCTGATATGACCCTTATTTTGGTCACGCGGATTCACTACAGTCGGAATCTCCACATTCATAAAGTCGGGACATCAGTAGCCATTAGATCAATTGGAAAGTCTACATTTAAGTTCGGTATTTTTAGTTATAAAACAAAAATAAAAATCTATTATTTTTTTGAACTGTCTAATCTTGATCTAACAAGTGATGAAGTTTTGAATGCATGAATTCGGAATTCCCCCGCAGGGAATCCAAATTCCTCATGACGCAAGATACTCAATTTTTTATATCGCGACCCAAATTGTGATCGGCAACCTTTTTAAATCCCTAGTATAAGGATGAATTTCTATGGGGATCCTCATGCTTAGAAGTTGGGCAGAGCTTGCTGAATTTGGACATTATCAGCAAATCTAGAGCTAAATTTGGATATGAATATAATGCCTATGATACTGAATGTGTAAGTATGTTTTTACGCAATTGATTAGGAACAAACTAAGATGTTTGAAAAGCATATTTTAGTGATCTATAACCCTAAGGTAGTCTAATTGTAGCTTTCAGAAATTCTTGGGCAAGGGAATATCAGGCAATTAACAAAATCATTCATGGTCATGGAAAAAAAATGCAAGTTGTGCAGGACCTTTGTGGTTTTATGTTGCTTAAGCTTTGTTCACTTCTCTAGTTAGTTAGGCTTTCCTCAATGTGTAGGGAGATTTTGCAAAACTGTATACAAGATTAAATGACTTCTTAAACTATGGTAGTTTATGTGGATTTGTCTCCTCTAAAGAGAATTGCTTGAGTGTAAAGTAAATAATTTCAAGCTTTGATAAATAAATTAATCATTGATAGTTTCATATCACATGCACATGCATAACAAATTATAGGTTTATTAAAATATCAACACTTGATTTACTATTTAATGGTATCAATATCTTAAGACACTTGCGAGTCGTGTCTTGATTCGATACAAAATTGAACACAGTCAATACAAACCTCTATTCGCATCCTATTTAGTGTAGCCAACCAGTTTGTTTTTGTCAATTTTATAAAGCCAGCTATTTATCTTTTGTTATTTGTTTTATGACTTGAATCTTGAATTATTTTGAGATTAGTAATTGAAATATGAGCTTATACTTTCGCTATGTCAATTATATTTATTTAAAAATACCATATTTTTACTAGTAATATAACTTATGATTTGTAAATAGATTCAATTCACCATTTAGAAAATAGTTCTTTCGATTTACAATTTGAATCTTGATTTGATAACCATGGTTGAGATTTACTTATTTACTCTCTACTCAGCATACTAAAGCCAAATCCAACTTTGAATAGGTATGGGAATTCTAAGGTTTCTTGAATGTTTGTTACAGGCCAATCAACGTCCCATATAGATGGAACTCATCCAATTTGATGCATGAGGATCAGCCAATTAAACAACGGAAGCCACTTTTTCCATGTAACGGTCAATCATTTGATTTCCATTGTCATGATAATGGGTACTCAAGAAGAGTCCCATCCCCAGAAACAATTAGTGTTGAATCCAACTCATATCAAAGCATCAAAGTATCTACAGATGATTGGGAACTCAGTCCCCCATTTTCTGCTGTCTCTGGAGTTTGTCAAGAACCTGAGCCAAAATCATCGGTTCACTATCATGTGCTTCCAGAACTAGTTATAGATCAGGATGAATATGATGAGGATGAGGATGAGGATGAGGATGAGGATGAGGATGAGGATGAGGATGAAGTTATGAGCTCCTATGTTATAGAGGTCAACTCCAACCTTAGAGGGGAAAATTGTGAATCTGAAGCCATGGATGAAGCGATTGCGTGGGCCAAAGAGAAGTTTCAATCAAGAACTAATGAAGAAACATGCTTGAGAAATGATGGCAATGAGGAAACTGCTGAGGTGGAAGGTGATTCTCTTGACCACACAAATAGAAAAATGTCTCATACAAATTTAATGCACTATATATCTTTTGAAACAGATAAAGGTAGACACTTTATATTTACCTCGGATCCTCTATGCAGGAAGGCCTTGTGCAAGTGAATACCATGATGATGAAATTGGAATGGTTGAATCTCCAAAGGTAATACATTTTATTGGGTTACGATAAGTGCATAAATGGCATAAGATGCATTTAGTTTGTTTTTTGTGTTACCATTTTTAGTAGAAATGTTCTCAATACTAATTATAAAAATGTATGTTTTCATTTTGTTTCTTTGTTCTATGACTTTTTAAAGGAAATGATTAACTGAGAAAACAAAAATCATATCAAAGCACCCTAAATAAGCATGTGCAAGTGTTTTGTTTTTTGGAAATCAAGGTATGCGCTAATCGCACGAGGTAATTGAGATCTATTAAGGGGTTGGTCTCTGCCATGAAATGTTTTTCCATGCACACCAGCCAGGAGTCGAGTCGAACCCCTGACCACATGCATAAAGGACCTAAGTATCTACCACTTGTGTCATACCATGTTGGTAATAAGCATGTGCATGTTGGATTGACATGATCCTTACAATCATACTGACCTTATTTTTTATTGTTTATGTGAAATGTTTGATGACAACACTTCCATTTCAAAATAATCACTTCACATGTTCAATGAAAGAAATGGTAAAAGAGAGGTTTATTCATATATGCATGAGTATGGTCCTCTGACAAGATAGTAAAGAATTTGTGCTTCTGCAGAAGGTACAGACAGAAACAGAGAAGTGGGACAGAGATATAAGATTGTGGTCATCTGGCAAAGAAACTGACATCAGGCTACTGCTTTCAACACTTCATCAGGTAATGCTTTTTTTTCTTCTTGATTTCCTATCCTCGACAATTTATCAATGTTTTATAATTTTATACCACTTTGATGTATGCAGATAGCAAAAGAATTGATATGGTTAGATGTTTTTCGTTGACAGATTCTGTGGCTGGAGAGTGGCTGGTCTGCTGTTCCTTATATGAGCATAATAGAAAGCTCAAAAGTGAAGAAGGCCTATCAGAAAGCAAGATTATGCCTCCACCCTGATAAACTGCAGCAAAGAGGAGCAACACTATTACAGAAGTACATAGCAGAGAAGGCTTTCTCCATTCTTCAGGTTTGTAAAATATAAATATTAGATATATACCTATGCATTCTCATAAAAATAGGATATATACCTATGTTTACACACATAGAAAAATGAAATTGTCTTGATGGTGTTGGTGCACTTTATTTTGGGTGGCTTGTTCCTGTTTGTGTATCGGTATTAAATATATGGTTATATTGGTTGATAGTACTGAAAAGGTTGTCAAAAGCGAGTGTCAATTAATAGGGTTGAGTAACAAATAAAAAGGGATGAAGAGAAGATAGAAAGTTTTTTTGGTAAAAAAGGCCGTCAACAAATGAAGAGAGAAGAGGGGGAGTATCAGTCAATAGGATTGAGTGATGTAAAAAGAGAGATTAAGAGAATCTCTCTGTTAAACCAAAGATTTTGAAATTTTAATAATGTGGCAGAAATATAGAACTGATGTGGCAGCTGTATGGCCCGCGCTTCAACTTTTATAGATTGTAAATAGATAGATATTGACAAGACTAAGTATCAAAGTGATATAGATTATTCGACTCTAAGGTAGTACTTAACAATTTCATTCATCTTCATGTAGACTACTTTGAATTTGGCGCTATTCTACAAAATGGTAGGGGGATGATATCTTCTTTTTACATAATGTTATAATTGTGTTCACTAAGGCTTTGTTTGGGAGTTTGGAGGGGAGGATTTTGAAAAAACGGAAGAAAAAAATGGAAGGAATGAAGATTTTTGAGAGGAGAGGGTTTTGAGGGTTTGTTTTTATTCATAACACAAAAATCCCCCTATTTTGGGGGAACTACAAAATTGTATTGAATGAGGATTTTGGAAGACTTGAACAAATTCTTCAAATCATTTTCATGTTGTTATTATACCTTATAAATTTAAAATATATTATTAATCATAAGTATTTTATTACCATTCTCAACAAAGTCACTCTCTTTAAAAATGTAAAAAAGTTCTCTGAATTTCTCTATTTTCTCCTCATTCCAAAACCCTCCCTTCCCCTCCCCTCTAAACTCCCAAACAAAGCCTAAGAGGCAAGGAAGTATGATAGCTCATGTGTTGGCAAGGGTGACTATTACTAACGCTGCCTCAATTATTTTTGATTATGTTTCCAGTTGTATTGCTCATTTGATTGGTCAAGAAATGAAATAGTTCTGTTATGTTAAAAAAATAGGATAAAAATGAAAGTTCACATTTTTTATTCTGTAACAGGATGCATGGACAACATTTATTTCTGAAGATGTTTCCTTTTAAGCAGCAAATCACTCTTAAATGCGGATAACTCAGTTTTGGTTGAAAGCTTGGGAACAAACATCAGGCATTCAGATTGATGGAAGTGTTCATTTCTAAGAAGCAAGTACATGTTAAGTACATTAGTTTTGAAAACAGCATCTCCTTTGTACAAATAGTTGTCTGATGGATTTTCTACTACTTTATTTATATTTGTATCATAAGTTATTTATGCTTTTGTATGTATCATTTTGGAAGTATTTAACAGAAAGTTATTTCGTTGCTTGTATTTGACTTGTATATGATGACATGGAACCAACAAATCTGTTTCTCTGTTATTCTAATGGAACCCTACTATTTCATTTAGATCTCATTTTCATTTAAAATCAAGGCTTAAAATTGCAGTCACTGTTGCGTCGAGATCCTTGAGATTACAGAGAATTGCAATTAAATACGACTGATATAGCCTTAATTATAGTCATATAGACATCCACAAACTTTGATACCACGCTCAAATTGTGGTTGCAGACCTTTTCTTAAATATGACTAAATAAAATGTTGAAATATATCAGGTATCTAATATCAGTTACTGCTCTGAAGCAGGCCTTGGTCCAGATGCTACCTCCATTTAAATTTCTACTCTTATTATACCTATAATATTGATAGAAAGAAAAATAAGGAAACTCCTCACACCTACATAATTTGATATTTAATGTTTTCCTTTTTATTGATCTGTTATCTCCTAACAATTTATTGAATTTCCATTCTGCTTTTTCTAAAAGCTAACCATGATGATGAAATTCTAAGTTCCATTGAAAAATATGGAATTACTTAAAACTTGTTCTTCATAAATTACATTTCATCTTTCCTTGCTTGCCATATATATATGTATCATCAACTAATTCAACAAGATTTACATTAACAACATATAACATTAGTTATGTCACTTAAAGAGTCAGTACAAAGGAATTAATATATATATATATATATATATATAGCATATAAACACTTTGTCAAATTTCCCAACTTCCTTAGGAAAAGTATGCATACCATAATAAACATATATAAATAAATATACATACCATAATAATTCTCCTAATACATTATCATCCCCCCCTTTTCTTTATCAGCTCCCTAAATTCATCATCAGTACTTTTAAGCATCAATGACAAAGGCAAATTGACCTCACTCTGAACAACCTCCATATGTCTAGGCTTAATCCTATTCTCCAAACTAAAAGAAAAATACTGAGGAAACTCTTTCAACTCCTCCAATTTCCTCCTCATTTCCACAGAAAAATACTCAAATTTAGGCTGAAAATTATTCTCAATGCTGAAAGTCAACAATGCAGGACACCTCAAAACCATACATCTAGTTTCGTCTTTGGAAAATCCAATACTCTCCAAATGCTTTAGTTTAGGAATAAGTGTCCTTTCAACATTGGAAACCAATAAAACACAATCTTGATAAGCCAATGCTTCTAAATCCCTTAAACCAAGTCTCTTTAAGTAAAACAAAGCTGGTTTAAGCTGATCTATAACACTAGAAGTAAGCAATCTTGGACACTTTTTAATCACTTTTCTAAAGCTATGATCAGGGACTTTAAGATCCTGCATGAGAAAATCAAAAACAGGGTCAAGATCGTTTTTGATGTCAGAAGTCAGAATCTTTGGACACATGCCAAAGATTCTTGGTAAGTCTTTATGTTGAATGCCTTTGGAGAGAAGAAAGGAGATAATGGAATGAATGGATTCTAAGGTAGCTGAGTGAAGTTGAGGGTTTTGAGAAAGTGCTTTACTTGCATCAACACCCATTACTTCAAGACAGAGGATTTTCTCTTTAAATTGAAGTGAGATTTTTTCATGTGTTGGTGTGTAAAGTGGGTGATTTTGAAGGAGACTTTTGGGTTTTGAAGATAAATGAGTGTTTGATTTTGGATTAGAAGAAGAGAATGATGGTTTGTCTGAAGAAGAGACTGTGCATAGGGAAGATGAGTGTAAAGCTATGGTTCTAGCAGCTGGAAACATGGTGGTGGTGGTGGTGGTGGTGTTGAGGGTGGGTGGATGAAATTGGGATGATGTTATATTATGGAGATGTTATTGCATAGCTTTGTCACATGACACGTGTGGATGTGTTTTAAATTTGATTGGTTGTAAATGGATTTTAGAGATTTTTACGAGATTGAGTATCCATCATGCACTTGCTACTACTATTAATTGTTAATTTTCTTTCTTTTTGTTTCTTTTTCACTTTCCCTTCTTGGTTTGTTAAACTTTTTTTAGTTGCTTAACTTTAACCTATTCACTATACACTATTTTTTTTCTTTCCAAAATTCTTTTAATGATAGAGAGATATTTATGTGACACATATACATGTTGATGTCATTAATTACTGAAAATACTTCATTAACCACTTATTTAATATATATATATATATATATATATATATATATATATATATATATATATATATATATATATATATATATATATATATTAACTATGAAAATGCATGACACGAATCATTTTAGAGTAGTACATTTTAGTGGTTAATGAAATATTCTAATTGGCTAATAACACAAATTCATTTTTAGTTTGATGACCATAAACTGTTGGTGTAAATCGTTTTACACGGATAACAAATACAAACCGTTGATTATGTAATTATTTTATGATGGTAGTTACGATCGTGTGATGAGATAACAAAATCAACAGTTCTAATTGTTTATTAGCATAAAATTGATTTACCCCAACAACATACCTTCCAAAGTGCCTTTATTAACTAATCATGCATGTTTGACCATTTTTCTAGCTCGGTCATTGAAATTTACTTTTCTTCCTGAATTGATCATTTATGTTATATTCAATTACCATTATGTTATATTAAATTACGTATACAGTTCCTTAAATTTGACAATTTTATCAAATTACTGTCGTGAAATGTTAACATTTAATCCAAATAGCAGTGTGAGTTAATTGTACAAGCTATTATACAGGTGGAGAAAATTAATAACATTAATTATGTGGATTGATATTCATTATCAAGCTTTAAGAGACTATACATGTGTATTTGTAGAGAAAGCGTAGGTTTTGATAGATGTTTTCTAAATGATTAATGTGAGGAACACATTGTAGTATTTGAAAAAGTATCTAATGATCATATATTTTGATTGCACTAACCATTGTTGAAAATGTGACAAATGACTAAGAATGTAAATATAATGTAACTTAAATGATTAACTCAAAAGAAAAAAAAAACTTAAAGAACCGATCCTAACAAGTGAGTCATACTTAAAAAAACCGCAAACATAATTTTACCAATCCATAATTATTGATTGTGATTATGAAAATAACATGGACAAGGTCTACTTATAATGTGAAAATGTAATTAATATCTATATATAATCTTTGTAATAATTTACAAAAACTGACACTTTTCACCTTACAAGTTAGTTTTGTGAGGTTGAGTTAGACCTAGCTCAAATTCTAAGATTGTATCAAACCACCCATCATTTATATCCACACACTAAGTCCAATAGTATGGGACCCAAAGGAAAAAACCAAAGTTTTACATTGATAAGAGATAAATCTCTATTATAATTTATAAAGAGTTACACCTCACCTTATAAGTTAGTTTTGTTAGTATCAATTATGCTCAACCCAAATTTTAATAATATGTCATTGATCGACTAATATGTCAATTGGACCGACTTAATATTATTCGAGTTAATAATAGAAGCGTGTCGTTGTTGGCTACAAATGATGCAAAAATCCATCTCCCGACAACTATTTTCGTCTTTGATTTCATTATATTGGATTAAGAGTAATCTCACAAGTGAGTTGAGCATCACATATTCAACCAGAATCTTAACGCATTAAATATATCAGTCTTTTCACTTATACAATGCTCAACATCCACTTTTCTATCCAATATAAGACTCTTACTCACACTTAATACACGAACAATTTTGTGGATATTATAGAATAGTTTAGAAAGTACAATTGTTGGATATTTTAGAATATTCCAAAAGTTACAAATATGAAATATTCTAAAATATCCACAAAATTGTTGGACAATATGAAATGTTTTTTCTTACCTATTTAAACCTAACCCCACTTATCAATTGAAACAAGTTTTTCTTCTTTTCTTCCTCTATGGATTAACAAAAAAAAAACTTTGGTAGTTTTATTACCCGAATTCTTTTTCGAAAGAGATGTTGAATCCTGGAGATATATACACATGACACAGATAATGTAAATGATTATTCGATTTAGTTATAACACTTTAGTTTTGTTTTTTTTTTTATTAAAAATTGATTAAGCGGCAAGACACATCAGCATTTTTCTATATGTTTATTTAATATTTTTAAAAAAGAATTTAAGAAACTCCGACATTGTTCATAATCATGTTCCTCAATATGCCCATATAAAAAAACTTCAACCAAAAAATTAGAAAACTCCTATTGCAAAAATAAATCCTAAATTTACAAAAAAAAAAAAAATTAAAACTTTAAAATTAGAAAACCCCAAACCTTGTCTGGTTTAAATCTAACATCTTTTATTCCCTCTCTATTTGCTTCTCATCCAAATTCCGAGAAATTTTTCTTGAGAGAGAAACACAAAACTCCAAAATCATACCAAGGAAATTACGGCTTTTATTTGGAATTCCATCGGTCAAGAACGCTTTTTGCCAACGTATATCTTCATTTCCATTTTCAGAAGTTGGGTTCTAAGTAATATAGTCACCTTGTGAAAGTGAAAGAGTTGGTTGCAAAAACCTAATCTCTCATGCTACTGATATCATTTTGAAGTTGAGAGAAAAGGAATCTGGAAATTGCATAATTGCATTTATTATGAATCAATTGAGTTATACAAGGCATCAAAATTCCTTAAATAAGATAGTTTTCCATCTAACAAACTAACCGACAAAAAAGATAAAGTTATTTTAACAACTAATTATATTTACATTTAATTGAGAAACTAACTAAATAAATAAGCTTAAGCTTGATATGGCTGGTGGGATTAAAAGCCATGTTGGTGGTAGAAATATTCTCAACTGTGGTGGTAGAAATAGTTTTAATTTGAAGTGAAATTCCATCATGAACTTGCAATGATTGTGTTGTCAACATAAACTAGTAATGTAATAAGATTTACACCACTTCCTTTGGTAAAAAGAGAGTTATTAGTTGTACTTTGAGTAAAACCACATGCTAAAAGTGTAGATGAGAATTTGTGAAACCATTGCCTAGAAGTTTGTTTAAACTCATAAAATAACTTTTGCAACTTGCATACTAGATTCTCCCCCTTGCTAGGAAGACCCAAGGTAGATCCATGTACACTTCCTCATTTATCTCTTGTGACATCCTAAACTAAAATACTTTGATAGCAACATTTGTAAAGAGAAAAGGAAATCACTTAAATAAGAGGGTAAAATCTTTTTAAATTTCATTGAAAAGTCCCAACAATATTTAAGGTATTACATTTACATAAAAACACATCGCTACTCAAAATAATATTATATTCTCTTGTAATAACAATAAAATAGAGTAAACTACTCCTTTTGAAAATTACATCATTAACATCATAGTCAAATGACATAATTAAATATAAGATTCTAAAAACTCATTCTCAATGTCACTATCAGAGTAGAACTTCTCCAAAACTTGAACTTTAAGACTCACTATCTTGTAATAATTGTGATTTCTCAAACGCATAGTCAATTCAGTCAAACACAAACAACAAATTGTGAGTTTTGAAATCATGTTGGTAGTATAATATAAGTAAGGAGAACACAAAAAAAATCATACAAGAGTCGTATCATAACACATTATGGTATATCAAAACAATCAAGGAAATAATATTATATTATAACATTAAAATCAATAAAGGAAAATCAATATCTCATTATAACATCAAATTAGTAAAAGAAATTACTATCATATTAGATACACATTAATCACAACAAAGCAATCACAAAACAGTGCAATACAATGCATGCTCCTAAAAACTATATGATCAAGATATAATACATGTCATTAAGGCAGCTTCCACACAGATAAATGACTCATAACAATGAAGTAAATAAACATGTCACAAAGATAACTTCTACATAGAAAAATCACACATACCAATGGAGAAATAAACCTACCACAAAAATAACTTCCACAAAGATGCATATGTCATTGCATGATGATGTATTATCTAAATCAAATATTCCTAGGGATGACAATATAATCCGCACTCGCGGATACCCACCAAAACCTGTTTGATTTGGGCGGAGAAAACCCGCTTTGATTGGGTGCGGGTGCGGATTTTCCTCGAAATTAAATTTCGGGGGCGGGGACGGGTTTGGGGGTGATGATATCCACCCCGCACCCGCACCCGAACCCGCCCCACAAGTAATATTATAGTAATTTTTGAATTTTTTTATACATATAAATATTAAATATACTTAATATTTTTTTTTAAATATTAAAAATTATAATCTTATCACTATAGAAAATAATTTTTTATTTTATTATTATCTAATAATAATTATTTTATTATATTAGTTATAATAGATATGATTTTTAAATTTATAATTTTATATATATAAATGGGTGCGGGTGTGGGCGGGGAAACCTGAATCCCGTTGTGGGCGGGGATGGGGGAATAAATTTCACACCCGCTATGAAACAGGTGCAGGTGTGGATTTTTCCCGATTAGTCGGGTGTGGGGGTGGAGGAGGCAAAATTCGTCCCCGACCCGCCCCGTTGCCATGCCTTCCCACACATCCCCTAAGATCATGTCATATGCTTCAAAAATCACTTATACAAAATCATCACCTCATTCAAAAATCACTTATACATCACATGTTCTTATCATGAAAATCATATATTCATAAATCACTATCATAAAAATCAAGTTTTCACCATACATATCATGAAAATTATTTATTCATAAATAACTATCATGAAGATCAACCTTTCTCACATATATCATGAAAATTCAAACTTTAAACATAAACAACAAAAAAACATAAGTTTTCTTCACATATATCACAAATTCGTAGAAATTAAATCACACAACCCCTTATAAAAGTTTTAAATGCATATTTTATTCCTACAAAGCTCCATATTAATTCAATTATTACTAAATAGGGATACCATCGTGCGTAGCTAGCTTTAAATGAATTGTAGGGAAATACGATTTTCTCGTTCTTATCACATTATAATATGCTCATGAATTCAAACACTCTCTCCTCATAATCTTATTTTGACTCTTTCACATGTTAACTCGAGTCCACAAGCGAAAATCCTCTGTTGATCCAACTCAACAGTTTATGCGTAAATGTCAAAAATAAAATATGAGAATACACTTTAAAAGATCAATTTTAAAATCGGGTCAAGGAAACTTACCCCGAGTAAAAAAAGTTAATTAGTGGATAATGTAGCCACTATTCACACGGTCGTTTTGGAATTGATTTAAATAAAATCGAACTTACGGTAAAGAAGAATGGTGCATGCAATTTAGCGGATTTCAAGAACAGAGAAGTTGAAGGTTTTATAGAGAAATTGAGAAGTTAAAATTCTGAAAAAATATACTATCTTGTTATAAACATCATACTAAAAGTTGGATAAAAACAAAGAAAATTTTCTAAATAATCATCGATGACCAAAACCAATTTTCTGCGATCTAAGCTCTCTTATGTTTTCTGCTTCTTCTTTTGTTTTAGGCTAATATAGCGGCTTCTTTTAAAAATAATTAGGATTTTTTTCCCGTTATCATATACTCACACGTTGGTCACACAACATATGAGTTAAGCCCAATATACCATTTGTTTAATTGCAATTTTAATCTCCCTATTTTTACTAATTCTAGGAATTGATCATCCTATTTTAAAATTTGACAGTTTTGTCCACTCATTTTGATTTTTTAACTAAAAATAACAATGTGACATGCTTTAAAGAACGTTGCATATGATAGATGATTTAGAATGATTAACACTCATGAAATCACACAAAAAAAAACCTCTAAAATTTAACTTTCTTCAGAAAATTTTCATTTTTAAATTTAATTAATGATATACGAATAGTTAATGAATCAAAATGGTTTTGTTTCATGAAATTGTATGACATATCATTTAAAACTAGAAGCTAACTCGCGTGTTGTGTGAGTACATTTTTATTTATTTAATTTAAGTGGATTAAAAAAAATTAATATGAAGTTTTATGTCTCAATTGTCCAATGATCCACAATTTAGTAGTTATATCAATAATATAAATACAATTATACCAATGTAACTTATAGAAGATAAGTATCATTGTTAGACGAATGACTTGAATAAATGAAGTAACGTATTAATTTTGAGATTGATGGATATGCCAAATGTTGAAGTAATGTATTTGATAATTGAAATTAAGAGATAGACTCAATTGATATACAATTGAGATGCAAAATGTATTACTTTATTGCTGAAACTATAAATGATTAAAGTGAAATAGTTGAAAATACATTCATCTTGTATTCCCGATTTTAAGTTTTTTATTTTTATTTTTTGGATTTTTTTGGATTGGTCGATTTCATTACACCCCACGATTGTTTTTCTTTTGGTTTATTATTTTTGGTTCTCCTTAAGGTATGTAGAAGGACGAGCTCTTCGTCAGAGGATGTAATATACTGGACCACAATATATTTTTTTTTTGTAACTGTTGTCTTGATTATCTCTTCATCTTATGATGATATGTGAGCATTTTTATTGCTCTGTTATACCTTGATTTTTCGTTTCGAAAATGGGTTGTCATCTTTCTCCTTATCATTATCCTTATCTCCATATTTCACTTCTTCATGTATTTTACATTTTTGTTTTATATCCCCTTCGTCATTTAAGTTGGACTTTGTCGGTTCAACGACTTGGGTTCCTAGTTATTGGAAGGGAATAAAATGTCATGAATTGTCCATAAAAATGTGTTTTTAAAATTGTGTAAATGTTATACGTGTTTGATGTGGGTATTATTTGTCGGACAAAAGTTTGCGATCCTTCTTTCAAGTTCTTATCCAACAACCTTATTTCAAAGATGAGCTCACAGTTACATAGATTTTGTAGAGTGGATGGTTTGTCTATATTGTCCTATTTCTCCAAAATTTGAGTTGTTGTTGTCTCCAAAAGAAAGATGACAAAAAGATGTAAATGGTACACCTTTGTGAAAGCATGTTGAATTTCGGTATGTCTAGGTTAATATAAACCCTTGTTCTTGAAGTTGATTTGATTGAGTAGTCATCTGGAATTACAATAAATAAGTTAATATGCACTAACACTTATAGTATAAAGAATAAGAAATGTATTAGAATTTTGTTGAAAAAAATGAAAGGAATTTTTATTTTGAGACCTCTAAATTTTTTTAACTGTTGTTGATGTTAGTGCAACAATCTTAGGACCATCATGTAGCTTGTGATGGACAAATATATTTTGAAAATCAACAACTATGTTCCTCCATAAAGTGACTTGAGTAATTTCACCCCTAAAAATTAAAGCAAAATTAAAAAATAAAAAATGGGTTAAATGTTATTAAGCAATGGAATTATAATAATGTTATTCATTTTGAATTTAAATTGTTTGTAGTTTATATTTAATTTGTTACCCATGCATTTTGATTTCTAGTCTGAGTATTTTTGTAGGCTTGTCAACAACATAAACTTGCTCTTCTTGTCCAACAATATGCAGTATTCCAATGATGTCTGCAGTCCAAAAAATAGTTAGTACCAAATGATGTTTCTTTGATAGTTTAGAAGTTGAATCGAAAGAATAATTACTCGTTAGATTTACTTTATCTCCCAATCTTTGTGCTAGTGTTTTGAATGAAGTAAACTCAAAGTAATTGTTTTGAATGATAATTTTTGGGTTTTGGATTTTGGTTACAATAGTTGTTGTCAAAAACAATGTCTTCTTCGTTCCTACGATAAGTCTGTAAGAATCATTTGTCGGTGATTTTTAGATTTATTATGTTGTATATATCACCTTCTTGTATACTGTTTTTGAAAGTTGACCCATGAGATTGATTCATCCTCACTTTATGTGGTGTAGAGAGTACACATGCGAACAACTCGAACTTTGATACTCCAATTATCGCACTAATCATTAACATTTCAAGAAAAGTATAGTCCATCTAAGTTTGTTTTGCAAAGTTTGTATTTCAGATAAGTGGGGTTTTTTGTTCTGTAAAGCGAGAGAGAGAACAAAAAATATTTGTATTTGACTTTTTACTTTGGATATTGGTAAATATATATAACATATAAAAATTTAGAAATGATGGACAAAGTCATGTCTCTTTGAATTTTGGTCATTTTTATTTTATTGAAATTAATTTAATTTAATTTGTTGTTTTATTGTGTTAATTGACATGAAATTAAAGTAATTCATTTGCAACTATTTGTATTTGATGTATACTTGTAATTGTTTGACAATTAATATTTTGTAACTGAATTGTTATAAATTTTGGATTTAGGTTTTGAAACACAACACATGAGATAACTCTCTAATAGGTACACATAAGTTTGCACATGTGGAAGTAATTACTATGAAGTGGCAGGTGAGGGAGTTTGTTTTAAATATATATAATAGATGTCTTAAATCTTCATTTTTTTTAGTTCAAAAATTTGAGGGAGGAATCAAAATTGTAGACTTTTAAAATAAAGGGACCAACTGTGAATTGATAAAAACAAAGGAACCAAACTACAATTAAACCTATATCATTCTATTTCTCTTTTTTTTTTTTTGTGATAACTAT
>JBBPBP010000002.1:19780286-19799587 GCA_037974735.1 Cicer chorassanicum
TCCGGTCACAATTATTATTATATTTATTATTATTATTATTATTATTATTATTATTATTATTATTATTATTATTATATTTTAACAACATGGTGGTAAATTATTATTATTATTATTATTATTATTATTATTATTATTATTATTATTATTATTATTATTATTATATTAGTATGTGAAAATTCCCTAAGTACTTGCCTTAGTAATATATTTGTTTTCAATAATAGAATAGAATAGAGTAATTGGAAATGGACATAATTGGGTCTGTTTACACAAATATATAAACGTATTACACTTAGTAACTAGGTTACCATCACTCACTGAAGAAAAAGAAAACGTTGTCGCTTGCCTTTCTCCCAAAAGCCTCTGATACCCATAGTGATAGTACCGTCTAGAGCAATAAGGACACCACACGCCGGAATAGAAATAGGTGAAATCCATCGGTACTATTTATTTTCTTCTATAAGGTTAGTATATTTATGTACCTATTTAGATTTTTATGCAGTGCTTTGAAATTAAGTTTGATTTATAAAATTGGGCATGTGTCCTTTTTATTTTATTTTTTTTGTAACGATAAATATGCTGATTACTCAAAGTTTTCTTTTTCAAAATACTAATTAATCAAAGTTGTTTATTGGTTGTTGCAAAATCTTAAAATACATGTCTATAACAATAAAATGAACAATTGTATGTAAATAATATTATTATCGTATTGTTCGAGCGTTGTCCAACTTATTGATGTTTAATTTATATTATTCTAATTATTTAATATTTTAGTACTCTAATTTTAAATATGAAAACATAAAATTGTGTTTTAAAGTTCTAACTCTATTTAGGCTATATCGTTATTATTATTATTATTATTATTATTTTTTAAACTAAAATGTTATAACTATTATTGATTTTAACCATATAATTTGATTTATATAGGTGTATATAATATATATATATATATATATATATATATATATATATATATATATATCATAAAATACGTTTTAGATTATATATCACAAATAGTTAATAATTGAATTATATGGGTTCGTCATTGCATATTTATTTAGTTTTTATTGGCTATTGGTCGTCGCGTGGACAAAGAAGAAGATGTGAACCTGTTTAAGGTGTTTGGATTCGTTGTGGCTGTAGAGATTGTTATGTCTAGTGAAAGCTTCAATTGAGGTAAGGGGTGAGATGAGGTTCGATTTTATGAATATAAAATAACGTGAGATGAACGGGAATACCGAAATTCCCAGATATTCATCCGGGGCTCACTACGTACAGTCGAGCCCTATTGAGCAATAATAATTAATTAACAATATATGAATGGTAACAGTGAGGAGTAAAATATAATTTAGCAACCTATAGAATTGTTGTGAATTTATTTATAGCAAGATTGCACGTTGAATGATTTTTATGAAATGTGATGCTGATTGTTACTGTATGAATAATATATATTGGAGTGTTCTTGCTATTTGATTGAAATCGTGAAATTATTTGAATGTGCTATATGTTGATTTTTTTTTATTTTGATTGATAATATTGGGATTGTATTGTGATTGTTGATATACATATATAATGATGAATATTGGGAAGTCAAACTGAAATTTATTGAGTTGTGATGATCGAGTAAGTCTGAGATGTGTTGTAGATGTTGGAGTTTGGATTATTTTGTCATCATATAGGGAGGGTCTGACAAACCTAGCGATTCAGGGAAGTACAACTGAATGAGCCTGATCGTGGAGGGCTACAGTCGAACTGTAAGGTAAGACTGATAGACCTTGGGGGTACATCTAGTGGGGAATTCCTAAGTGGATTAGTGGGTTATTCCCTAAGGCCGGGAACTACCGTGCAACACACACTACTAGAAAAAACACTTTTAGAGACCAATTTTTCGGTCACTAAATGGAGAAAATCGGTCACTAAATCCAATAGCGACCGATTTAGTGACCAATTTAAATCAGTCGGTAAACTGCTAGTCGCTAATTGTTGTGACCAAATCATCGACCGAATTCAGCGACTGATTTAGTGACCGAATTTAGTGACCGATTTAGTGACCGAATTTTGTGACCAATTTTGTGACCAATTTTTTAGACTGAATTAGTGACTAAACTTTGAGACTGATTTAGCAACCACTTTGAATTAATTTTCTATGTCATTAGCAACCGATTTAGAGACGAAACTTCTGACATAAATTGTTATTTTTATCAAATATTTGGTCACCAATTCCGTCTCTAAATATTACCGTTTTTTTAAATACATTACTAATGTCCAAAAGAACAATAAAAATAATTTTTTTAATTTGTTTTCGATATCTAAAAAATTCATACACCAAAATCATTTAAAAGCATTAATCATTTCAATTTTGTATTTTGTTTTATAAGATCACACAACAAAGTAATTCTACAATAAAATATATAAAAATATATTTATTAATCAAAATGAAATTATATTAAAAATTAACATAAAGTCTTACAAACATATCAAATTAAATTAACAATAGTTGAATCAAGTACACCATAGAGTACTTGAGTATTTACTAATACTAAAAACATTGTCTTACTAACATATAATAGAAATACAACGTATTTTACAAAAATATCAAAAAATTTAAAGAATGTATCAACTTAATTGCCATATTGTCATCTTCAAGAACATATAAGCTTCTAGTCTTCACCTACAAGCAATAAAAAGAGCACATGATTAATAACACAATTCAACATAGATCATATTACTCATAAAAATGTTAAAAAAAGTCAAACTACAATATAGTTTCAAATGTCAACCTAATAACACCATATTGCATTTAAAACATACAAAGAAATTGGATCATATCCACTTTTAAAATTTACTCCGTCAAGATAAATTAGATTCTAATCTTTTGCACTTAGCAAAATAAGCACAAAATGAATGGTTACTTCTAGGAAAAATAAATATAAAACTTGTCAAATTAACATAATAAAAACCAGATAAACTTGCCTACCATTTGTAGATCAATACTAGTTAAGGAGTTGACATGGCATCATACACAATAAAAAATTCAAACACTTACAATAAAAAATTCAAACATTAAAGCGTATGAAAGTTCTCTATCATCACGCAATGGGTTATACCAAGTCCTAAATTCAACAAGCCAGACAGCTAGGAAGCATAGAAAAATATAGAGAATTTTCAATGGTTTGACTCACTTATTTGCATTAGTTAACATTAAATGGTATATTACCAATGACCCTTTACTCTCTGTTTTCTACTTTTCTATATATATATATATATATATATATATATATATATATATATATATATATATATATATATATATATATATATATATAATCATGATAAGAAACAGAAGTGCATAGTTTTGGAAAACTAAGTAACAGAAAGCAAGTGAGACATGTCTACAACTATTTTTGAGGGTAAATGGAGAGAGTATTACAAAGATATTCAGTCTTCTTGAGCACACATGGCAGAGGTTGCGAGGAAAAAAAAGGAATTAAGGGTATACCGTTGCAGTTGCCCAAAATTGAGCAAAATCAGCTACCAGCAGA
Organism: Cicer chorassanicum; assembly: GCA_037974735.1. NCBI lineage: Eukaryota > Viridiplantae > Streptophyta > Magnoliopsida > Fabales > Fabaceae > Cicer > Cicer chorassanicum. The sequence continues at coordinate 19,783,826 of JBBPBP010000002.1, forward strand.
TTGCAGTCATCCACTAAGACGAGGCACAAATACCACCAAGAAAAGGGTGAATTGCCGAACAAAACTGCATCTGTAGTTAGTGAACATATAGGCAGTGCATGGGCATTGCATCGACACTTATTCTAATAGGAAACTACACATTTGAATTTATCATAGAGTGCTGTTAGCAACACACTCTTTGGTTGGTTAAAATTCACATATGTCCCACCAAATCATGTGAGTCCCATATGAATTTGGTGAGACCCATGTGGATTCTAACCAATCAAAGACAGTGTGCTGAAAAATAGGTGTTAAAGAGTGTGTTGCTAGCATTATTCTTTATCATATTCTGTAACAAGCCAGTTTATAGCATTCAACCAATCTCTATGACTTCTATGCTTAAGCTATTTTAATTAACCCAAGAAACAAATTTTTCAGTTTTGGTTACCTGAATAAACTATGACCTAAGGTAATTTCAGGCGCTAAACACATATACCAGAGGAGATTAAGCCTATGATAGAGTACTCAGTGCAATTATACTCTACTACGAATAAATCAACAAACTGTGTCACAATAGTATGGAACTCATGACACAATGCAAGATTTTCCGTCCAGAGCAAAACTGCAACCTCAAACTATGTCAAATATCCAAAATAGTGGCATTTGTCGGTTTTAAGAATAATGAGCCAACACATTTTTGTGATGCATACCTATAATAAAGGTAAAAAAACCCTCCTCAACAGTTTTCTTGAATGCTTTCAACATGCTTGACCGATAAGCCTGCCATGGCTGGAGCACAAAAAAAAGCATTGTGATTCAGTTCATGTAACATATTGGAGCATAGAACATAGGAATTTTCCCGTATTTTTATAAACAAACATATTTATAGAAGACATAAATCCAAAATAAATGAAAGGAACAAATATACAAATTTCCTGCAAGGTTGCAACCAGGATCCAAAATCTTAATAATTCTCAATTTACAACTTATAACATGCAAACGTGCTACCAAAAATTCTGCATTTCAAATATTAGGTTCCACTCTCTAGCTTCTTCATATTGTAATGTTTACATATTCCTGGCATTTTAATTTGAAATGCATTCAAACAAAATTATCACTACTCACAAAAGCCTCAATCCCATATAGACGGTGTTAACATGATCGCTTAAGTCTTAGCAGAAGAAGTTTTAAGACAAACAATAAACTAGGTACATTCAATCCACTAACACAGGTGCTAAGCAATTACAAAGAGTAATCAGAGGTGAAAAAGAATTTGAGCAAAATGGTAAAGCTTATCTTAGTAGTTTTATTACCTTCAAGCTTTGAAAAGGATTGAAGCCTTCGAGCTCCAATGTCACAATAACACCAGTTCAAAACAAAATCAAAATACAGTCAGTAGCAAACCAAAATCAAAATAAAGTCAGTAGCAATCCATTGAAACCAAAGCAAATGTTTAGAAAACAAAATACAAAATTTAAGTAGAAATTCAGAAGAAAATTAAGAAATTACCTAAAATTGCGCTTAGGACTCACCAGATGTAGGTTAGGGTTCCTGCGATTTGAAAGAGAAATTAATAAATGAGAAACGATGGAAGCTGATTAGGGTTCATGCGATTTGGGAGAGAAACACAGAGAAAAAAATGCAAAACGATCGAAGGTGATTAGGGTTCGTGCTACTACTGATATTTTGGTGCCATCACTACCACCATCAGAACAAGAACCACATAACCGCTAGGGTTTGCGATGGAGAAAGTGAATGGAGGATGAAGGAGTATGGCGAGAACGAAAAATGGAAGCGCTAGGGTTTGCGAAGATGAAGGAGAAAGTGAACGGTGATGAAATGGAGAAGCAGTGGTGGAACGCTGATGGAACAATGGATGAAATGAATTTTTGAGAGTTTAGGGTTTGTTTCACATATTATAGTTTAGAGAGGGAATAGAGTTTAGAGAGGAAACTGAAAAATGGAGAGGGAACTTTATTTTAGTGAAAAATGAATTTTTGCTTGTTTTTTAATTAGAGAGAGAATTTTATTTGAGTGAAAATTGGAGAGGGAACTATAAAAAATTTTAATCATAAAAGATAAAAGTTTTGTCAACCAATTTTAATTAAAAAGAAAACATAAATAATTGAGACCGATTTTTCAGTCACTAAAACTTAAGTAGCTAATGTTTTGTATTTTGGTCTCTAATTCAGTCTCTAAAGTGACCGAAATAATTTGGTCTCCAAATTGGTCACTAAAAGCGAAACTTTTAGTAGTGTTAGCGACTGAAATTTTGGTCGCTAAAATTCAGTTGCTATTTCAGTCTCTAAATTTTGTTAGCGACCGATTTGGTGACGAAAAAATATTTAGTTTTGAGGTTCAAAATTACGGTCTCTATTTCGGTCGCTAGGGTGACTGAAAATATTCGGTCTCCAAATCGGTCACTATTGGCGAAATTTGTAGTAGTGACAAGAGTACCCCGACTGTCGCGTATATGTGTCTCGGGTTGAGTTGAGGGGATCTATGAGGATTTGGCCATTCATGAATTGTCCGTCCACTCTTGTAGTGGCATAGTATCAGGCCTCCTAACCAAGTACTTCAGAGTAGAATGGTACCAAATGATGAAGTATAGAGTATAGGACATGCATATCATTTTATCCTTGTAACTGCTTTATTGTGATTGAGTTAGGTTAACCTTTAATATTATGTTCTTGAACGTTCTCTTTATTTGTGTTGTTTTGACTAATTGCGTGTTCTTCTCGTGTATTTTATATTGTTACATAATTTCGAAACTCACCCCTCGTTGCTTGTGTTTGGCGCTTGCGAGAGCGCAGCTATTTCAGGTTATCGGTTGGTGATCCATGCTCTGATAGGTGATACTGGGTAGGAGTAAATTGTCGTGTTTTGTTGAGTTATGAACTAATTTAGGTTTTTGTAAATTCGATATATCAATCGTGTTATTTTTTTTTATCTTTTATTCGGAAGTAGAAATTAATTGTCTCTAAGTTTAGAACATGTTTTTATGTCATAAATATTTATTTAAGAAAACCTTAGCTATATTTGATATTAAAGGATTTGTAAGTGAGAATTATAATGGAAGCATTTTGTGTAAGTGTGAGTGTGACGTCCCGAACCTTATAGTTTAAAAGAAAATTTTCATACTCTGTTTTAGAACCGCTGCCAGTATCTTTCAAAACTAATGCATATTACTTTCTATTTCAATTTGGGTTTAGGGTGTCACACTTATGTTATACATTTATTTTAGTTCAATTTTTTTCCTTTAAGATAGCTTATTATCGTAGAAAGAAAAGTAATTACTACTATTGATTCAAATCATTCAAAAGTTTTTTAATTTATTTATTTGCCTTGTGAATTTTATATATGCTAATGTCACTTTTAATATTTTTTCAATTTATTCTTTTGTGACGTGGCTAACATTTTATTGTCCATTTTCTTTCCTATAATTCATACATCTAATTAACTATATTTATTTTGAGACGATATTTACAAATAAAATCGTGTAAAATAAAATTATAAATACAACTATTGTGTTTGATTTGATATCTAAGTCATTCTATTTATGCTACTAAGATATAAGGTTTGTTTAATAACAATGTTAGTTCACGAAACAGAATGAAAAATGAGACTTATAAATAATTAATTCTAAAGGAGACTTATATATTATATATATCATATAATTTCTAATGCTTACTAATTTTATGAAAATAAATCTCATGATACCCGCACAACGTACGAGTTGAATTCTAGTTTACAATTATTTGATAGCCCAAAATATGTGCAATGCTTTAAAAATCACATGAGCTTCTAGGTGAACAAAATATCTCAAAAATTGACAAGTTGATAATTCTATTGAAATGCTTAGTATGAGCAATGGTTTAACCATGGGCAAAATGCTAAAACAGTTCAATAGACATGTTAATAAGCTCAAGGATCATGGCAAGACATTTTCAAATGCAGATCTAATCAAATTGTGGCATAGATGTGTTGATAAATGATTTTAAGCCCATAATATTGCAAATTGTCGAGTCAAAAGACTTTGAATTTATGAGTTGGCCTATAATATTTGAAAAGTTGAAGAAGTTTGACCAATAGATTAATAACAATGACACTTAAGAGATGAAAGGGAAAGAGAGGAAGAGAAAGAATAAAGCCAAGGATGGCTCATCATCCAAGTCAAAAAAGAATGATGGATCCTCTTGTAGAAAAGTGGATCAAGATTCCTCAAGTGAGAAAAGTCCAAGTACCCAATCAAGTGACAAAGGTGAAACAAGTTTTTGCCTCGTGATCAAAGGTCACAAAAAAATGAGGTTAGTGATGATAATGTCTTACTCTTTACCTTCTAATGAATAATTACAAGAGCACCGCAAACGTGCTCCCGACAGTGGCAACAAAATCACGGTCAAAACCCAAAAGGAAACACGAGAAGAGAATAATCTATACAACACCAAGAACCTCACAAGCTTCTCCAGCGATGATTTTGGAATGAGTGATGGCAGCGGCGACACCACAATAGTGGAATGGATCGACCAAACCCTAACAGGTGGCGCTTCTCTATTGTGCAGACTAAGAATTACACGAGGATAATTTTTAAAGAGATTGTGTGATTAATATACAAGCATTTATAATGTTATCAAGATTAATCAAAATTAACATTATTTACAATTACATTGTTGGTGTTAATTTTGAGGCATCTTCCACATCAAAAATAATTATACATTAATTTCAAAATTTAAATATATGATCTATATGATAGTAAATTTTAATCCAATGATTGACTTTGAAAACTATTTGATACATCATTAAATAATTTCAAATGAACCTATAAGAAGTTTTTAAAAAATACAAGTAAATATCAATGGTTATATTACATAGTTATGAATTTCAGATTTATATAAAATTGTGTGTTTGATCAATAATATATTATGTCAATAACCAACAATTGAATTAGTAAAATTCATCGTTTATATTGAGTTATTAAGCGGAGTAACTCATCACATAGTTACTCATAGAGTCAACGAATCTTCATCCATATATATATATATGGGGACATTTATAGTGAGAATGAGTTTTTTTTTTATATATCTAGATGAAATGGTAAATAAATTCACCACAAATGCGACATCCCGAGTTTGAACTAGAGATATAATTCCAACCTAACAATTTTGTAATTTTCCAATTGTGCTAAGCCTTATAGATGTGAGAATGAGTTTTTTTTATACAAGTGACATAAATTTACATAATCTATTAGATTAAAACGGATGGATGAGATTTACACATCCAATTAAAATGGTCACCTGACTTATTTTTGTTATCTCCTAATTATGAAGTTTAAATGTTTTAAAAATGGCTTGGTGATCGAGTCTGCAAGACATGAAAGTCATGGTTGAACTGACTCAACCTGTTCAATCATAGTTGAATCATACCATAATTAAATAATAAATATAGTGATAAATTTAATTAAATCATAGCTCATTGAATAAAATTTATAAATTTCAAAAAGAAAATAGACATATAAAAGTCATAACAAATACATAAAATAAATATATAAATTCATACAAAATAAATAAATTGCATTTATGGAGCATGATAAGTAACAGTACAAAAAAGATAATGGTCATATATTTTTATTTTTATTTTTGAAAGGGATAATGATCATATAAGATAAGTCTAATTCCAGTATAAAGAAAAACAAGTTTTTTTTCCCACCTTCGTACATTTTCAAAAGTCTCCAAAATCTATTTCTTTTTGTCGATTTTAACTCTCTTTGAATTAAGTAATTCGAATGGGATTTGTCTGAATAGAATCTAGAGTCGTAAATACTAACTTGTAAAGTTTTAGGATTTTTTTACATTTTTGAATTGGTTAATTTTGAAGCGTAAAATATTAATCTAATGAGTTTTTTTACACTTCCAGGCCAATTTGAAGGTATAAAAATTCTAAAAAGTTTCAAATTACTATTTACATATTTGGATTAGTCAATTTAACAAGTGCCATCCAGATTTATTATTTTGAAAAGGGCTCAAATTAGAAAAAAGAAAATGAATTTTGGGAGGTTTTTGAGAATATATGGAGCTGAGAGGAGAAAACTCTAATATATTAGCATTAGCAACACACAATACAATATATTTCCATGTCCTGTTAAGCACTGCAAACCTACAACGGAGTCAATACCTTTTCTTTTCTTGTTATTTCTTTCTTTCTTTCTAATACACCAACAATATATCGATGCACCTTGAAAGGACCACAAATACAAACATTATGGTAATCGGCAAGGGTCAGAGAGAGAGATAGAGAGAGAGGTATTTTGAAGTCTAAAATTGAATCTTAAAAGCATGTTTTTTATTTTATTTAAGAAAAATTAATTTTAAAAATTGGGTTTTTTTTTAAAAATCAGATGATTCCCCAAAAAATATCTCGATTCCGTTAATTGGTCGGTTTACACTGTTTTAAGGAAATTCATGAATAAAATATATCATATCTTTTAACCTAAATTCTAAATATGTGCTATGAGTTTTGTCTAGGATATAAAAATCAAACTAATAATTTGGTTGACTAAAAATTTAATTGAAATAAATTTAGTTGAATTTATTTTTGTCAATGTTACAGTCTAATATGAACTTAATCAAATAAACTCAATGTCCAATCTAACAACATCAACATTTGTCAGTTGAGTTAGGTCTTTAGAACGTGTTTAAATATTTTTTAATCAGTTATATATTATATTTTCAATGTATTTTATGTATAGTGATAAAAAAAAAGTTTATGCAATTGTTTTAATAGTATAAAAAAAAATATAGTGTTTGAAAAAAAAAAAGAGATTTTTTAAAATAAATTCATCTCCAACGATAACAAATTCATCAAATAAAGAATGAAAAGATGATTTTATTTAAATATTTAAGCTATGAATTTGATGAAATTTGCATTATATTGAAAATGATAATTAATTTTATAGGTTTTGTTTGAAAATTTTGATAAATTTTTTGATTTTTTTAAAATAAAGGATAACATTGTTGACATTTTAAAACATAAAAGATCAAATTGTCACTTAAAGTTAAAATAAAGGACCAAATCGAGAAGAAAAAAAAAAGATAAATGACTAAATCAACTAAAATTAAGTTAAGGGGCCGCCGGTGCTATTTAGCCTTTATTAAACTATTTGGCTTATCTTTATATTTAATCACTTACTATCATAATCTCAAAGACTTAATTGAGAGTATCATTCAAAGTCAAAGATGCAATTTGTGGTTTACTTTTTTGTTTAATACATATGTGCCTCGTTATTTTTAATCTACCCACATGTCCAGTGGAAAAATAGAGTTTTGAACCTGTTTTTTAAATAAAGGTGAAGATGGGATAAAAAATTATAACTCCGGTAAATCATTTACATTAGGTCAAGAGCAACCACACAAGTGAATAGAATATCATATTTTAACCCAAAACTTGATGATAATGGACTTACGGGTCCTCTCACTTGTTGTTCAACTATCACTTTTTTAAGCAATGTGGGACTTCTAACTCATTTTCTACACAACATGCACATCAAACATCGGAGCAATGAATGAGACCTATTTGATCAGCTTTGTCAATAACAGCAACGCCAACAGTGTAGCAAAACATTAACACCAAGGCTTTCATAATCAACAACACTACTAAAAATCATGTGTTTCCTCATTGAAGCTTTGCACGGGCGGTGCAACAAAATAGTGTTGCTTTCATCAACAACACTACTAAAAATCATGTATTAAGGGTGATGAGGTCTCCATTCATATACCTGAAGAATAGTACATCGCGGGTCTTACGACCTGCAAGAACCATCTACATGGCAGATCATCCTTGCCAAGGGTGAGAAATCTCTAACGATTAATGATTTGAAGAGCAAGTTATCTTCTTTAACTAATTTGGTCGGATGTTGGGGAGTGGTTTCCCTTGGAAAAGAATACTACAAGTTTTTGGACATCACCAAGGTTCGTTCTTTTCCTTCTTGTTAGTTGAAGCCCAGTTCATTGCGGTTATTTCCATGGAAGAAATACTTTAATCCTTTATCTAGGACATAAACGTCTTTTCAGTGTTGGATTCATATTACTAATCTTCCACAGAAGTATTGGAGGCCCAAAATTTTTTTCTCCATTGGTGGAAATATAGGAATTCCAATATATCTTGATAGTACCACAAGAAAAATCATTAGAGGATTGAAACTTTGGGCACTACGCTAGAGTTATTGTTGATATTGATTTTGGTTATGTCATCCGTAATCAAGTTCCTGTTGAAAGGGAACGCTATGCTTTTTTTTTTTTAATTTTTTTTATGGGTTTTGAGTATGAAAATTTTCTATCTTTTTGCAATATATGTCGTAACATAGGCCATGATGTCGGGAACTATCAAAAAAATTGCTAACGGGGGGGGGGGGGGGGGGGGGTGCAGAAGCCCCCTACATCGAACCAAATAATGTCCCGAAGAAGATTGTGGACAAAGGAAATGATTTGGTGGTTTATGAAGTGCCAAAGGATGGAAATTCAAAGGACATACCTCCTGGTGATGAAGCTGCTAACGCAGCCAGAAAAGAAATCGATAATATGACTTTGCATTTCCAACAACCTAATCAGAATGCCCTTAGTGGCGTCAATAATGTCCCTGCAAGTGCTTGTACTGATAGTAATCCTTTATTGGGTTATACGACCCCAACTTAGAATTTGCATCATCACATGAGCCTGGTCGTGGGCAGTTGGTCACAAAGTCAGAATAGTAAGTTGCAAATAGATAATGTTGAGTTTGGGAAGGAAACTCAAATGGATCCTCAATGTGCGCATGTGAAAGTGGTGGAGGATATTTTGATCTCCTCAATTCGAAAGAGTCTTGGTTTTTTTACTAAAAATTGAGCAGATATGTTCAATGAGGAGAAATTGGATTCTTCACAAGATAAGGATGATGCTTTTGAGCAGACGCTCACCAAATCCCAGAGGAAAAATTTGAAATAGAAAGCTAAAAGTTGTGAAAATGAAACATGTTCTAGGGCTGCTAATGCGCAAGCCTCATGAAGAGTCTCTTTTAGAATCTAAGAGGTCTTGCCAACACCCAAAGTAAGTTGGCTCTTAAAAGGTTATGTCTCTCTCATATTCATGATTTTCTTTTCATAGATCAACCTTGGAAACTATTGATAAAATTTCTCCTAATTATTGGAAGTCGTTAAAATGAAAATTATTGCTATTAATTATAGGAATAATTTAGTTCGGATTCTCTGCTCTAATAATTTGCATTTGATTGTTATCGTTAACTCCTTTCAATTGGTTGCTCTTTTAGATCTTGTGAATGATATTGTTATTGGAATAGTTGTTATTTATGCTTCTACTAATTACTTGCAGCAACGACATCTTTGGAATGAGCTTTATCTGCTTTAAGATGCTCGTAAGCATCCTGGGGCTTTTATTGGTGATTTTAATAGCATTCTTGGCGCCTATGAAAATAGAGGCATTGGTTCTCTTTCTTGAATTTCTTGTGTAGACTTCTAAACTTTGATATCTTCTTCTAATCATATCCATTTACCGACTATTAGGGTGAAATTTACATGTAATAATGGTAGAAAAGGCCATCAACTAACAGAAAAAAGATTGGACAAGCTAGTGTGTAATTACGCCTCTATTAATTTTTGGTGAGACAATTTTTGTACTACTTTACCTAAACATCATTTATATAATTTCCCTCTATTACTTGATTTTCAACAACATCACAGACAATACCATTCATCTTTTACATTCATAATAAAGAATGTGGGCAAGTCACCCTTCATGCTATAATGTTGTACAAAAATGCTTGGAAAACTTCCCCTATTGGTTGTTCTTTGCAGGTATTATCGGCTAAGTTAAAGCATCTTAAAGTTGATCTATGAATTCAATGTTAATTTTAATGTGCAAAAACCCTTGTAAGATCTTAACCGTGTTCAATTATAGCTTGATGAATCTGGATACTCTAATGATCTTCATGCCGAAGGAAAAAGGGCACAAATTTAATTAGAAAAAACCTTGGACTATCAACAGCTTTATTGGAGAGACAAATCCAAGATAAACTGGTATTTAAATGGTGACAAAAATACAATTTTTTTCATCAGACGACTAAAGTTAGATATGTCATAAAGCAAATTTCTTCTCTTAAGCGTGGAGATATTATTTTACGTGACACTTTGGATATTGAGTCTCACTTTGTGGACTATTTTCAACACTTGTTTGGTGTTTCAAAAGATTGTACTAACTATGACTTAGTGGGGTAGGTCATCCCGTCTTTGGTGACAAATGAGTACAATAATATATTAGTTCAAATCCCTTCTATGGAGTTGAAAATGGTATTTAAACGGTGACAAAAGTACAATTTTTTTCATCAGATGACTAAACTTAGATATGTCATAAAGCAAATTTCTTCTCTTAAGCGTGGAGATATTATTTTACGTGACACTTTGGATATTGAGTCTCATTTTGTGGACTATTTTCAACACTTGTTTGGTGTTTCAAAAGATTGTACTAACTATGACTTAGTGGGGGAGGTCATCCCGTCTTTGGTGACAAATGAGTACAATAATATATTAATTCAAATCCCTTCTATGGAGTTGATAAAAAACGCGGTTGTGGTTTTGACACCTCTTTCTATAAATTTTTTTGGGATATTATTAATAGTGATGTGTACAAGGTTCCTAACTAGAATGCTAATGTTGTACAAGGTATGTTGTTGCGTAGCTTTTTAGTTTACTCTTGGTCTAAATCCTTATTGCATCAAGTGGATAAGTGGATGCATAATTTTATCTGATTTGGGGATGTCAATATTAAGAAATTATTCACGATTTCTTGGAATCATGTTTGTAAGCACATTGATGAGGATGATTGAGGTTGCGTTCTATAAAGGCTATTAATAGAGTTGCTAATTTAAAGCTATGTTGGGAGCTTATTAACTCGGATCTTCATCAGACTACTCTTCTTCGAGCCTGTGTTTTCAAAATCTCTATTATGATTTCTTACTATGTGAAGTCTAGTATATGGAATGGTCTTAAAGATTGTTTACTTATACTTCATGAAAAATCTAAGTGACAGATAGGGGATGATACTCATATTAATTTTTGGACAGATCATTGGTGTACATCCCGATTTTTAACAGTGAGAGTGTAATTTTTTTATATAAAAAAAAAACTAAACACTTCAGCCTAAAATATTCATAATCGTACTTTAATTTAAATCAGAGTAAAATATTTAATTGTAATAAATTCTTTTCCAAAAATGACGGTTAGAATAATTGTTGCATTATATAAAATGGTTTCGACACAACTAACTTACTTACAACCGAACAATTCACATTGACCAAAAAAAAAATCACAACTATTTCAGATACATAAATTCAATTGCGACAACAACATTGCAATAAGAAAGGGAAAAATAAATAAAACCCTTAATTAAAATCCTAAGCTGATCTTGAACTCTAACTGAGGATGATTGGGTCCTGAGGATGCACGAGTGGCATCAAGCCTCACTACTTCCGATCGCCAATCCAAATCATCACTTTGTCACGTCTTCGACGTCGTTGCAATTATCGCATGACTCAAAACTCTAAGAACCTGAGGCATAAGCATAATCCACAATAATAGTAGAGGGTTATGATCTAAAAACAACATATATACAAAAATACAAAGCACAAAAGCATAACACGACATGGCATCAATTGATAAACAAGAATGCATATAAATATCATCATATAACAAACATGACTCGTGTGACAAAACATCCTAATGCAATACTTATATGCCAATGCACATGATTTTGGAATTTCTACACCCTCCTCGAGGGGCGTAAATCATAAATGTATCGCCTCTCACAGAATTGACATACTCTTCTTCAACTCAATCCAACTCTTCTTCAAATATATCCCATACTCTTTTTTTTTTCTTTCTTTCAAGTTTTCAATAGAATTTCCATGACCTATTTGTTTACATTATTTTTTCCTTAAAATTTATATATCCAACAAACATCAATATATTAGAGTTCTCCCACTGCTAACTCGGTGTCAACGGTCTCGATTCCTTTTCGAGACTCAAGGTGTTGTGATATAAACACAACATAAAGATTTTCAAAACTTTTTAAGAGTTATACACTTCACATAAAATTTTCAAAAATCATTCAAATTTTGTTTTGAAGCTTACTAAATCAAACCTTTTACTCGTAAACAAATCAACTTAAAATGTATTTTGAAACCAAATCTTATGAAAATGAAACCTTTAACTCCTTGAAAGTATGTTTTTTCAAAAAAAAAAAAAAGAAAAAAAAACCACAACTCAAATCTTATTTCTTTTTCCTTTTAACTTATTCGATCATTGACTACACCCTTTTGTTTGTTTTTTTTAAGCAAAACAAAATAGAATCATAAATACAATGTAGAACTACGAAAAACCAAATAAATGAAATTATCCTCTTCCTTACTACATACACGGTTTTGAATATGATACTAAAGGGTTTTGCTGATTGTATTTTTAACTACAACAATAATAATACAAGACCAAAAATTTGCAAAAGAACTAAAATACTTTCACATTACCCCATACATACACGATTTTACAAAAAGAAAAAGTTTGGACAAAATTATTTTTACCTCAACAAAATAGCTCACAAGCATCCCTTAGTAGAGAAGAATAATTTGTCTTCCAAAAATTTCTTCAATCAAAGCTTGGATTAAGGAGGAAAATGGAAGTTTGTGTTCATTAATCAAAACACCAACACCCTTGTGTTGTTTGTTTGTGTTTTAAGAAAAATAAAATAAAAGAAGAAGTAAGGGAGAGGGAGCAAACGGGAACTAAAAGAAGGGAGAAGTGATTTTGTTTTATTTTATTTTATTAGAAATCTTAATTAATTATGGCCACAAATTAAAGAATGAGTGATGTGGTCACCTTAGATCCACATATTATTTACTACCTTTTACAAAATATATTGGGTAGTAATAATATGGAATGCACTTTAAGTCATATCATTAACTACCTCACTAGAAATATATATCCTGACGCAACTCAGCTCGCAAATAAATATAACTAAAAGGTAGGACTCATAAAATATTCTTCGATAAATTTATTTATTTATTTTATAGCGAAACTAATTCGATTATTAGAATAATCAAATTTAATATTCTTCGCTAAAAAAAAACATTACTCAGAAATAAATCAAGTCTCAAATCACCCAAGAACTTGAATAAAAAAATTCATTGAAATCAAATATATTTTAAAATTTGAAAGAGGCAAAACTCTCTGTCAATTTCAAACATTGAGAAATTTTAGTGTCAAATTTTGATTATTTTTACACGTGGACTAAATAAAAATCTTTTTGTCGTGAAAAATATTTTTTTACTTTTATTCATACAATTGGCTTTCTCAACCGATGGTTGATATTTTGAATATCCCTATTCATTTACATTGTCATATGAACTCTAAAGTGGGTTCTTTTATCGATAATGGTTTTTGGAAAAGTTCCCTCTGACATTGTTTAAGTCTTTCTTGGTTTATTGATTGAATTGAAGCATGTGCATGTCCCTCCTACTCCTTCTCTTGATTATAGAGTTTGAATTCATTCTAAATCTGGAAAGCTCTCTTCAAGAATACATACCAATTTAACAAGTTTGGCTTTTGGGAGGATTTGAGATGGAATAGTTTTTGGGAGAAGAATAAGGTTTATTGCTTGGTTTGCTTTACTTGCTTGACTTGGTGTACAAATGACGATATTTCCCATTTTATTTGGATCTAAGAGAGAGTTCTACATACTTTAAGAACGAATTCTACACACTTCTCTCAACTACTTGCATTTAATGTTATGCCTCTATATTTTTCATCTACTTCTACATCTCTCTAGAATTTTCTTAGATCTTAGTTATCTATTAACTAATTGGCCATAACATTTAATTGGTCTAATGGACCAAATTAACCTTGCAATGCAACATAAATACTTGAAATAAGTGGAGAATGTTTTCTTGCCAAAGAATTTTCATGCATGCCATGATCTAGTACCACAAGTTCAAATTTTGAGGAGAAGAGAGTTGAGAAAAACCAAGTGCACATAAATCCAAGTTTTGGTTTAAAATGCAAGAGAGAAAAGAATAGAAAAATGATCTTTACCTCTTGCTTTATAGTGTGAGTGCTTAATTCATGGAATGGAAGCAAGTTATGTTGGTTTATTTTGGAACCTTTGTTTAGTGTTTTAATGGATAAGTGTTTTAGAAAGTCCATGAGTTCAAGAACCCTGTAATGGTGGTGATAGGAAAATAGAAGAGAAAAGACTTTAATGTTCATCGTTTAATTGGGCTTGATATTGATGAATCTCTGTCCAAATGAAGGAAAGAAGCGAAGAGGGGGAAGAGGATGACAACTCTTTGGCTAGTGTACCAACTAGTTCAAGTAATAATAATGATAAGTAAAATCATCTTCACAGAAATTATTTTTAATTTGATTACACAACAAAGTTGTAAATACTTAGTCGAGTAAAGAATTTAATAAAGTATTGTTTGAGTAAAAAGAAATAAAATTTTACAAGTTAAAAATTATAAGAAAAACGATTTGGGATTCAAATCACCTCTTTCTCACAATGTAATTATTAATTCACTAATTTAACAATCTAACTTATTTGATTACGTCAAATTAATCAACTAGATTAAGATCAATTTCTTGACTCAAAATCCATTTTACTCAAAATGTGTATAAACGTTAATTTCTCATGACACATGTTAACATTTTATATCTCTATAACAATATTGAAACATAAACATTTATATTGATCAGTTAAAAAAAGAGCATGAAAAACAAAAATAGATGAATAATCAAATACTTTATAACTGCATAAATAATATATAAAAACTAAAATCACATAGATTCAAGCAAGTTAATCTATTCCCTAATCAATGAGTAAATTAACTACTCATAATTTTAAATAAAAGATATAAAGGAATAAAAGAATTAAAATAAATGTTGCGCAATGAATCCTTTATTACATTCATAGACAGGGAGTTTTGCCAGCAAATGCACTTAGGCACAATGCCCTGACATAATCCTGCTACACTCCATACTTCAATAAATGATATTTTGTACTATCAAAACCATTTTGCGTCTGCAGTAATCTTCTATAATTTCTCGAATGTAAATTGTAGCACTTCAAAATTTATAATAAATAATTTCTTTTAATTAAATAGAATTTTAAAGAATTTGTTGTGAAAATGCTTTTTAGAATACATATTGATAACAATTTTGTGAGTAATTTTCTTTATATGTGTTCGTTGGGGTGTGATAATTTTATACATGTTTAATTTAATGAGAAGTATGAATTATAAATGTTATATTGAATTATTTTATTAATTTTTCTAAAACTAATAATATTTTAGTACGAGGGTTTTAGAGAATAAGACTTCAAGTGATTTTACGTGTATATGTGTATTGATAATTGTTAAAATACTTTCATATGCATTTGACTAAATGTAAATGTATACATAATTATATTTTAATTGCTTCTAATTGCTTCTAATTGTTTCTTACTATTTTGAATATATTATGATTATTTTACAGTATCTAATTTTACTATAGAAGTGTTAAAATATGTTCTTGGTGTTGAAATGTCTTAAAATGCATATATTAGTAAGTATAATAATAATTTTGAATACGACAGTTTTTTGTTATAATTTACATATTTTTAAAAAGGTTAATTACTTTAATTTATTTTGTGTGTGTAAAATATTGATAGTATTGCGCTTAGTTTTGTTTGTATGTGTGTTTGTTATGAAATGTCT
>JBBPBP010000002.1:19799862-19819600 GCA_037974735.1 Cicer chorassanicum
ATTAAAAAAAAAAAAAAAAAAGAAGTCAAATATAACGTAATATAATAAGAGAGAAAGTGAGAAAGTAGCGCTACGTTAGAAACAATTTAGGAGCAGCCGCACGGATTAAACACAACAACCAAAATAGAATAGAAAATCGAAGCCGGTGTCCCATGACTGTTTCGAAAACTTTCTCCATTTTTGTCCAAATTTCAGTATATTCTTTCCTCCATTGATTCAACTAATTTAACCCATTTTTCTAGATTTTTAATCATCCTAATTTCTCTCTAAAATATCCGACTTCTCCATTTATGGAATTCGTTATTTTGCACTGTTCTTTACCGTAAGTCTGATTTGCGTGAAATCAATGTCAAAATGATTGTGTGAACAGTGACTATATTATCCACTGATTATTTTTCGATTTAGGGTAAGTTTATTTGACTCAATTTTGAAATTGACTCTTTTAGAGTGTGTTCTTGTAATTTTTTTTGACGTTTACCCATAAACTGTCGAGTTAGATTGATTGAAGGACAAAGAGTTAAAGAACAAATACGTTTTGCTTGTGGGCTCCTACTCTTGTGTGAAAGTGTCGAAATAAGATAAGGGATGAGCGAGCATTTGAATTCATGAATATCATATTTTGTGAGATGAACGAGAAAACCGTATTTCCTAATGATTCATCTGGGGCTCGCTACGTATGACATTAGCCATTTGAGGGATAAATTAATGTGCAAATATGGAAATTGTGATATTAAAATGTGGAATAGAAACATTTATAAGGTGTTGATTGATTTGATTTTGTTAAATGTGTGATATTTAATATTATTGAGATATTGAGTTCAAAATAAATTTTGTGCATATTTTGATTAGACGAGTTTAGATGAGGTGATAATGAGATATGGATGATGATGTATGATTGATGATGGTGATGTTATAATTTTTTATGCGAATTTTGAAGTAACCCTATAGTTGATGAAATAGTGACGATTCTAACTTGTGCTAAAGACAATGTTGTTAATGGGGTAGTTTAGGTGAACGAGGGGAGATAATAGATGTTGAGAATTTTTGAAGTAGAGATTATTTTGTCATCATATAGGTAGGGCCTAACATACCTAGTGATTTTGGGGAAGTACAATTGAATGAGCCTAATCGTGGCGGTTTACTATTTAGCCTTAAGGCAAGATTGTTAGACCTTGGAGGTATTCGGGTGGAGAATTCCTAGGTGACTTGGAGGGTACCACTCCAAATGTCGGGAGCTACCATGCAACACACTTTTACCTCGACTGTCGCGTATATGTGTCTTGGGTTGAGTTTAGGGGATCTATGAAGACAATGTCAATTTGAATTGTCCGTCCACTTGCGTGGTGTACCACATTGTGAAGTAGAGTCTAAGTTTATGCATAGCATTGCATTTTATTGTGATTGTTTTGTTGTGATTAATATGAATCGTATGCGATAATAATTTCTCTTAGATGATTTGATGTTATAGTGAAATGCATTTATTTTTCTTGAGTGATTTTAACTTTTTAATGTGATATTTTTTCATGAAGAATGTTTGTGTGATGATACGGATTTATTATGAATAAATGTGTGTACTTCTTACTTATATTATACTCTTAACATGATTCCGAAATTCACCTCCTTCGTTGTTCGTGTTTGACAAACTTGACCTTGCGTTTGCGAAATCGCAATTATTACAAGTTAATGAGTCTTGAAGTTCAAGTTTGGAGAGAAACCCCTCTATGAAAGGTGATACCGGGAAAACAAGTGTTGTAAATTGTATTTTACTTAGTTAATTAGAAATGACTTTTTGTATGAAAACCTTATAAGTACTAGTAAGTTTTTGGAATTAAATTAAGAAATTATTGTTAAATCAAGTTCATTAAGATTGCACTGTTTTAATTGAGTAATAAAGTTTGAATTGTTCGATGTGTACTTTGAGGAACGTGATATCCTAAATTAGTTACTAATGTTTTTATTTCCTTGAAAACAAATTTTATTTATCAATTGCAAATTTTTATAAAAATCAAGTATAAATTATTATATATGTTATTTCTAGGTTTAGGGTGTCACATAAGTTCCTCAACGTGATGAACTTGTAACATTAAAAACAAGAAGAAAATACTTCGATAATTTGTCTAGGTAGAGAGGGTTAGTAACAAAACATCCAAAACGAAACTCGTTAGGAATTCAACCAATTAATCTAACATCAATGCCTAGAGTTGAATTAATTGCCAAATAGTTACAAATTGAATAAAAATAAAGAGGGACAACTACAATGATGGTGGTGTGGCTGCCATGATTGCTTTGGGTTGTTACAATTTTATTTCTTCATAAATAAGGCTGAATGAATGGCAATTCATTGCCCTTTTTACTTATGTAAGCACACCTCACTCCTTCTTTAATGTTTGTACCATTTTCTCCTTCTATTTGAATGTTGTTGATGGATTTTCTCTCGATTAGCTTTAGCAAGTTATTTGCATTAAATTTAAACAAACCACACACCATTAAAGCTTTAAATGGATTAAACACACACACAAAAAGTAAACTAAGTGTCTTTGGGCTTAATTTGGACAAATTGGTCCCTTACACTTTTTTATTTTAGAACTCAATTAAAATAAAACACAAAATGGGGCAACAAGCTCATGGTTCATGCCTTTAACACTTGCTTGGATGACAATCACAAACTTTGGCTCATTTCCTTCATCTTGGTCCCTTGCTTCCATTGAATTGATCATGAATTGGACTATAGCACTTTGGACCTTCTTTGTGCGGTCCTTTGTCGTAGGACTTCCTAAGCTTTGAATGGCCTCACTTATGTCTTGGTGACATATATAGGCGTAGACATTTGTTCAATACCAGTCCACAATCCATAAAGCATCAAGCCTATAAAGGTGTAGACATTTGTTCTACATTAGGTCGGCCAATACCAGTCCACAAAGCATCAATCTTGTTAAGACATATATATTTCGTCAATGTTAAGACATAGATATTTTGTCAAGCCTATTCTAGTGTAAACATTACGGTGGAGACAATACTAATGCAACATTTGATGTTGACTTGCTTTTCATTGAAGAGCATGCTATAGTTAATATTGTTGATAGTGCATCCATTTGGATACTCGATAATGGTACTTTAGTACATGTCAATTTTAGGAGAGATATTTTCCTCTCTTACACTCAAGGTGAATTTGGTGATGTGGAGTTGGTCCATGAAGGTGTGTTAAAGTGTGTTGGCCTTGAAGAGGTTAATTTGAAGATGTCTAATGGTACCAAATTAGCTCTCAAAGGTGTGAAGTAGGTTCCAGACATTTGATTGAATTCACTTTGAGTGGCAAAGTTAAGTGATGTAGGCTATTGTTAGAGGTGCGAAATATTCATCACTTTACGTGGCCCATGCAAATAATTAAAGATGCTCATGATGTTGAAAAAGTTGAGTATTGGCATAAGAGGTTGTGTCACATGAGTGAGAAAGACATGGCTTAGCTAGCGTAATGAGATGTGTTACATGAGAAATCGATACATGAAAAAATGTGATCATTGTTTTGTTGAAAAGAAGAACAAAGTTTCTTTTAAGAGTCATTCACCTAGAAGACCAGAAGTTCTTGATTTGGTGCATTCTTATCTATCCGGTCCAATCGCGTTTCAGCAAGTGTACTAAATTGTTGCAAGTAATAATCAAAATGGTAGTACCGAGTATCGAACTCAAGGATTGCGTTTTACTATCGAATTATATTTAAATACTAAAATTGAACAAATAGTTTCCAAATTGATTGAAATAATATTTAAAATTAACAAGAGTTATAGAATTGAACTTTTATGAGAAGAAAAATGTCAGGGATGAGTTTCAATGTGAATTCAACATTGGTTTCTAATTCCTTTATTGAATTATTACTGAATTCTCTTAATTATTCTTGCCCTGATGTCTTAGTGACAAAACCTTTAATTCCAAAGTAACCCTTAATTCCTTAGTGGATTTAAGATTAGAATTAAGCCTTAAAGTACATGAATTCTGTTATTAAACTACTGCCTTTACAACTAGTTTAATTGGTTTCATGACCTGCATCTATCCCTAGACTACAATATAATGAATTTCTCATCTCAAGCATTCGTAAAGTCCACTTCCTACTAATAATACGACTCGTAGAACATTTTAAAGTTGATCAAGCAATCAAAAGCATTAAGCACAGAGATGGGAAAAATAATTCGATAAACTCATTCATATAACTAGAAATCAAATCAGAAAAATAAGAGTTTCATCTTGTTGGAAAACCTTAGTTTTCATGAAGGTTGTAACTATGGACCTTAGTTTTCATTTGTACTTGGTTTGACTCCAATTGGACCTCTAAAACTCCATATATGGCTGAAATACGCCACATAGGTCATGTTAATTTCTCACAAAAATTCAGCACTGCACTAAAATAAAGAAACGACGCAAAACTACGAAATATCTCTATTTAATCAATGAAATAAGAACATAAGCATTTGATTAAATCTAAGAACTAGAATCAACAAAATATGTCAAATAACTCCTTAAATTAACAAATGATTGAAGATAAATAAGAATAAACACAATGAAAAATATGCATATGATGAAGAGTCATCACGGTCCTTCGTACTTGAAGTGCTAGCTCAAAGATAAGAACTTAGTCTTGTAACTTCAAGGTAGTGAGTTTAGATGCTGTCGGAGACAATTGTAAATTAAACAATAGTGCCACTTTGAAAAATGTATCTATGCAGTCATTTGAAGACAAGAATGCTTGGGGTAATGCATACTTTCTATCATTTATTGATGACCATTTAAGGCCCCATTTGAGTGTGAAACTAAGAAGTTGAAGTACATACGTATAGATAATGAAGGTGAATATTTGAGGTCATTTGATACTTATTTTAGAGAGAGATGGATTAGACATTAATAATTCTTAGAAATAAGAGTTATTGGCCATAATTTAACTAAACTTTGTTTCTCTTTGAGCTTTTATAATTATGAATTTAGCTTCAAGATTATTAATTGCCTCTTCGTGATAAGTTTAATTTCAATAAACTTGTTAGAAGAATGATGCTTGGTGTTCTGAATTCTGAAGAAAAAATGAAGAAATTTCCCATAGTCGAATTGTTATGAAAACTTCTACAGCACTAGAGCAAGTTAAGTCTAACAGCAACAATAGAGTGCAATTTGTGGGTCTTAGAGGTGATGTGAGTTGTCCTAAAAATGATAAGATACTCCTTGGTACAGGAATGATACAAAGAAAATAGCAGAAATCATACCTATTTTATTGGAACATAAGTTGTACAAAAATGAGGAAAAAGACAAAAAGCATGTGCAAGCAAGGAGAGAGAAAATATCCTACAATTTTCCTATAAAAGCACGACATATTCACTAAAAATGGAAAACAATTCCTGACTTAGAAATCACAACACTAGTCACCATTCCTCATTTACACTCTCATCCACCATTAGAGTTACTCTTATGAAAGATTTGTGTTGGAGGAAACGAACTTGCATCCAAGATAAATCAGAAGCTACTGTAACTGTTGTCTAAGCTTGTGTTCCTTCCTTGAATCTACATTTCTATAATATTATAAGTTGTAATGGTTGTTTTGATGTTTCGTTATATTTTCATGTTTGACTTTAAGCTCGTTATGAGCTAAACTCATGTTAGTTAAGGATTAATGAAGTATCAGTTGACGTTTATGGTTTATATGTTATGGTGTGCTTAGCTTTTATATATGCAAATTTTGTTTATGTTATCTTTAAATATGAACCTAATCAATTTGGGTTTATTGTGAGTATTTGATATTTGAAAAGGTAAAAGCTGGAATTGCTTGTGTAATATGAATTGAATAAAGATGTTTGGACAAGTGGATAAAATTAAACAACTAGAAATATTATTTAAATCCATACATCAAAAGAGGAAATATAAAATATAACATGATAGGATGTGAACATGAACACAAGACTAACATTAATGCATGTGAAAATCATGATGATTGTGTTGGAAAACCTCTGAGGCCACTGTATTCATAACTGCTACAGCATTGCTATAGCAATTTAATACCATAAACTAAAGTTAATACTAAGTTATATCCTTAACCTATTTCCATAATCAGATTTCTAGTGTTTTGTGTGCTTATATAAACTTGCAATTTTAGATTCAATTTGACTTAAAAATTTTATCCCAAAACTAATATCGTTTTACTTTTATATCAAACAAGTTTAATGTGTTAGAAAAGTGTTGAAATCAATTACATAATCAGTGCTCGTGGGAATAATCTTATTTATACTACTTATTTTTTCACTGTGTATAGATGCACATTTAAATTATACAACAAACATCATAAGTCTTTGCTATTGAATGGTGTTGTTGAGACGATAATACAATATTGGTTGAAAGAGTTAGATATTTGTTGTCCCAATGAGAGCCTCAACAATCGTTTTGGGGTGAAGCATTGAGCACAATTATGCATGTCATAAATCTTTCACCATATGGGTACTTGCAATATGAAGTACAAGAGATGATTTGGTCTGCTAAGAATGTTTCTTATGATGATTTGCATATTTTTGGATGTAAAGCATTTGTGCATACCCCTAAAGCAAAACGTTAAAGGTAAATAGTGTGAGTTCATTAGGTATGATCTAAATGGACTTGGGTACAAGTTTTATGATCATGTTATGGAGAAACTAGTCAGAAGTTGTGATGTTGAGTTCATAGAAGACCAGTTGTTGAAAAACATGGCTAGTGCAAATGTCTCATGTGAGTCTAGACAAGAATCATATATACTTGAGGTTTTTTATCAACCAAGTGAAGTTAATGGTCATGATCCAACTTATGATAAAAATCATTGCGACGAATAAATCCAATCAAACGTTGAGCATGATGCACAGAGAAAATCCACCATAAAAAGAAAACCTTCAAAGAGGTACACTACTGAAGAGTATGCTATTGTGAATGATGTTGAAGCGCATATATTGGTTGAAGATACAAATGATGATGGTGCTTATTCGTTGAGTTTGCCACCATTAAATAAGAAGGTTGAGACTTGCAATATGGTTTTCAGAATGATAACGATTTCTCCCACTTGAGTATTGAGGGAATGAATTCTTGGGTAGGTCCCTTCTCAAGTGGGAGGCCATACTAATTAAAAGAAAAGAAATAAATACAAATAAGTGTGTGTTTTATAAGATTGGGCTTGACCATGTGTTTGTAATTGGAGGGTTTTGATCCATTAATTAAGTTGCGCCAAGCATGTGATACGATAGTAGCAACGTGGATGAAAATATATCGCTCGAGATAGTGAGGAAGTAGTAATAGAGTTACAATTGTGAGAAAGAAGAAGAAATTGGTTTTGGTGGTAAATGTTGGTTCAACAAACACCTTTCGATTTGGATTGAATTTTAGTATGCTATTCCTTCTGGCGAGTTTGATATTATAAGATTTTGCATTAGTAGTTTTTCCCTTTTTTGTGAGTTAACTTTTTATGCCCACTTTTGTGAAGATGCTCTATTAGTGTTTGGATTCCATCATTGGAGAATGATTTTGGTTCCCTAGTGTTTCAAAGAAGACTCTTGTTATACTCACTATTTTATGTTATTAAGTTATTTCTTTGGTCTTGACGAATGATGGTTTTTATACTTGCTTTGAGGGGGTTTTCCGGTTAAATTTGACATGTTTTCTCTGTAGTTTTATCTCCTTTTATTGCTATTATTGTAAAATACACGTTTTTGATGAAGACAAAAGACCAACGATGATGATGATCAAGACAACAAGCTCAAAAAGAATAAGTTCAAAATATCTTATTGATAAACTTTAACATACTAGATGTTTAAATGTAAAGGTAAATGATAGAATCACAAGATCAAGTATATGAGAACTTTTCATCTTTACATATGCATAAAAAGTATTTTCAAAAGTCAAAATTACATTTACAAAGTATTAAAATTAATATTTTTGACAAAATACAAAGGTGTATTCGAATACAACATAAGTGTATTCGAATACAGATGAAAATTGCTAAGTCAGTAGCAAAAGCCTCTCATCTGTATTCGACTACATCTTGATGTATTCGAATACAACCAACAAGTCAGTGGCAAAATTGATCAATATGTATTCGACTACACATTGTTAAATTTGAATAAATCTGAACGTTACAAAGAGGTGTATTCGAATACAACCATCATGTATTCGAATACAACTGGAAACAATGCAATTTTTCAGTTCTGAATCGACTCTAAATCATTGCAATTGTTCCTCAAACCTCTTGAATCAATGGCCACGAATCTGAAGAGATGTTTATGGACTATAAATACACCATAACTTCAGATTCAACAACAACAATCCTACTACACAACTTTAAAGACTTTGAACAACTTTAAGGTTCTCAAAGTACTTGAAGCAATCTTGGATTGTTATCATTCTACCTCTTTCTTATTCCTATATTCTTATCAAATCAAAAGTGTTTGTAAAAAGAAAGTAGTACTTTCTTTAAATAGTTTTATCTAAGATAGTAGGGTGCTATCCTAGAAGTTTTGTCAGAAGTTTGTAGCAAAGGTCCTAGGGTGGGACTTGTACATTTTCTAACAATAGTGGAGAAATCTCTTGTGGTGTGCAAGAGGACTGGATGTACCCTTAGTCATAAGGGGAACCAAGATAAATCTGATGTGTTCATTTCTTTACTGCCATTTACTCTTTCACTTACTATCCTTAAACACAAAAACCGATCACTTAAATTCTGAAAATAAGGAAAACTCCTAAACACCTAATTAACCCCCCCCCCTTCTTAGGTGCACATCTGTACTTACAATTAGCATCAGAGCAGGTTCAAGGTAACTTACTCCTCGATCAATAACTCATGGCTTCCGCACAACCTGTTTTTAGAGACGGTGGTAGCAGTAACAAATCACCATGCTTCGTTGGCGAGCATTAGGATTTTTGGAAGATACGTATGCAAGCGTATCTTGAAGCACAAGGAGACGACATATGGGATGCTGTTGAAAATGGTCCTTACATTCCAACAACAGTCATCAACAACAAAGAAGAAATTAAGATAAAGTATTCTGGGACCGATGACGATAAAAGAAAAGTGTTGTTCGATAAAAAGGCTAAAAACATTCAACAATCAACACTAGGAATGCATGAATTCTTAACATGATTTATGGTTGCATCAAAGTCTTATCTTCGTTATTAGAAAATAAGAGTGATAGTTGTTAAGAAGTTATGTGGTATGAGAGCAACAATGGATCAAATGATCCAAGACCAGAAGAGACTTGACATTACATCTTCATCCAAAACCTTAAGACATTGGATATACGGGTTGCCTCTCTTATATAACCAACATTTAGTTATTGCATAGTCAATGTGAGATTAATGAACCACACTAGAACAAAACATTCTCCCTCTAACGTGTGAGTCTTCGACATTTTATACTTGCACGACCATTACAACAAATGGAACATGTCTCATGACTACACCGTTAAAAAGACTTTTGATACAAGAATTCAATACATTAGAATCAACCGCTCGCTCCCCCGTCAAGCCAAACCAAGACTCTTATACCAATTATTGGGATGTTCAAGAGTATGAGAGTAACAGTAGACTAAATGCTCTAGGAACATAAGAAACTTTTAAAACACATCTTCACCTAAATACTTAATTAAGGTTGAAAAACACAAGAAAATGGGGGGGGGGGGGGTTTAAATTGTGTTTTACTATTTTAAAATTTCTTGGATACACTTGGTAATCAAAAGCACATAATAAATAAGTAGAGGAAATAAGTAAATCGCACAAAGATTTATACTGGTTTACCACTAAATCGGTAGCTACGTCCAGTCTCTTCACCCAGAAGGATTTTCCCCAATAATTCAAACTAGATTACAACACTCAACTTCAACAAGTTAAGTCTACTAAACTTCCAATTTGCACCTACAGACCATTGAGGAATATAGCCACTACCAGGCAAAGTTACAAATGAATAAGGTTTTTTTGAAAAATATTTCTCAAGAGGTCTTTTACAATGTAATACTTTCATATTTTTCTTTCTCAGCACTTAGATAAATTTTACATGATTGTAGAATGTTGTAATACTGTAGTGTTGCGTGTAGTTGTGTAAATGTTATGTGTGTTTAAGTGAATTTTTTAGGGTTATGATATAATAATGATGGAAGTCAAGTGAGAGAGGGAGTATTTGGGGTTTGTCATTTAGTGTTTTCACTATCGTAGCACATTCTTTGTGCAACTTAAATAAGGGATCAAGTCCCTCCAATTTACCAACACATGGGACAAGTTCAATCTTATAAACCACACGCTTATTTTTATTATTTATTTTCTTTTAATATGTGTGGGTTCTCACTTGAAGATAGACTTACCCAATATCAAGTTCTTCTGTTTTGTTTATACAGAAAAAAAGCATTTATTTAAGAGAATAAATAAAAGTTAAAACTTTATATTTCTGTGCTTGATGTTCTTCTATTTTGTTAATAAAGTTCAAGTTTGTTATAGCTAAGAACAAATAATGCTTGAAACTTTATACGTTTTTACTTCAAGTATTTCTATTTTTATTAAATTTTATTGAAGTTCAAGTTCATCAAGGTTAGAAGAACAAATAAAGCTCGAAGTTTTATATGTTTGTACCCAGGAACCGAACCAATTCTGGTTGCGCCGTATCGAATGTTGCCATTGGAATTAAATGAGCTCAAAGTCCAAATTGAAGATTTTTTTGGAGAAAAGATTTATTAGACCAAGTCTATCACCATGGGGAGCTCCGGTATTGCTAGTTAAGAAGAAGGACGGAAGCTCACGCTTAAGTGTGGATTACCGGCAACTTAATAAGGCGACTATTTAGAACTCGTTATGGTCATAATGAATATCTTGTTATGCCATTTGGAGTTACCAATGCACTAGTAATTTTTATGGATTACATGACAAAATCTTTAGTCCGTTCCTAGATAAATTTGTTGTGGTGTTCATTGATGATATATTGATTTATTCAAGGACCGAGGAAGAACATGAAGATCATTTGCGCCAAGTTCATGAAATCTTACGCGAGAAGCAATTGTTTGCTAATTTGTAGAAGTGTGAGTTTTGGCAGGAAAAAGTGAATTTCTTAGTTCATGTGATAACTAAGGAAGGAATCGTTGTGGATCCAACAAATATCGAGTCAGTTTTTGCTTGGAAATAGCCTCAGACCGTAACTTACATACGAAGTTTTGTAGGGCTGACAAGTTACTACAAGAGGTTTATTGAAGGATTTGCGAAGATTGTAGCTCCGTTGACGCCACTTACTAGAAAAGATCAACTGTTTGCATGGACGGAGAAGTGTGAGGAAAATTTTTAGTTACTAAAGAAAAAGTTGACAACCTCACCAGTTTTGATCTTACCGCAACCAGAAGAACCGTATGAAGTTTACTGTGATGCGTCTCACCAAGGTTTGGGATGTGTTCTGATGCAACACAAGAAAGCTATAGCTTACGCCTCAAGACAATTGAAGATTAATCAAAGAAACTATCTTACTCATGATTTAGAGCTTGCTGCGGTAGTTTTTGCATTGAAGATCTGGAGGCACTACTTATATGGATGCACGTTCACAGTGTTTAGTGACCATAAAAGCTTGAAATATTTGTTTGATCAGAAGGAACTGAACATGCGTCAGAGGAGATGGATGGAGACTCTCAAGGATTTTGATTTCACACTACAGTACCACCCTGGGAAGGCCAATGTAGTGGTTGATGCGTTGAGTAGACGGAGTGTATCAGTGTCTTCAATAGTGATGGCTAGACAACAAGAGTTGTGGGAAGCATTCAGAGACCTACACTTGAATGTAGAGTTTGCACCGGGAATTTTGAAATTCAGAATGATTAAGATTTCGAGTGGACTACTTGAAGACATTGCGAATTTTCAAAACGACACTTTAATAGTGCAAGGGAAAACGACTGAGTTTAAGATTGGGCCAGATAATATTTTGAGATGTAATGGGAGAATTTGTGTACTAGAAGTTTCAGATTTGAGGAAAACAATTTTAGACGAGGCTGATAAGAGTAAATTGTGTATTCATCTTGGAGCAACAAAAATGTATCAGGATTTGAGGCTGAATTATTGGTGGCCAGGAATGAAAAGACATGTAGCGAAGTATGATTCAACTTGTCCTACTTGCCAGAAAGCGAAAGTGGAACATCAGCGGCCTGCTGGAATGTTGCAACCTTTAGATATACCTGAGTGGAAGTGGGACATCATTTCCATGGACTTTATAACTGGATTGCTGAAAACCAGAAGAAAGAATGATTCTATATGGGTGATAGTGGATCGGTTGACTAAATCCGCACACTTTTTACCAGTAAAGACCACCTATAAGGTAGATAAGCTAACTGAGATCTACATTGCTGAGATTGTGAGATTACACGGAGTACCGTCGAGTATTGTATCAGACTGTGATCCGAAATTTACGTCACACTTTTGGGGAGCATTGCATGATGCGTTGGGAACGAAATTAAGGTTGAGTTCAGCTTATCATCCGCAAACTAACAGAAAGACTGACAAAACAAATCAATCCTTGGAAGATCTTTTAAGAGCTTGTGTACTAGATGATAGAGGAAGCTGGGATGATGTACTACCGTTGGTTGAGTTTACCTACAACAATAGTTTTCACGCAAGTATTGGAATGGCACCATATGAGGCTTTATATGGGCGCAAGTGTTAAATGCCGTTGTGTTGGTATAAGGACGGTGAAAGTATGATTGTAGGACCTGAGATGGTACAACAGACTATAGATAAGGGAAATAAGGTAAAGGAGAAAATGAAGATTTCACAAGATCGTTAGAAGAGTTATGCGGACAAACGTCGCAAATTTCTAGAATTCGAGCAGGGTGACCATGTGTTTATGAGAGTCACACCTACGACTAGATTTGGTAGAGCCTTGAAATCAAAGAAATTGACTCCTAAATTTATTGGACCATATCAGATTTCTGCACGAATCAGACCGGTAGCTTATCGCATTGCTTTGCCTTCGATACTGTCCAATATTCACGACGTGTTTCATGTGTCGCAATTAAGGAAATACATTTCAGATCTGTCGCATGTGATTGAACCGGACACAATTCAACTGAAGGATAACTTGTCATTCAAAGTACTACCTGTAAGAATTGATGATAGGAAGATTAAGCGATTAAGGAACAAAGATGTTTCGTTGGTCAAAGTGATTTGGAACCCAACTACGGGAGATGCGACTTTGGAATTGGAGAGCAAAATGAGGGAACAATACACTGATTTGTTTATCGACGCGTAGTTTCGAGGACGAAACTAATTTTAGGGGGGTAGTATTGTAAGACCGTTAGTTTTAATTTGTACTTTTTGTATTTTGATGGGTTTTTATGTTGAATTATGAGGCTTTTTAGCCAATTTTATGGTAATTTGTGTGTTAAATGCTAGAAATATCTTTTTGAGACCGTTTAAATTTATTTGTCGAAAAATACTTTATTTACGTTATGAAGAATTTATTACCAAGCAATTTTGTTAAAAATATCTCTGGTTGTTGAATATTTTATCTGTCAATTGAGCTGCAACGAGAGTAGATATTTTTATCAAAATAGTTGAGATGTGACTGATGTATGTACGTGTATGATGATTTTTGTTGGTTTGGTATATATATATATATATATATATATATATAAGTGAAGGTAGGAATTAGAAAGGAAAGGCAAAAAAACGTTTCCCCCTGCTCGCGAGAATTCTTCTCCTTCCTTCCTCTATTCTTTTCGAAAACCAATGTTAGTGGTTTCCAAAACCACCAAACACAAAACCTCACTTCTCCCCAAGATCTAAGCTTCCTCTCGCGAAGTGACTAAAGGGAAAGTTGCTCATGTCCACGCTACGGTGCTAGTGAGCCAAGTTTGGAAGTGACGTCGTGAGCAAAGTTTTACCGGAATTAATTGTGGTGCCATAATTGGTGGTTAGAGCTACCGTTGAGGTAAGGGCTCCTTCCAAACTTTTAATTTGTATTTAGGACCTTATATGTGAAGTTGTGGAGATGGAATTTGGTGGTTTATGTTTGACGATGTGGAGTTTTTAATTTGGTGATTTAAGGTCGAAAATTTTGGAGAAATAAATTTGATGTGTTTGAGGTGTAGATTTGTGGAAAATGAATTTAATGTGTTTATGGGTGAAATTGTGGAAGTTGAATTTAATGCGTTTGAGGTGTGGTTTGTGGTGATTCATGTTTGGTGTGATTGATGGGTTCATAATTGATATTACGAATTTATGTGATGTGTTTAAGGTGTGGATTTTATGAAAAAATGAATTGATATGTTTTGGTCTGAATGGTGGGATTATGAGTTAAATATGTTTGAGTATGCTTTGTGTTGAATTTGAAGAATCATTAGTGTTAAATGAGTATTAAAAATGGGGAATCTTTTAATAGTTGCATTTACTTAATGGTTGTGGTGAAAAGAGTTAGAGTATGTTCATGTATTTTCATACTACATGGTGACCGGATGGCCATGGTGATAGTGGTAACCGGATGGGCCACAGGATGATGCCATGTGAATTGTTGGTTCATCTTATCCTTTCCAGAATTATCGTGTCGTGTTGATCTGTGAGAGATTGCACTCTAGAATGTGTTGATCTGTGAGCGATTGCACTCTAGAAAATAGTGTAAGGCATGTGATATGCGACACTTTAGTAAATCGTGCTAGCCTGTGAGAGACTACACCTCGGTAATAAGTACTAAGGCCTGTGATAGGCGGTACAATTATGATTTTCGCCCATTTGAGGAGGGTTTTGGTTTGGAATTTCGGAATCATGTGCATTGGCATATACGCATTGCATTAGGGGGCTTGGCACGCGAGTCATGTTTGATATACTATGATGGTTGTATATACATACTCGATTGATGTTTGTGATTGTGTTGTTATTGATATGTGTGTTTGATTGACTTGGTGTTGAAAGTGTTGAATGATTTCGAAACGTTTTCAAAACTGAAATTCTGCAATTTTCACAGCTGTATTAGAATACGACAGGGCTGTATTCGAATACAGTTGTGCTGATTTAACTACTGACTTGTGAATTCGCACTTGTATTCGGCTACGAGGAGGTTGTAGTCGAATACAGTTGTGCTGTTTTGGCCACTAACTTAGCACTTGTATTCGGCTACGCCTAGTGGTATTCGAATACAAATGTGCAGGATTTTTCACCGACTTTTCACTTGTATTCGGCTACGAGGGTGTTGTAATCGAATACAAATGTGTTGTTTTTGCTTTTGATTTATGAATTAGTACTGTATTCGAATACAAGGAGGCTGTATTCGAATACGACAATGCAGTTTTGTCCAAAACATCATTTTTCAACTTTATCCAATTTAAACCATTTTATTTCGGATCAGATCCGACTTTTTTAAAATGTCCTCCAAACCGAACCAAACTGCCTTTTAAATTTTAGTTCGAATAAATTTGTACCTCATAATCGATTCAAATTGCATCGCAAACACCTCTACTAAGAAGACTTGGGTTATACTCACTAATTTTTATTGTGAAGTTAATTCTTTGATCTTAACAACTCGTGATTTTTACCTTCATTTTGAGGAGTTTTCCACGTTAATATTTGAGGTGTCTGATTTATAGTTATATCTCCTTTTATTGCTCTTAATATTGGTGTTGGCTTTGTGTTGGTAATATTTGAATTTATGTTACAAAAGAAAGAGATAATTAAATGAGCTTTGAATATGCTACTTTGCATTATGGTCCCAACAACTAGCATAAAAGCTTAAGTTCTATTGTGGTAATTTTGGTGGGGAATTATGGACGTCAATACAACTCGTATGGCGATCTTGAATGGAACAAATTATGCCTTTTCGAAAAGTAATATGAATATTCTAATACATTTGAAGAATTTTCACCAACAGGTGTTTGATGCAATAAAACCGATTGATAAGGAGAATGAAGAAAAAGGTAAAATAAAAAAGAAAAAAGATGTTCACATATGTACACATAAGATACCAATAAGAGTTATCTATAGTAGATGAGGTAAAAATGCATTGTTTTAGATATAATGAATCTTCCCCTTTTTCTTCCTTAGTGTCTCCTTTCATCTTGACCTTATGGGCCCTTCTTTGGATGTCTCAGCCATCTCTAAGATCCGCACTAGTCATTTGTATGAGTACTACAATGCGTGGAGCTGGTTGCTCATTCTCTATGCAGCTTGTTCGTACAGGTCACGTGGAGCACATGTAGCTCACTTCTCTCATCCGTGCAAGACGTATGGCATGCCATGGAGCGCTTGTCAAAAGGACCACGACGTTCACTTGGATAATAACTTAGTGTCAAATTGACTGTAGTTGAAAGGGAAAGAGAGGAAGAGAAAGAATAAAGCCAAGGATGACTAATGATGAAAGTCAAAAAAGAATGATGGATCCTCTTGTAGGAAAGTGGATCAAGATTCCTCAAGTGAGAAAAGTCCAAGTACCTAATCAAGTGACAAAGGTGAAACAAGTTTTTGCCTCGTGGTCAAAGGTCACACAAATGAGGTTAGTGATGATAATGTCTTACTCTTACGTTCTAATGAACAATTACAAGAGCACCGCAAACGTGCTCCCGATAGTGGCAACAAAATCATGGTCAAAATACAAAAGGAAACACGAGAAGAGAATAATATATACAACACCAAGATACTCACAAGCGTCTCCATCGATGATTTTGGAATAAGTGATGGCAGCAGTGACACCACAGCAGTGGAATGGATCGACCGAACCCTAACAGGTGGCGCTTCTCTATTGTGCAGACTAAGAATTACACGAGGATAATTTTTAAAGAGATTGTGTGATTAATATACAATCATTTATAATGTTATTAAGATTAATCAAAATTAAAATTATTTACAATTACATTGTTGGTGTTAATTTTGAGGCATCTTTTTCACATAAAAAATAATTATAGATTAATGTCAAAATTTAAATATATGATCTATATGATAGTAAATTTCAATCCAATAATTGACTTTGAAAACTATTTGATACATCATTAAATAATTTCAAATGAACGTATAATAAGTTTTTAAAAAATATAAGTAAATATCAATGGCTAGATTACATAGCTACGAATTTCAGATTTATTAAAATTTTGTGTGTTTGATCAATAATATATTATGTCAATAACCAACAATGAAATTAGTAAAATTCATCGTTTATATTGAGTTATTAAGCGGAGTAACTCATCTCAGAGTTAGTCATAGAGTCAACGAATATTCATCCAAATATATATATGGAGACATTTATAGTGAGAATGAGTTTTTTTTATATCTAGATGAAATGGTAAATAAATTCGCCACAAATGCGACGTCCCGGGTTTGAACTGGAGATATAATTCCAACCTAACAATTTTGTAATTTTCCAATTGCGCTAAGCCTTATAGATGTGAGAATTAGTTTTTTTTATACAAGTGACGTAAATTTACATAATCCATTAGATTAAAACGGATGGATGAGATTTACACATCCAATTAAAATGGTCACGTGACCTATTTTCGTTATCTCCTAATTATGAAGTTTAAATGTTTTAAAAATGGCTTGGTGATCGAGTCTGCAAGACATGAAAGTCATGGTGGAACTGACTCAACCTGTTCAATCATAGTTGAATCAGACCATAATTAAATAATAAATATAGTGATAAATTTCATTAAATCATAGCTCATAGTATAAAATTTATAAATTTCAAAAAAAATATACATATAAAAGTCTTAACAAATACATAAAATAAATATATAAATTCACAAAAAATAAATAAATTGCATTTATGGAGCATGATAAGTAACAGTACAAAATTGCATTTATGGTCATACATTTTTAATTTTATTTTTGAAAGGGATAATGGTCATATAAGATAAGTCTAATTCCAGTATAAAGAAAAGCAAGTTTTTTCTCCACCTTTGTACATTTTCAAAAGTCTCCCAAATCTATTTCTTTTTGTCAATTTTAAGTCACTTTGAATTAACTAATCCTTATGGGATTTGTCTGAATAAAATTCAGAGTAGTAAATACTAACTTGTAAACTTTTAAGATTTTTTTACATTTTTGAATTGGTTAATTTTGAAGCGTAAAATATGAATCTAAATAGTTTTTTTACACCTCCAAGCAAATTTGAAGGTATAAAAATCCTAAAAAGTTTCAAATTACTATTTACATCTTTGGATTAGTCAATTTGACAAGTGCCATCCAGATGTATTATTTTGAAAAGGGCTAAAATTAGGAAAAAAAAAAAAGAATTTTGGGAGGTTTTTGAGAGAAAACCCTAATATCTTAGCATTAGCAACACGCAATACAATATATTTCCCTGTCCTGTTAAGCGCCGCAAACCTACAATAGTGTCAATACCTTTTCTTGTTCTTTCTTTCTTTCTTTCTCACACACCAACAATATATCGATGCTCCTTGAAAGGAACACAAAAACAAACATTATGGTAATCAACGAGGGAGAAAGAGAGAGAGAGATAGAGAGGTATTTTGAAGACTAAAATTGAATCTTAAAAGCATATTTTTTATTTTATTTAAGAAAAATTAATTTTAAAAATTGGGTTTTTTATAAACCAGATGATTCCCAAAAAATTCTCTCGATTCCGTTAATTGGTTGGTTTACACTGTTTTAAGGAAATTCATGAATAAAATATATCATATCTTTTAACCTAAATTCTAAATATGTGCTATGAGTTTCATCTAGGATACAAAAATCAAACTAATAATTTGAGGGACTAAAAATTTAATTGAAATCAATTTAGTTGATTTTTTTTTCTAGTGGTTTAGTCTAATCTGAACTTAATCAAATAAACTCAATATCCAATCTAACAATATTAGCATTTGTTAGTTGAGTTAAGGCTTTCGAACGTGTTTAAATATTTTTTAATCAGTTATATATTATATTTTCAATGTATTTTATGTATAGTGATAAAAAAAAAGTTTATACAATTGTTTTAATAGTATAAAAAAATATAGTGTTTGAAAAAAAATGACATTTTTTAAAATAAATGTCATGATTTTTAAAAATGTCCATTCCGAGTAAACCAAATCAAATCAACATGCTCTTTATCGATTTGGTTCGATCGAATTTTGTAAGAAAAATTGTAAAAGTTCAATCAAACTAACATTCAGATTTCTTTTCCTCTCAAAAATAATAAAACAAACCAAAAAGTTACAATTGTAACTTTATCTCTTTTAAACTTGTGCTACTTTTCAGTCTAATACAAACCAAAATTTTGTGTATTTACATTATAAATTGACAACTTATAATTTGAAGATGAATACTAATTCAATATTAATAGATTCGGATGGACCACGTAATAAAAACTTGAATGAATGATTAACTCAACAGGATATTAGATTATTTGTCAAATAAGTGGATCACAAGTTGAAGAATATTTATTCTCTACTAAAACATTTATTAAAAAATTAAAACAATACACAATTTACGTAACATCCCTAATTTATTAAAATAAAAAGTGAATATATTAAATAACTCAAAATAATAAAGTAATGAGAATAATTGTTATAAAAAAGGAGTAATTATTTAATATTAATATATAGTGTATGCGGAAATGATAAATGATGAAATAGAAATTATGAAGTTAATTTCGATCATGTGTAGTGGTTATATTTTATTAATACAAATTAAAATAGAGACACCGTACTAAAAATTAATTAGACGGTGCTTACAATTTCTAATCAACTATACACAAGTTTAAGTTGCATTTTATTAACATCTTTATTTATTACCCAATATGTATTACATATATATA
>JBBPBP010000002.1:19819902-19839227 GCA_037974735.1 Cicer chorassanicum
ATATATATATATATGACTCCACCTATTCTCTTGAAGTTATTGCTATGTATACCTCATGCACAATTCATTGATTAAACTTTAATTCCTAGATTCGCCTTATTTTGTCTATGCCCCAACATCACATTTTCACACTTGAAGTTGAACCATTAGTTTTTAACCCAGTAACTTTTTTGAGTTGCACTACAAACAAATCTAGTATTTGCTAGTACAAATTAGCTGGCAAAAATACTAAAAATAATCCTATGTTAATCAATTAAAACCAATATTGTAGCAATAAAATAGATACTTTGTGTTATCTCAATTGGCCTTCTATTTGATAAAATTATATCTAAATTGAGATCAATAGCAATACATTACTTAGAACTATTTCTCGGCGCAAGAGTCAAATCCACAACAAACCACCATAAAACCCTATACACCTGGAATTTAACATGTATCAAAATCAAAAATACTATACAAACAGATGATAATTAACTACCCTAATACATAAATGAAAATTCTTCAAGATGCTTGTAGCTTTGATAAATGACTTTGTAATGTTGCTTCACTTTAGTTGTACGAAAGAAAACAGTACAACACTTTCGTATATATAAAAGTTGCATACTAACTAATTAGGGAAGTGGAAACAATGAAAAATTATTGTAAGCCTTTCTCATGGTAGAAACAAAGCTTGCACACCCGAGCATTGGATTTAAAAGTGAGATTTTTCAGATATACCACTTAACTTTTGCTTTCAGCCACCATTAATCGTTATTCTCTCCCAAAGCAACAACTGTAAAACATAGCCATGGTTGAGAGAGCAATATAAAAGGACAAACTAAAAAGTAATTTCAATCAAAGACAAGTTGCACTTTAAGTGATCAATGACGGGTTAGCAAAACTTATAGTGAGTTGTTGGAATTTCAATGGTTTACGTGGACTGAAGGAATCTCATTAATTTCTTAATGAATTTGCCTAGTAAAATATATCAAAAGCATCATTTAAAATATTTTATTCAATAAAAAACCGTGCATAAAATACTTTTTAATCAATTTGTTCGGAAGGGTTAAATCAAAAATATTTCTCAACATGACCTTGACACCCTAGATTTGTTGTGAAACTT
The DNA here is from genome assembly GCA_037974735.1 of Cicer chorassanicum. Lineage (NCBI taxonomy): Eukaryota > Viridiplantae > Streptophyta > Magnoliopsida > Fabales > Fabaceae > Cicer > Cicer chorassanicum. The sequence continues at coordinate 19,821,005 of JBBPBP010000002.1, forward strand.
GAATGAGATGAAATAGTTCAATGAGAAGAAAAAAAATTAACCTTCCATTAAAACTCGAAGCAGCTTGCCCTGATATTATTAGCTTAGACCTGGGGAATACAACAATATCTGTTTAATGCTTATACTTGAGTGAAATTGACATTGCTTCAAAATGGAAAAGATTTGGCTTTGCGAATTTTGCATAACAATGAGACAAAAAAAAGTCAAAACAGAAGTTTCTCTTGACTTGCCTGTATTAACCATAGATATCCAACCATATATATATTTCTCACTTTTTCAATCGCATCTTCCATTGCTTGACAGTTCACCACAATTTGTTGAGAGCAGCTCTTAGATTGTCAACGTTATATTCGGTTCAAATGTCATCAATTAAGTATCATGTCATGTTTGGGAAAAGAAGAAAACATCAAAAATCAAATACTGCAAGATTTACACAATTAGAGCGATTACACAATTAGAATGAAAAATTACACAAACATATATTGTGTTGGACTAGTGCACAATTGAGAAGGCTCTAGTGCATCACAAAGCCATAAACTACATAATAACATACCAATACCTAATAAAAAGTAGCACAGATCATAAAGCCGTCGTTGAGCAAGACATTAGAAAAATTTACATTAAGAAAAACACATTTATTGCAGCATGTTTTTTTAATCCAACTCTACCTTCCAATTTAATGTACATATAGAAACAAAGGAATATAGAATTTTCTTCAAAACGACATTAAGAATCCTATATTTGTGACGGATTAGTTATCTATTACTAATTGCCATTTTAATATTGTAACTGCTGTAAAAACTGTTTTGTAACTTCCATTTTATTTTTGTAACAACTGTTTTGTAACTGTCATTTACTCTACCTTCCAAGCTCTCTAATCAGTTTATTATTCCTATTGTAGCAAGTGTAGTTTCCCTATGTTCTGCGTAGTTCTATCCATTAGTCTCTTAAATACCAGTTTCCAATGCATATTTCTTATCTTTTTATTTTCTTTTATAGGTCAAATATGCTTCTAAACACAATCTACACAATATTTAAGCAAAAAAGAAAAAATCATTGCATAGGCTATGATAGGACACCTAGGCCCATAACTCTAGATGAGCCAATCATTGGGCCCAGTTCACACGAGTCCACCCCCTAAGAAGGTTGCAGAAAAGCGGGACTAAGAGTTAGTTAATTGGTTCCCTAATTTCTTGGGATTTCTGTTATAAGATAAAGAAAAGGGGAGATGGAGAAAACATTCAGAAAATATCAATATAGTTGTATGGAGAGTTTACTCTCTGGTTTAGGAGCAATTTCCTCTGGTAGGAGTTTCTAGAAACTCCGGTTCATCTTTCTCTTTTATGCTTTTCACCATTGTAGAGCTTCAAGCTCACCATTTCACATCAAATAATATACAATTACTTTCTTGAATTTCTGAGTTCTATAACAACGGAACGCCACCCACCTCGTGAGAGCCATGGGATTGTTGTTGAACAGGGTTACTGTTGGGGCTTATGAAGGAAAAATCGACATCAAAGGCGAACCATCAAGCTATTGTGACGGCTGCAAGAAATAAAATGAAGAAGATATGGGTAGAATAGGTATTATCTCAGTTGGGTCTCAATACAGACCTAATGGGTCAGACCGAAACTGGGAACAATTCCAATGATAAACAAAGTGAACATTTGAGTACCAAGGCCAACATTGTTTCAAGTATGTCCCTAATTAATAATATTGGCTTCTTGGTTTCTTTGTTACAAAAGCATGTTCAAAGGGATTGGGCCTATAGACCCAATGTTTTTTCTAAGCAAGTTGTTCGACCATGGGTTGCAATAACCCCAAGAAGACTTGGATACATTATTGAGGTTTATCAATTTGAATTTATTGATGAAGATGCCGAGACTACTGCTCAAGAGAACATTGGGCGACATTGGAGAATATTTTGATATGATGCACAACTCATGATTTTAACGCATTTTCATAATCTATGTGGAAACAAGTTTCTAGCTGATGAATAAATTTGGTATTGGAGGAAGAGTGTGTGTGAAGGATGTCAACGACTAGATATATCTAATTCTTCCCTTGCAACGACATGTGGGACACAACCAGAATATAAACCATCTCGTAATGACAAAGGAGTTTCTATAAACTCTAGTTCATCTTTCTCTTTTATGATTTTCACCATTGTAGAGCTTCAAGTTCACCATTTCACATCAAATAATATACAATTACTTTGTTGAATGTCTGAGTTCTATCAATGATTCGACCTTCCGGATACGAACCAAAGGGAGCATAGTCCTAAGACAATTTTCTGTTGTAGAAGTTTCATGAAACTGTGGTTCATCTTTATCTTTTATGCTTTTCACCATTTTAGAGCTTCAAGCTCACCATTTCACGTCAAATAATATACAATTACTTTCTTGAATTTCTGAGTTCTATCAGGCTAAGCCATATATATTTCAAAAGCTGACACAAGTAAAAAGCCAAAGAAACAAGATAACAAAAATATTACCTTCACGATATTAGGACTATTCCATGACACTTGTTAGACCTAAGCCATCCATCTTTACTAGAATTTACATGTACATGAACCACCGAGAATGTCTAACAACTGCGTACAGAATACAGATTATTTACAAACTCCAAATTAATTAATCAGAGTATGATGAAGGCATAGAAATATACTTAAAGTCAATGACTTCCTGTAATGGTTCATCTTCTTGTGGTTTTTCTTTTGCTTCCGGAGGCGAAGACAATCGATCACTCTCCGACATCCACTGAAAATAAATTGGAGTTCGCAACGACGCCGTTCTGGCACGGAAGCTTCTCGTGGCCATCGTTAAGGGTTTATGAAAAAATGGATTAACAACGAGTTTAGATTAAACCCAAAAACATATAGGAATCGGTGGTGGATGGCACTATCTTCTTTAACTAATTTGGTCGGATGTTGGGCAGTGGTTTCTTTTGGAAAAGAATACTACGAGTCTTTGGACATCACCAAGGTTCCTTCTTGTCAATTGAAGCCCACTTCATTGCGGTTATTTCCATCGAAGAATTACTTTAATCCTTTATCTAGGACATAAACGTCTTTTCAGTGTTGGATTCATATTACTAATCTTCCACATAAGTATTGGAGGCCCAAAATTTTATTCTCCAATGGTGGAAATATAGGAGTTCCAATATATCTTGATAGTACCACAAGAAAAATCATTAGAGGATTGAAACTTTAGGCAATACACTAGAGTTATTGTTGATATTGATTTTGATTATGTCATCCGTAATCAAGTTCTTGTTGAAAGGGAATGCTATGCTTTTTATGGGTATTGAGTATGAAAATTTTCTATCTTTTTGCAATATATGTCGTAACATAGGCCATGATGTCCGAAACTATCAAAAAAAGTGCTAAGGGGGAGGTGCATAAGCCCCCTACACTGAAACCAAATCATGTCCCATAGAAGATTGTGGACAGAGGAAAGGATTTGGCGGTTTATGAAGCGCCAAAGGATGGAAATTCAAAGGATATACCTCTTGGTGATGAAGCTGCTAACGCAACCAGAAAAGAAATCGTGTGAAGGAAATTGCATTTTGAACAACCTAATTAGAATGCCCTTGGTGGCGTTATTAATGTCCCTGCAAGTGCTTGTACCGATAGTAATCCTTTATTGGGTTATACGACCCCAATTCAGAATTTGCGTCATCACATGAGCTTGGTCGTGGGCAGTTGGTCACAAAGTCATAATAGTAAGTTGCAAATAGATAATGTTGAGTTTGTGAAGGAAACTCAAATGGATCCTCAATGTGTGCATGTCAAAACGGTGGAGGATAATTTGACCTCCTCAATTTGAAAGGGTCTTGGTATTTTTAATAAAGGATTATGCTTTTGAGCAAACGCTCACCAAATCCCAGGGGAAAAATTTGAAATAGAAAGCTAAAAGTTGTGAAAATGAAACATGTTCTAGAGCTGCTAATGTGCAAGCCTCATGAGGAGTCTCTTTTGGAATCTTAGAGGTCTTGAAAACACCTAAACTAGGTTGGCTCTTAAAAGGTTATGTCTCTCTCATATTCATGATTTTCTTTTCATAAATCAAACATGGACAACTGTTGATAAAATTTCTCCTAATTATTGGAAGTCGTTAAATATGAAAGTTATTGCTATTAATGATAGGAATAATTGAGTTCCTAACCTTTGGATTCTCTGCTCTAATAATTGGCATATGATTGTTATCGTTAACTCATTTGGTTGCAATGACGACATCTTTGGAATGAGCTTTATTTGCTTTAAGATGCTCGTAAGCATCTTGGGGCTTTTATTGGTGATTCTACTTGCATTCTTAGCGCCTATGAAAATAGAGGCATTGGTTTTCTTTCTCGAATTTCTTGTGTAGACTTCCAAACTTTGATATCTTCTTCCAATCTTATCCATTTACCTACTATTAGGGCGAAATTTACATGTAATAATGGTAGAAAAGGCCATCAGCTAACTGTAAAAAGATTGGACAAGGTCGTGTGTAATTACGCCTCTATTAATTTCTGGTGTGGCAATTTTTTGTACTACTTTACCTAAACATCATTCATATAATTTCCCTCTTTTACTTGATTTGCAACAACATCACAGACAATACCATTCATCTTTTACATTCATAATTAAGAATGTGGGCAAGTCACCCTTCATGCTATAATATTGTAAAAAAATGCTTGGAAAACTTCCCCTATTAGTTGTCCAATGCAGGTATTATCGGCTAAGTTAAAACATCTTAAAGTTGAGCTATGAATTCAATGTTAATTTTAATGTGTAAAAACCCTTGTAAGATCTTAACCGTGTTCAATTGTAGCTTGATGAATCTGGATACTCTAATGATCTTCATGCCGAAGGAAAAAAGGGCACAAATTTATTTAGAAAAAACCTTGGACTATCAAGAGCTTTATTGGAGAGATAAATTCAAGATAAACTGGTATTTAAACGGTGACAAAAATACAATTTTTTTCATCAGACGACTAAAGTTAGATATGTCACAAAGCAAATTTCTTCTCTTAAACATGGAGATATTATTTTACGTGACACTTCGGATATTGAGTCTCATTTTGTTGAGTATTTTGAACACTTGTTTGGTGCTTCAAAAGATTGTACTAACTATGACTTACTGGGGGAGGTCATCCCGTATTTGGTGACATATGAGTACAATAATATGTTAATTCAAATCCCTTCTATGGAGTTGATAAAAAAACGCGGTTTTAGTATGAATTTCGACTTTACTCTGAGCCCTAATGGTTTTGGCACCTATTTCTATAAATTTTTTTGGGATATTATTAGTAATGATGTGTACAAGGTTGTGGTTCAATTTTTTCAATCAAGTTGGATTATTCCTAACTAGAATGCTAATGTTGTACAAGGTATGTTGTTGCATAGCTTTTTAGTTTATTCTTAGTCTAAATCCTTATTGCATTAAGTGGATGCATACTTTTATCTGGTTTGGGGATGTCAATATTAAGAAATTATTCACGATTTCTTGGAATCATGTTTGTAAGCACATTGATGAGGATGATTGAGGTTGCGTTCTATAAAGGCTATTAATAGAGTTGCTAATTTAAAGCTATGTTGGGAGCTTATTAACTCGAATCTTCATCAAGCTAATCTTCTTCGAGCTTGTGTTTTCAAAAACTCTATTATGATTTTTTAGTATGTGAAGTCTAGTATATGGAATGGTCTGAAAGATTGTTTACTTATACTTCATGAAAGCTCTAAGTGACAGATAGGGGATGATACTCATATTAATTTTTGGACAGATCATTGGTGCAACACCCCGATTTTTAACAGTGAGAGTGTAATTTTTTTAAAATAAAAAAAAATTAAACACTTCAGGCTAAAATATTCATAATCGTACTTTAATTTAAATTAGAGTAAAATATTTAATTGTAATAAATTATTTTCCAAAAATGACGATTAGAATAATTGTTGCATTATATAAAATGGTTTCGACACAACTAACTTACTTACAACCAAACAATTCACATTGACCCAAAAAAAATCACAATTATTTCAGATACATAAATTCAATTGCGACAACAACATTGCAATAAGGAAAGGAGAATAAATAAAACCCTTAATTAAAATCCTAAGCTGACCTTGAACTCTAATTGAGGATGATTGGGTTCTAAGGATCCACGAGTGGTATCAAACATCATTGCTTCCGATCGCCAATCCAAAATCATCGCTCTGTCACGTCTTCGACGTCGTTGCAATTCTCGTATATAAATATCATCATATAACAAACATGACTTGTGTGACAAAGCACCATAATGCAATACTTATACCAATTCACATGATTTTGGAATTTCCACACCCTCCTCGAGGGGCGTAAATCATAAATGTATCGCCTCTCACAGAACAATACTAACTACCGAGGTGCCACCTATCACAAATCAGCACGATTTACCAGAGTTCAGTCTATCACATACCTACACGACTCAAAAATCCCCGTAAGGATAAGGTGGACCAATCAACTCATGGAACCACCCCATGGCCCATCACGGTCACCACTAACACCGTGGCCCATCACAGTCACCATTAACTATGAAATGCATGAGCATACTCTGACTCTTTTACATCAATCATTATGTAAATGCAACTATTAAAAGACTCCTCTTTTAATACTCATTAAACACTAGAAATTTTTACTACTTTTTCACATAGCATACTCAACATATTCCCATCATTAAAATTCATAACACATATGTTATCAGTTATGAATACGTAATCACATCAAATACATAAACAATCGTGCACACATTTATTTACCACGAGCAGAAAGAACATGTATACAAACACACTTTGCTTTCAAGCGTATATAATATCGTTAGAAAGTGCCCTTACCTCGCGGAACTTCCTTAAATAAGCAAATTTATGCTACTCGAGTCTACCACGCCTTTCAATACGCAAGGTCTCAATTCCTTCTATTCCTCTAAACCTTTAACCAAATAGATTTGAGTAGGTTAAAATAAAATAACAAAACCTCAAACAAGCCTCACCAATTCGGCCTACCATTAAAAAAATCATCCTAGAAGTTATTTTTCTTTCAGTCAAGTTTGATACATATTCTCTATAGCTCATCAGATCCAACTTGATTTAAACACTTGAACTAACACACATTAACATCAAATTTGAACATTTTTTTTAAAGACCAATTCTTTGTTTCAACTAAACTTTCTCTATATTAAACCAAAGTTAACTTTATAAAACTCAACTAAGGTAGAAATATTTTCTCATCACTTAACATCAACCGTCTTCAAGAATTTTCCAAATCAATACCAACAGATTCTTTTTAAAACACATACATTAACACTGTCACTTTGCAAATAATCGAAAAGATTTCATAACACATTTTCTTAGAAATGAATATCACTAACACCTAAAAATCACCACACTTTGTTACTTAATGTAATACCCGTAAATTTTAAAATGTACCCCTTTTTGTATTTTTGATGTGTTATATGTGAATTCTGGGGCTTTTTAGCCAGTTGATTGGTATTTTGGAGGTTAAATGCCATAAATATTTTTGTGGGTCCTGTTTTAAATTATTTGGCGAGAAATAATTTAATTACGTTGCGGAAAATTTATTACCGGACAATCTTGTTAAAAATATCTATAGTTGCAGAAAGTTTTACCTGTCAATTGAGTTGTAATGAGAATGGATATTTTTATCAAAATTGTTGGGGTGTGTGTGAGGGTGTTTGTTTTGGTTGGTTTGGGATATATATATATATATATATATATAGGAAAGAAAAGGAAGGAAAGGAAAAAGAAGCAAACATTTTCCCCTGTTCGCGTGCCTACTACATCTTCCTCTTTTCTTCTTTGTTTTCCAAAAACCCCATACACAAAACCTCACATATCACCTAGATCTAAGCTTTATCTCGCGACGCGACTGAAGAGAAAGTTGATCGTGATCACGTTGCGGTGCTTGGGAACTAATTTTCGAAGTGTCGTGCGAAGCGAAATTTTTTCGGAATTTATCGCGGAACCGTAATCGGTTGTTCGAGCTACCATCGAGGTAAGGGCTCCTTCCAATTTTTAGCTTGCATATAGGACTCTATATGTGTATTTGTGGGGTTTGTTTTGATGGAGGTTATGTGTGAATTTGGGGATTTATGTGAGTTGTGGAAAAGAAATTTGTTGAGTTGTGAATTAATGGAGTTTGTTTATGTGAATTAATGGGATTTATGTTGAGTAGTGAATTAATGGGGTTTGTTTATGTTTAACAATTTTGAGTTTTGATTTGAAGTGTTATGATTGAAAATTTTGGAAAATAAATTTGATGGGTTAAGGTGTATTGTTGTGAGAAATGAAGTTAATGCATTTTGTGGGTAAATGGTGAGATTGAATTTAATGAGTTTTGAGGTGTGGGTGATGGTGATATTTGCTTTATGGGTAACTTTAGGAATGTGGATACTTGCTTTATGTTTCAAGATGTGGGAATTTGAATAAATGCAAATTATGTGCGTATTTTGATTTGGTATGAATTGATGAGATTGTGTATGTGGTGATTTGAATTCAATATGATTTGTGAATTCAATTTCATGTGATTTGTGTATGCATTGAGTATGCTCTATGTTAAATTTGAGAATCATTAGTGTTAAATGAGCATTAAAAATGGGGAATCTTTTAATAGCTGCATTTACTTAATGATTGTGGTGTCGAGAGTCAGAGTATGCTCATGCATTTCATAGTAGTGATAGTGGTGACCGGATGGGCCACGAGATGATTCCACGTGATTGGATGGTTCATCTTATCCTTACAGGGATTATCACGTCGGTGATAGTGGTGACCGGATGGGCCACGGGATGATTCCACGTGATTGGATGGTTCATCTTATCCGTATAGGGGATGATTCCACGTGATTGGATGGTTCATCTTACCCTTACATGGATTATCGCGTCGTGCTAACCTGTGAGAGGTTGCACATTAGTAAATCGTGCTAGCCTGTGACAGACTGCACCTTGGTAATTAGTACTAGTCTTTGAGAGGCTGTACAATTATGATTTACGCCCCTTCGAGGAGGGTTTTGTTGATATTCCGGAATCATGTGCATTGGCATATACGCATTGAATTAGGGTGCTTGGCACGCGAGTCATGTTTGACGTGTTATGATGTTTGTATATGCGTACTTGATTTTGTGTTGTGTTGGTGTTTGTGATTGATTGAATTGGTGTTGAAAGTGTTGGAATGAATTTGGAAGTGTTGGAATGTTTTTGAAAGGGTTAAAAACTGATTTTCTGCTGTTTTGATAGGTGTATTCAACTACACCTGTGTTGTAGTCGAATACAGATGATTTAATTAGCTACTGACTTGATTTTTTTGAAGTGTATACGACTACACAAAGTGCTGTATTCGAATACAGTTGAATGGAATGCTGTATTCGAATACAGACAGGCGGTATTCGAATACAGTAGTGCTGTCAGTGCTTTTTTTGCTGTTTTTCTGCTATTTTCGCAAGTGTATTCGACTACACATAGGGTGTATTCGAATACAACAGTGCTGTTTGGTCCAAAACTTCATTTTTTAACTTTGTTTATGCATGTTTAACATATGTAAACCCTTCTTAGATGTATGCTAAGTTGGAGGATGATTTTTATGCATTTAAAAACATAAATGCTATGTGATGTTTGTTAATTTCGGATTGGTGACCCTTTACAATTGTGGAAATCTGGGCTTTTGCCCTCAGATGAGATTCAGGATCGTCCTGTCGGGTAGTACCCTGGAGAGGGGAAGGTAATTAGCGATGCCTGATCGGAGCTGGGTCTGGAGTTTTGTGTTGGGCGCGTGGAGGTCACCCGGGCTGTATAGCTTTTTGGTAACATGATCAGACTAGGCGAATGTATAGGTCCTTGAGTCTTTCTTTTGGTTGTGTAATTATTTATTTGGGAAGACTGTACCTATATTGTCAGCCTGACTTATTATTTTGATGGGTCCTTGTAAACTTTTGATATGACTTGGAAACGTTTAAATACTTTGGATCTGTAAATTCTAAACTTATTTCCGCTGTTGTAAATTATGTTGATTTTGTTGTTGTGTTATGAGATTAAATAGTCTATCCAAAAGTATTTATTTACTCATTTATTTGGTTTAAAAAAATTACACGTGTTTTTGGTGTTAAAAATCGGGCTGTTACACTTAACAAAGTTTATGTCTTCAAAAGATTTTGTATTTTTTTCAAAGTTTCAACTGAAATACCAAATTTTAAAATATTTTTCAACAAAACTAAAAATTAAAACCGAACAACATTTTAACTTGTTAAAAACCCTAGATTTTTTTATTGGTATATATATATATAGCCATCCAACTAAAATAATTTTTAAAATTAGTTCAAAACTTTAACTAAATAAAAATTACCAAACTTTTCAAAAGTCCATAATTTTCACATTTTAATCTTCATATTGGTTTTCACAATCCAACACTTCACCATAATAGCTGGACTTTAAATTACTTTATTATAGAGCTTGAAACTTTGATCATGAAAATAAAAATTATTTAAATTAAATATTCTTGATCCTCATCAATTATGTTACAAACCACTTAAAGTCAATTCAAATTTTAAGATTCTTTTTCTTCTAAATTCAAAACTTCAAGAACCAACTTATGTTGCCACTATTTTTTCTTAAAGCAAAAGTACCAATTCAATCCAACTCTTCTTCAAATATAGCTCGTATTCTTTTTTCTTTCTTTTAAGTTTTCAATAGAATTGTCATGGCCTATTTGTTTACATTATTTTTTCCTTAAAATTTAGACATCCAACAAACATCAATATATTAGAGTTCTCCTGCCACTAACTCGGTGTCAACGGTCTTGATTCCTTTTCGAGACTCAAGGTGTTGTGATATAATCACAACATAAAATTTTTCAAAACTTTTCCTTTAAGAATTATACACTTCACATAAAGTTTTCAAAAATCTTTCAAATTTTGTTTTGAAGCTTACTAAATCAAACCTTTTACTCGTATCAAAATGAAACCTTTAACTCCTTGAAAGTAAGCTTTTCCAAAAAAAGAAGAAAAAAAACACAACTCAGATCTTATTTCTTTTTCCTTTTAACTTATTTGATCATTGACCACATTATTTTGTGACTTATTTTGCTCAGCATCAACACAAAACTTTCTTTTGTTTATTATTTTTTAAAAACAAAACAAAATAGAATCATAAATACAATGTAGAACTACGAAAAACCAAAGAAATGAAATTATCCTCTTCCTCACTACATACACGGTTTTGAATATGATACTAAAGAGTTTTGCTAATTGTATTTTTAACTACATCAATAATAATACAAGACCAAAAATTTTCAAAAAAATTAAAATACTTTCAAATTACCCCCATCGTATACATACACGATTTTACAAAAAGAAAAAGTTTGGAGAAAATAATTTGTCTTTCAAAAATTTCTTCAATCAAAGCTTGGATTAAAGGAGAGGGAGCAAACGAGAACTAAAAGGAGGGGGAAGTGATTTTGTTTTTCTGTTTTATTAGAAATCTTAATTAATTATGGCCACAAGTTAAAGAATGAGTGATGTGGTCACCTTAGATCCACATATTATTTACTACCTTTTACAAAATATATTGGGTAGTAATAATATGGAATGCACTTTAAGTCATATTTACTACCTCACCAGAAATATCTATCCTGACGCAACTCAGCTGGCAAATAAATATAACTAAACGGTAGGACTTATAAAATATTCGTTGATAAATTTATTTATTTATTTTACGGCGAAACAAATTCGAGAATTAGAATAATCAAATTTAAAATTCTACGCTCCAAAAAAATATTACTCTGAAATAAATCAATTCTCAAATCACCCAAGAACTTGAATGAAAAATTTCATTGAAATCAAATATATTTTAAAATTTAAAATCGGCAAAACTCTCTGTCGATTTCAAACATTGAGAAATTTCAATCTCGAATTTTGATTATTTTTACACGTGGACTAAATAAAAATATTTCAGTCGTGAAAATATATATTTTTTTACTTTTGTTCATAAATAAAAGGAACGGATATACTCAACAACACATTTTAGTTACAAAACATAACTAAATATACTTAATTAAGAATTCATTTTCCACGTGTCTTACAATTGGCTTTCTCAACCAATGGTTGATATTTTGAATATCCCTATTCATTTACATTGTCATATGAACTCTAAAGTGTGTTCTTTTATTGATAATGGTTCTTAGAAAAGTTTCCTCTTACATTGTTCAAGTCTTTCTTGGTTTATTTGTTGGATTGAAGCATGTGCATGTCCCTCCTACTCCTTCTCTTGATTATAGAGTTTGAATTCATTCTAAATCTGGAAAGCTCTCTTCAAGAATACATAACTACTTTTTAAACCCCAATTTAATAAGTTTGACTTTTGGGAGGAGTTGAGAAGGAAGAGTTTTTGGGAGACGAATAATGTTTATTGTTTGGTTTGCTTTACTTGCTTGACTTGGTGTACAAATGACGATCTTTCCCCTTTTATTTGGATCCAAGAGAGATCGTTCTACATACTTTAAGAGCGAGTTCTACACACTTCTCTCAACTACTTGCATTTAATGTTATGCCTCTATATTTGTCATCTACTTCTATACCTCTCTAGAATTTTCTTAAATCTTAGTTATCTATTAACTAATTGGCCATAACATTTAATTGGTCTAATGGACCAAATTAACCTTGCAATCCAACATAAATACTTGAAATAAGTGAAGAATGTTTTCTTGCCACATAATTTTCATGCATGCCATGATCTAGTACCACAAGTTCAAATTTTGAGGAGAAGAGAGTTGAGAAAAACCAAGTGCACATAAATCCAAGTTTTGGTTTAAAATGCAAGAGAGAAAAGAATAGAAAAATGATCTTTACCTGTTGCTTTATAGTGTGAGTGCTTAATTCATGGAATGGAAGCAAGTTATGTTGGTTTATTTTGGAACCTTTGTTTAGGGTTTTAATGGATAAGTGTTTTAGAAAGTCCATGAGTTCAAGAACCCTACAATGGTTGTGATAGGAAAAGAGGAGAAGAGAAAAGACTTTAATGTTCATCGTTTAACTGTGTTTGATATTGATGAATCTCTGTCCAAATGAAGGAGAGAAACGAAGACGGGAAGAAGATGACAACTCTTTGGCTAGCGTACCAACTAGTTCAAGTAATAATAATGATAAGTAAAATCATCTTCACAGAAATTGTTTTTAATTTGACTACACAACAAAGTTAAATACTTAGTCGAGTAAAAAATTTAATAAAAGATTGTTTGAGTAAAAAGAAATAAAATTTTACAAGTTAGAAATTATAAGAAAAACGATTAGGGATTCAAATCACCTTTTTCTCACTATATAATTATTAATTTACTAATTTAACAATCTACCTTATTTGATTACGTCAAATTAACCAACTAGATTAAGATCAATTCCTTGGCTCAAAATCCCTTTTACTCAAAATGTGTAAGAACGTTAATTTCTCATGACACATGTTAACATTTTATATCTCTATAATAATATTGAAACGTGAACATTTATATTGATCAATTAAAAAAAGCATAAAAAACAAAAATAAATGAATAATCAAATATTTTATAACTGCATAAATAATATATAAAAACCAAAATCACATAGATTCAAGCAAGTTCATCTATTTCCTAATCAATGAGTAAATTAACTACTCATAATTTTAAATAAAAGATACAAAGGAATAAAAGAATGACAAATAAATGTTGCACAATGAATCCTTTATGTTACATACGGCTGTTCTCTTGCATCAAAAAACCATTAATAAAATAAATTTTTTTAATTTAAATAGAGTTATGAAAACGAGTGCTAACGCATTACTCTGGCTAGGGCACAATGCACTTCTTCTTGAGTGGCCTTTATTGCATTCATAGACATGGAGTTGTGGCACAACGCCCTGGTATAATCTTGTTACACTCCATACTTCAATAAATGGTATTTTGTACTTTGAAATCCATTTTGCGTCTGTAGTATCCTCTATAATTTCTCGAATGTAAATTGTAACACCTCAAAATTTATAATTAACAATTTTTTAATTAAATAGAATTTTAAAGAATTTGGTGTGAAAATGCTTTTTAGAATATATATTGATAACAATTTTGTGATTAATTTTCTTTATATGTGTTCGTTGAGGTGTGATAATTTTATACATATTTAATTTAATGAGTAGTATGAATTATAAATATTATAATGAATTATTTTATTAATTTTTCTAAAAATAATAATATTTTAGTACGAGGGTTTTAGGGAATAAGACTTCAAGTGATTTTTCGTGTATATGTGTATTGATAATTGTTAAAATACTTTTATATGCATTTGACTAAATGTAAATGTGTACATAATTATATTTTAATTGCTTCTAACTATTTCTTACTTTAATTAATTATTTTATAAATAAGTATTTTGAATATATCATGAATATTTTAGAGTATCTATTTGTACTATAAGGTGATGATTGATTTGATTGTATTAATGTGTGATATTTGATATTATTGTGATATTTAGTGTAAAATAAATTTTGTGCATATTTTGATTAGACGAGTTTATGTGAGGTGATAATGAAATATGGATGATGATGTATGATTGATGATAGTGATGTTATAATTTGTGATGCGAATTTTGAAGTAATCCTATAGTTGATGAAATAGTGATGATTCTAACTTGTCCTAAAGACAATGTTCTTAATGGGGTAGTTTAGGCGAACGAGGGGAGATAATAGATGTTGAAATTTTTTGAGGTGCAGATTATTTTGTCATCATATAGGTAAGGCCTAAAAAACCTAGTGATTTCGGTGAAGTACAACTAAATGAGTCTGATCGTGGTAGTTTACTATTTAGCCTTAAGGCAAGATTGTTAGACCTTGGAGGTATTCGGGTGGAGAGTTCCTAGGTGACTTGGAGGTAGCACTCCAAATATCGGGAGCTACCATGCAACACACGTTTACCTCGACTGTCACGTATATGTGTCTCGGGTTGAGTTTAGGGGATCTATGAAGACAATGTCAATTTGAATTGTCTGTCCACTTGCGTGGTGGCATAATATCAAACCTCATAACCAAGTACTTCAGAGTTAGAATGGTACCACATTGTGAAGTAGAGTATAAGCTTATGGATAACATTGCATTTTCTTGTGATTGTTTTGTTGTGATTAATATGAATCGTATGTGATAATAATTTCTCTTCGATGATTTGATCTTATAGTGAAATGTATTGATTTTTCTTGAGTGATTTTAACTTTTTAATGTGATATTTTTTCTTGAAGAATGTTCGTGTGATGATACGGTTTTATTATGAATAAATGTGTGTACTTCTTACTTATATTATACTCTCAACATGATTTCGAAATTCACCTCCTTCGTTCTTTGTGTTTGAGAGGCTTGACCTTGCGTTTGCCAGATCACAATTAATACAGGTTAATGAGTCTTGAAGTTCAAGTTTGAGAGAAACCCCGCTCTAATAGGTGATACCAGGAATTAAGTGTTGTAAATTGTATTTTATTTAGTTAATTAGAAACGACTTTTTGTATGAAAATCTTATAAGTACTAGTATGTTTTTGGAATTAAATTAAGAAATTATAGTTAAATCAAGTTCATTGATATGGCACTGTTTTAATTGAGGAATAAAGTTTGAATTGTTCGATGTATACTTTGAGGAACTTGATATCCTAAATTAGTTACTAATGTTTTTATTTCCTTGGAAACAAATTTTATTTATCAACTGCAAATTTTTATAAAAAATCAAGTATAAATTATTATATATGTTATTTCTAGGTTTATGGTGTCACATAAGTTCCTCTATGTGATTAACTTGTAACATCAAAAACAAGAAGAAAATACTTTGATAATTTTTTTAGGTAGAGAGGGTTAGTAACAAAACATCCAAAACGATTCTAGAAGATTAAAAATTATTTTCTTTATTAAAATGATTCTAAAATTATATGAACTTACATAAAACATTAAATAAAACTAACTATCAAAAACTTAAAAACAAGAACTGATGAAGACTCGTCAGAAGATGAAAGAGATGAAGATTGTAGAAAAAGAAGATGAGAGAGGGAGGGAGGGAGAGAGAGAGAGAGAGTTGTGTGGCGGAATTATCATTTTAAGTGGCTAAAAGTGAGATCATGACTCCTACAAAAAAGAGTTTGGATTACATTCAGCCACAATGCATCCAATCAAAAGCATTTCGGCTTTATGAGTAAAATTGAATAACCCTAATTTTAAGGTAGAATTTAATCATACAAAATTTATCTCAAAACTTGAACCGTCTGATCTTAACGGAACAACGAAGATAGTGTGACTACTTGCAATCACAAGATTGTGACTACACATAATTTGAATCCCTACAAAGAAGGGGCTAACGACATGACAAATACGAGAATGGAGAGGGGACATTTTCTTGTCCCACATTCAAGTTATTTTGTTATCCATTGAAATGCTGACGAGGGTGGAGGTTTCACCATTTTTTTAAACAAAAATTAGATTATAAAAGCATCACATTGTGAAAGAGACATCTCAATTATGTTGACACCCCAAATTTCATCACCTATTATTTGCAGCACTCTAATAAATATCATTAAAAAAGAAAGAAAGAAAGAAAAACTTGGGGAACTAGGCCTAAACTCAAGAGAGAAAAAAACAGTTGCCTCATTTAAAGCCTTACTCGGAAAACCAAGTGGAATAAAACTAAGATGAAGAAAAAAAAAACACTGCACCAATAAAAAGCAACAAAGGCAACATCAAGGGAGCCAAATCCAAAATAAAATAACAACATCAAACCCATTATAAAGTGACACGATAATAAGTCCAACCAAATTTATTCCTAGTAAAAAGGTCAAGAATGCAAATGGGGATAGTGTCTCACCATTGAAAATCCTGATGCAAAAGAATTAGAGAAGCAACTTTATCATCACAACAATTGTCCTCTCTATAGATGTGAGAGACAATGAAATTCATAGTCATAGTTAAAGCCAACACTACAAGAAAACACTTATTTTGTGGCCAACTTATAAAATATTTTGTGGCTGAAAAAAGCCCTCACAAATTACCGACCGAAAAAGCCCTCACAAATACTAAAATTCAAATTTGTTGTTATTTGTGGCGGAAAAAGCCCTCACAATGGATTTGAATTTCAACAGAATTTTGTGAGGGCAAAAGCCCTCACAAAATTACATCATTGGGCCTTTGTGAGGGCTTAGGCCGCCACAAAATCACACATTTGTGAGGGCAAAGGCCGCCACAAAGTCACTCGTTTGTGACTGCATAGGCCGCCACAAAGTACTCATTTGTGACTGCAAAAGCCACCACAAAGGGCGTAGCGTACCGTTGACATTTATGCTGCATAGGCCGCCACAAAGTCCATTTTTCTGGCTGCAAAGGCCGCCACAAAAGTCCACATTACGGTTGGCATTTGTGGCCGCTTTGGCCGCCACAAAGGCCCAATTTTGTGGCTGCTTTTGCCGCCACAAAGTGTCATTGTTCTCCTATAAATATAACCCTTTCTCTCATTTTTCATTTCTACCTTCTCTCTAAATTTTCTCTCCACCTTCTCTCTACAAATATGTTTTCTCCAACATTTCTCTTTTAGTTGTTAAATTTCGGTAAGTTGATAGTTTATATTTTATTTTTTAATGTTATTTTTTATTTGAAGTTATTTTTTTAATGAATATTATTTAATTTTTTTTACAGTGGTGCTATTGTGGTGATTGTGAATAACTGTTACTTGTTTGTCAGCGTCAAGTCAGACACTACTCGGCATCAAGTATGTAATGCATTTTAAATATAGATTATTAATTATATAATTATTATTGTTATATGTTTTTTGAAAATATTTTTAGACTTAATATTTTATTTTAGAATGTAGATTAATATATTATTTTTAAAATTGAGTATAATATTATTTTTAAACTTTAATATCTGTAAGATTTGTTAAACAAATTACTGGTAAAATATTTAAATTGTAAAATTTATACTCAAATTAAAATGTAGTAATTTTTTAATTGTTGATGATATGCTATTTTTTTTATTATAGTTATTATTGGTATTATGATTTATTATGTTAGTAAAATATAATTATATATAGAAATTGTCATTTTTTTAGCAACAAAATAATACTTATGAGAAACAAGATTTATAATAATGATGTAATCATAAAATATGTAATATCATAAATATAAAATATTTTTATATTATTTTTAAAATACATAAAAAGTTCATC
>JBBPBP010000002.1:19839344-19855636 GCA_037974735.1 Cicer chorassanicum
TTAGCCAAAAAAAAAATAGAATTTATGTTGCTTAGTTAATATATGATAAATAAAATTTTTGAAACATAATAAAAATATTATTAAAATTAATGATATTAGTATTTATTGTTAGTTATTACAAAGAGTTGTAGTTTAGTTTGTACAAAAAATTTATATACTTTTACAGTCTCTATTTTTGTTTATAAGGACTTATTTTATGAAAAAGTTCATTAAATATAATTTAAAATTTTATTTTAATTTATATATGTAGTCTCTATTACGATTTATTATATTATTTGTAGATGTTAATAACAATATATATAATGCTTTTGAAAAATAAAGCAATTTATATACAAAACATCGATCTTATTAATGATCGTGTAAAATTTATTTAATTTTCAGAATAAACATATATATATATATACACACACAAATATTTTAATATTTGAATAATTATCAGTATGTTCCGTCATTTTCACAGCAGCTTCTTCAACCTCAAGCAGCTCCATACCGACCAATTATGCCAACAACTGGCTTCATCAGACCCGATTTAAATCAACATCAACCACCTATGGCTCCGTCGACTAGTCGTGGTGTACTTGAAGATAAATTGCAATTTCAAACCATGTTGTCTCCCACACCAATTAATAATACTTTTGAGGGACTTTTGTCGTCGGGTAATATTCCATCAAATAATGATGGAGAGAGTGAAGCTAATGATTAGAGCAATTACTATGATGATTGATGTATTTGAATAATATTTGCTATTTTTATTTTTGGTTTGTATGAATTTATGGTTTGTATGAATTTGCTATACATTATTATTTAATTATGGTATGTTTAATTTTTGGTTTGTATGACATAATTTATTAATTTTGGAATGTTTTATTTTGTTTGGTATATATAATTTAAATTTATAATTTTATATAATTTATTAATATATAATATTTATTTTAAATTGAATATAATTTCAAATATAACTTATTGTTTGATATATATAAGTTATTATTATATAATATTTATTTTTAATTTAAATTTTTAAAATCTATTAATATTAATTTTTTATATATAATATCATTTTTTTAGTATTAATTTCGAATTTGATAAATTTATTTTTTTTAATAAAGTCAGACATTTGTGGCGGCCTAAACCCTCACAAAGGACAGCCTTTGTGGCGGCCAAAACCCTCACAAACTGATTACTTTATGTCATGTCATCCTTTGTGGCGGCCAAGGCCCTCACGAATGACAGATTTTGTGGCGGCCAAAGCCCTCACAAACGCTAACTGTTTTAAATTTGTAGTCCTTTGTGGCGGCCTAAACCCTCACAAATTTGTGGCGGACTTTTCCGTCACAATTTTGTGAGGGCTTAAGCCCTCACAAATGGTAACAAAAAAATGAATTTTGTGGCCGTTTTGGCCACCACAAACCTTTGTGACTGGCTTATTTGTGACTGCCAAAGGCAGCCACAAATTCTGCTGTTGTGGCTGCTTTTCCCTCTTTGTGAGGGCATTTGGCCCCCACAAAATGATGTTTTTCTTGTAGTGCAAACAATCCAATCATCTGTTTCTAATCCGCCATGGGACATTGATAGAAAACTTATAAGTCAAAGTAAACAAATGAGAATTGGTTTAAAGCCAAAGATAACTCCATGCTTTTTTAGAGACAATTTTAATAGCAATCATAGCTCAATGAAGTTCAACATGGAAAGAAAAATTATATTCAAATTCAAAACAAAACAACCCATGGTAGCAACACTGTTATCCCTAAAGATCTCACAACAAGCAATAGGGTCAGGATATCTAAAAGTTGTTCCATCTATATCACATTTAACCCATGAAACTCAAAGGACGATGACACAAAACCTCAAAAATTCTAGGGCAACAGAGACATGAAAGTTCACACTAAAAATATTGAGCAAAACAAAGTCCTGAATGTTAGAAGTAGAACCTCTAGTTTTTTTTTATCACCCACAAGAAAAGTTCTCGAACAAATTAGAATAATAGCTGAATTATGTAAGGATCAAATTGGTTTAAATACAATACTTACTATTGATGTTTTGATAATAATGAAGCAAGAGAACAACTATATGTTAATTGGGTTCTTTAAGTGTGCAGTTTAGCTACATTAAAGTCTATGTTATTTACTATCTACTATAGTGACATAAGTATTGGTGACTTAGTAATAATCATGTGTGCTATTCATTAGAAAAACAAAGAGAGTATTATTAACTAACAATTAAGCAAATAAGGTTACTAATGCTAGAGTATCAAGAATTGAAGGTGTCTTCACTTATCTTGTAGCAAGAGATTAGAAAAGAAGGAATGTGATTTTAAAGGCTATAAAATATACTCTCAAGAATCTTGTAATAATTGATTCTATCAATTTTAAAAAGGAAGAAATACCCACACAAGTTGTTTGAGTATTCAATGTACACTACAAGCGAGTACAAAGTAGTAGAATCAATATAAATTGTGAACCATATTTTTAAACTTAAAAGCACTCTTTATGAACTCAAACAAGGCCCAAAAGATTGGTATAAAATATTAAGAAAATTTCTCTTAGAAAAAAGTTTTCTTCGAGAGAAAGTTGACACTGCATTGTTTATTGAAATGGTTAAATAAGTTTAGTCTTATAAAATTTTAACATTTTAATTTTAGTCCCTATTAAAAATTCTTAATTTTTTAGTCCTTAAACATTTTCTGTTTTCATTTTTGGTTTCTCCTTCTATGTCATAACATGTGTATCTTTTAAATATTTAAATGGTTTTTTACAGTCATATCTGTAACATTATAAACATCTCCCTCACAAAAGTTTATAATTTTTTAACAATAGATGAATTAAATATAATTTTTTAAACTTTTGGTGCTTAAAACTCTAAATTTTTGTGTGAGAGATTCTTATAATGTTCTAAACATACCTGCAAAAACTTATTCAAAATTTAGAGGGTCTACAAGAGATGACTTAAAAACAAGGACCAAAAATGAAAACAATAAAATTTTAGAGGCTAAAAAATTAATAACTTTTTTATATGAACTACTAATAAAATGTTGAAATTTTATAGGTACTAAAAAAAATTACTTAACGCTTATTGAAAATAAAGGCAATCATATTCTAGTTGTACAAGTTTACATTGATGACATTTGTGACACCCTAAATCCCGAAATAGCATATATATATATATATATATATATATATATATATATATATATAATTTATACTAGATTTTTTTTTATTAAAATTCGAAGCGGATAAATAAAATTGGTTTAAATATGTTTTTGGTCCATGTGGATATAACAGTTTTTAATTTTAGTCCCTGTAAAATTTTTTGTTTGGATTTCATCCATGTAATATCAAAAAAAAAAAATTATTTTTGGTCCATAACGTCAAGTGGACGTTACCAAAAACGTTAATTGACAAAGGGAAAGGTGGACCAAATGTTTAAATATATTTTTTGTCTCTGTAAATATAACAATCTTCAGTTTTAGTCCCTGAAAAATATTTGTTTGAATTTGATCCCTGCAATATCCAAAAACTTTATTTTTGGTCCTTCACGTCAAATTGACGTTACAAAAACGTGGACCAACAAATAAAGGAAAACGTGGAATACAAATTTAAATAATTATTCTGAAAAAATTTAACCGAAACAATATTTAAATAACAAATAAAAATAATTTGTATACTTATTTCTAATAAATAAGTATACAAACTCCAATGGAAATACAAATTTCATAATTATTCTAAACAAATTTAACTGAAACAATATTTAAATAACAAATAAAAATAATTTGTATACTTATGTCTAATAAAATTAGTGTACAAACTCCAATGGAAATACAAATTTAAATAATTATTCTAAACAAATTTAACTGAAACAATAATTAAATAACAAATAAAAATAAGTATACAAATTATTATAATATTTAAATGGTTTAAATATCACTACTAGAAAAACAGTATTTAGCTGCCATATTTAGCGCCGGCCACCGACTCCGACGCTAGTTAGCGTCTGTTTAGCGTCGGTCAAGCCCACGCTAGTGTACCAAATATTTTTTTGAGTTTTCATTAATTGATAGCGTCGGTCTAGCCGACGCTACGTAAAACTTGGCCGACGCTTATTTATTTTTTAACTTTAATCACCCTTTTAGCGTCGGTCGGAACGACGCTATATTTTCTGATTTGTAAATTAATTTTTTTTTTTCAGTAATTTTTTTTGTTTAAGGTTTCCTACTACACTCTAAAAGTGTTTCAATTTCCTCCTACACTCTTAGCCCCAAATTTGCAGAAGTTCTCATTTTCATTTTCCTCAAAATCTCAACCAATCCTCAATCTTCATCTCAGTTTTATTTCCCCCAATTTGCATTCCATCCTCCATTTCAGGTTGCTCTCCATTCGCGACCACCCTCCATCTCAGGTTCCTAAAAATCGCGCCTTCATTCATTTTGATGCGAAAAACCCCAAATCCCTAAAATCACTTGAAGCCTTACGTGATCAAAAAACTTGAACTTCAACTCAAATGCGTATTGCTTTGCACCTTGCTGCCGAACGATGAGGAGAAAGGAGGTGTCGTGCAACGTCGGCGGCGAAGGAGTCTCCGGTGAAAATGAGGAGATGAATGAGGAGATGGACAACACAATTCCTAGAAGCTCCGACGAGTTCCTGAAACGTGTTTCCTCCCGTGCTTATGACATGCGCATGAATCTTCATCAGTCTTTTGATTCTAGTAGCTACGACGGTATCTCATCTTTCGTTTTAATTTTTGTTACTTGTGATTCTGAAAGATTAATCGAATTTGAATTGTCTGTGTATTTTTCATAAGTTGATGCTTATGATTTGAATTGAAGCATAAAAGTTAGTTCAAGTTGTTTAGGTTAAGTTGATAATGTTTCTCACTAAAAGATGCAAAAATACTGAAAAGAAAAGGTGGAAATTATTTGCAGAATATATTTTTTTTTTGGTTGTATAGGAAAAGAGTTTGTCAAGCTTATAGCTAAGTTTATGATTATTCTCTCTTCTAATTCCATTTTCATTTCTTACCCTTTAGTAATTTTAAACGTTTTGGTTTTTTCAATTGGTCCATTAATTTTGATCTTATTATGCTCTTATGTGTGTTGACTGCTAAGTTGAGAATCTATCTTTTTAAAATTAAACCCAATATTTTTCTCTTTCAGTTGTGGTATGTGGTGTCAAAGACATTGGCTGAAGATGATGCCTGGAAATTTGTAAGAGAAAACAACATTGACATGGTTACTATTAACCCATCAATGGTCATAGGGCCTCTCTTGTAACCAGTCCTAAAACTGAAAAGTATTATATTTACAGGGACCAAAAACTGTTTCCGTTTGTCAGTTAACGTTTTTGTAATGTCCACTTAACGTTAAGGACCAAAAACAATTTTTATTTGATATTACAGGGATGTAAACCAAAAAAATAAATTACGAGGACCAAAATAAAAAAAATGTTATATTTACAAGGACCAAAAACATATTTAAACCTATTTAAATTAATATTCCCATTGGAGTGTTACAATTGGTCTACATTTTCCTCTATTTGTCGTCTCTTGTTTTTCTATCGTCCATTTGACGTTAAAGACAAAAAATAAAGTTTTTGGATATTGCAGGGATGAAATCCAAACAAATATTTTTCAGGGACTAAAACTGAAAACTGTTATATTTTCAGGGACCAAAAATATATTTAAACGTTTCATACAAAAAGTTGTTTCTAATTAAACAAGTAAAGTACAATTTATAACTCACATTCTTGGTATCACCTATCAAAGCGTGGCTTCTCTCACACATGAACTTCAAGACTTATTAACCTGTAATAACTGCGATTTCGAAAACGCAGGGCCAAGCTAGTTAAACACAAAAAACGAAGGAGGTGAGTTTCGAAATCATGTTGATAGTATAATACAAGTAAGAAGAACACGCAAACAATCATAATAGAACCGTATCATTACACAAACATTCCTCGAGAAAATATCACATTAAAAAGTCAAAAACACTCAAGGAAAATATTAATCACAATAAAACAATCACAAGAAAATGCAATGCTATGCATGAGCTTAGACTCTACTTCACAATGTGGTACCATTCTAATCTTGAAGTACTTGGTTAGGAGGCTTGATACTATGCCACCATCTTCGTGGACGAACAATTCAAATTTTCCCTGTCCTCATAGATCCCCTCAACTCAACCTGAGACACATATACGTGACAGTCGAGGTAAACATGTGTTGCATGGTAGGTCCCGACATTTGGAGTGCTTCCTCCAAGTCACATAGGAATTCCCCCCCCCCCCTGAATACCTCCAAGGTCTAACAATCTTGCTTTAAGGCTCAACAGTAGACCACCACGATCAAACTCATTCAGTTGTACTTCCCCAGAATCACTAGGCTTGTCAGGCCCTATCTATATGATAACAAAATAATCTTCAATTCAAAAATTCTCAATATTTATTTTCGCCTATGATACTCCATTAAGACCGGCATCTCAAACACAAGTTGGAATCACAACTATTTCACTAACTATGGGGTTACTTCAATATTCTCATCACAAATTCACACCATCACTATCATTAATCATATCTCATCACATAAACTCATCACAAATTTATAGCATCACTATCATCAATCAAGCATCATCACATAGACTTATCACAAATTTATAACATCATTATTATTAATTATACATTTGTTGGAACCAAGTTGGTTTTACATTTAGAGTTTTGATGTTAACAAAAGTATTTTATGAGAACAATATATTTGACTTCAAAGAGTATGAAAGAAGATTCATGTTTTTGATGAAAATCTAAAACAAGATTTGATTCCAAATTATAATTGATGAAAATCAAAAATAAGATTTGACTCAAATTTATAATTGAAGAAAATCTAAAATAAGATTTGATTCAAATTTATAATGGATGAAAAATCTAAAATAAGATTTGATTCATATTTATATTTGAAGAAGATTTGAAGAAGATTTGAAAAATAATTGAAGAAGATTTGAAGAATATTTGAAGAAGATTTGAAAAATATTTGAAGAAGATTTGAAGAATATTTGAAGAAGATTTGTTTAAGATTTGAAGAACATTTGAAGAAGATTTAGTGAAGATTTGAAGAAGATTTGATTAACATTTAATGAAGATTTGAAGAATATTTGATCAACATTTAATGAAGATTTGAAGAAGATTTGAAGAATATTTGATCAACATTTTAATGAAGATTTGAAGAATATTTGATTTGAAGAATTTACAAAGTCAATCTACACAAAATAGGAACAAAATCATTCTGAAGAATTTACAAAGTCAATCTACACAAAAAAAGGAACAAAATCAATTTGAAGAATTTACAAACTCAATCTAAACAAGATACAATTCATAATTAAATAAGGACTAAATTGAAGCCTAAATTTTCACTATAAATAGACACTCAAGGCTGAAGGAGAAAAGCATCAAAAGCATAAAAGAGTAGAAGAACTCAAGCTCAAGATTCCAAAATCATCGTAGAGTTCAAAGAGAGAAACACTTGTTTGAATGAGAAATATTTTTTGAGTGTTCTTTTCTTAAAGTGTGAGAGTTATTATTATTATCAGCTTTGTTAGAAGCAACTACTCAAGTTTCAATCTCTTGTATCCAACCTGTTAGTGGTTTAGTTCCTTCTTCAATTTGGGGTCGTTAGGTTGTTAGGAGAAGACTTGGCTTGTTGGGTCAAGGTGGTTAGTTCCTCAAAAGTCTGGGGTTTTCAGGCTGTTTGGGAAGACTGGCTTGGAGGGTCAGGTGCTTTGTAATTCAAGGTTTTTGAATTAGTGGATTAAAGCCTTCTGAATGAGGGCACTGGATGTAGCCAAGTTAGTGGTGAACCAGGATAATTCTACGCGTCAAATTATTTATGCTTTCATTGATTGCTGCCTCTAAATTCGATTGCTTCTACTCCAAGTAAGTAACCAAATCCAAACTAATTTTTAATTATTTATAAATTATCAAAAAGGTATCAACTTTGTGTAAACACAATTCAACCCCCCCTTCTCGTGTTCGCACCTTCAATTGGCATCAGAGCTCGGTCTCTAGGCTGAGCACTTTACAGTGTTTGAGAAAAGATCCAAGGGTTCAATATGTCTGGATTCAGTGAAGAAGTTGCTGGAAGAAATATCAACAGACCACCTCTGTTTGATGGAGAACGTTTTGAGTATTGGAAAGACAGGTTGAGAAGTTTCTATATTTCACAAGATCCTGAACTTTGGGACTTGGTGGAAGATGGCTATATTGCTCCAAAGAATACTGATGGTATTGAAATTCCAAGAAAGGAGATGAATGATGATCAGAAGAAGATGTACAAGATGCATCATAAGTCCAGAACATTCATGATAAATGCAATCACCTTCAAGGAGTTTGACAAGTGCAGGAACAAAGAGACAGCAAAAAGTATTTATGATAGTCTGATTCTAACCTATGAAGGAAGGAAGCAAGTTCAAGAAGCAAAGGCCAACCTCCTAGTCAAAAAGTATGAGTTGTTCAAGATGGAAGAAGATGAAGATATTGAAACAATGTTTTCCAGATTCCAGACCCTGGTCTCAAGATTAAAGGTACTCGAGAAGAGTTATACTACTGCTGATCATGTGAAGAAAATTCTTAGGAGTTTGACAAGTAAGTGGAGGCTTAAGATCACTGCCATTCAGGAAGCAAAAGATCTGAATACTCTAAAGCTAGAAGAATTAATCAGCTCTCTTAGATCACATGAAATTGAGCTTGAAGAAGATGAGCCCAAGAAGAAGAACAAGACTCTGGCCTTGAAATCTAAGCAGTAGAAGGTTCTAAAGGCAACATCAGATTTAAAGGATAGTGATTCAGATAATCAGAATCTGAACTCAGAGGAAGAGGAGATTTAATTACTATTATAAATGATTTTTTAAATATTAATCACAAATTGTCTTTAAAACTGAAAACACTTAGGAAAGAAAATAAAAATCTAATTGAAAATGTTAATGTTTTAAAGAATGAAAGTACTGAATTTAAAACAGAAAATACAAATCTGAAAACTGATATTACTGAACTTAAAATAGAGAATGCAAATCTGAAAAGTGATATTACTGAACTTAAGACAGATAATGCAACTCTAAAAACTGATATTATTGAACTTAAAACAGAAAATGCAAATCTGAATATTGATATTGATGAACATATGGCTGAAAATCTAACTCTGAAAAGTAATTATAGTTCAACATCAATTGAAAATACCACATGTAACTCTGATAAGCATGAAGAAGTATTTCAAGATTTTCTTGCTAATGGTATGGAAAGAAGCAAATATGCTTCTATGATTTATGGAGTTAGTAGAAATGGTAAAAGAGGTATAGGATTTGAAGAAATTGTAACTGAACCTAAACCTACTTCTTCTGATATCTTGTGTGTTGTTTACTCTAAGAAAGGTCACTCCAAATTATCTTGTCCCATGTTAAATACAGGGAAAGACAAGAAACCTTTCAAGACTAACAAACCAGGACCCAACCAAATTTGGGTACCTAAGAACAAAATTATCTTTGTTGCAGATGTCCTCAGCAATCAAGTTAAAACACCAATCATGATACCTGGACAGTAAATGCTCGCGACATATGACGGGAAAAAAGTCTATGTTCCAAGAACTAACTTTGAGCAAAGGAGGCACAGTGACTTTTGAAGGAAAGCAAAAAGGCCAGATCATTGGTCAAGGTACAGTTGGTAAAGGTATTTCTCCTTCTATTAAAGATGTCTTGTTAGTTAAAGGTCTTAAGTATAATTTATTAAGTATTAGTCAGTTAAGTTATAATAATTATGATATTATATTCAATCAAAAAACATGCAAGGCAATTAGTCAAAAGGATGGATCTGTACTCTTTACAGGTCATAGGCAAAACAACATTTATAAGATAAATCTTTTTAGTCTAGAGAAACAAGAGGTTAATTGTCTTATGTTAGTAAATGAAGAGAAACTAATTTGGCACAAAAGATTAGGTCATGCAAACCTTAGATTAATTTCAAAATTGAATAAACTCCAACTAGTCAGAGGCCTGCCTAAGCTTAGTTACAAAACTGAAATTATGTGTGAAGCTTGTCAAAAAGGAAAACAAACTAAAAACTCATTTATCCCTAAGAACTCAGTCTCTACCTCAAAGCCTCTTGAGCTCTTGCATATAGATCTCTTTGGGCCAGTGAAAACAGCATCTTTAAATGGAAAGAAATATGGTTTTGTTATAGTAGATGATTATACTAGATGGACATGGGTAAAATTTTTAAGAAGTAAGGATGAATCCCACAAAGTGTTTATCACATTTTGCAAACAAATAATGAATGAAAAATGTCTTAAGATTGTAACAATTAGAAATGATCATGGAGGAGAATTTGAAAACAAGTATTTTGAAAGTTTTTGTGATGAGAATGGAATCTCTCACAACTTCTCCTCTCCTAGAACACCCCAACAAAATGGAGTTGTAGAAAGAAAGAACATAACACTCCAAGAAATGGCCAGAACCATGTTAAATGATATGAATGTTGCAAAATACTTTTGGGCTGAAGCAATTAATACTGCATGTTATATTCAAAACAGAGTCTATATTAGATCTATATTGAATAAAACACCATATGAATTGTGGAAAGGTAAAAAGCCTAACATCTCTTATTTTAAACAATTTGGTTGTACATGTTACATGTTAAACACTAAGGATAAACTTGGTAAATTTGATTCTAGATCTCAAAAGTGTATCTTCATTGGATACTCTGAAAGATCAAAGGCTTATAGAGTGTTTAATAGGGAAACTCGTATTGTGGAAGAATCCATACATGTTAAATTTGATGACAAACAGCTTGACCTTGAAAAGTCAAAGCAAGATGATGATAGTGTAGGTTTATCGGAACCAAAGGAAGCAGATGTAGACAAACCAGAAGAACTTGAAAAATCAGAGAATACAAGAAAATCAGAAGAATATGACAAATCTTCAAATGTTGCATCTGATCAAGTCAGAAATAGTCAAGATAAGTCAGAAGAAAGATCTGGATGGAAGTACCAGTCATCTCACCCTGAAACTCTAATCATTGGAAGTGCAAGTGATCCTTTGAGGACCAGATCATCAATTAAAGACACCAGTTTGTTTGGCTTACTTTCATCAATTGAGCCTACCTCTATTGATGGAGCATTGACAGATGATGGATGGATTCTTGCAATGCAAGAAGAGTTAAATGAATTTGAGAGGAATGATGTTTGTGATCTCGTACCTAGACCAAAGATGAACATTATTGGAACCAAGTGGGTTTTCATTAACAAGCTAAATGAAAAAGGTGAAGTGGTCAGAAATAAGGCAAAACTTGTCGCACAAGGCTACAGTCAGCAAGAGGGCATCGATTACACTGAGACATTTGCTCCAGTGGCCAGGTTAGAAGCTATTCGTATTCTACTTTCTTTTGCTGCAAATAATAACATTACATTATTTCAAATGGATGTTAAAAGTGCTTTTCTAAATGGTTATATAAGTGAAGAAGTGTATGTTAAATAACCCCCAGGTTTTGAAAGTTCTGAATTTCCAAATCATGTTTTTAAACTTAGGAAATCCTTATATGGTCTAAAACAAGCACCTAGGGCGTGGTATGATAGACTTAGTAACTTCTTGCTTAAAAATAACTTTGAAAGAGGACAAGTAGACAATACACTTTTTAGAAAATCAATGGGAGATAACATTCTTTGTCAAGAATTTTCTAAATTGATGCAGCTTGAATTTCAAATGAGTATGATGGGAGAACTTAAGTGCTTCTTAGGGATACAAATTCAGCAAAGTCAAAAAGGTATATACATTCATCAAACCAAATATACAAAAGAGCTTCTTAGGAAGTTTAAGATAAGTGATTGCAAACCTATGGCTACACCAATGCACCCTACTTGTTCACTTGAAAAAGATGATTCGGCGAAAAAGTTGACCAAAAAATCTATAGAGGAATGATAGGATCCCTACTTTACCTTACCGCTTCCAGACCTGACATCATGATTAGTGTATGTATATGTGCAAGATTTCAAGCTGACCCTAGGGAATCACATTTAACTACTGTTAAGAGAATCCTTAGATACCTAAAAGGCACTACCAACCTTACCTTGTTCTACACGAAATCTCATAAGTACAAACTTAGTGGATACTGTGATTCTGATTATGCTGGAGATAAACTTGAAAGAAAGAGCACCAGTGGCAACTGCACATTTTTAGGTGACAACTTAATATCTTGGTCAAGTAGAGGCTGAGTACATTTCAGCAGCTGGCTGCAGTTCTCAATTACTTTGGATGAAACATCAATTGGAAGACTACAACATTATAGAATCCAACATTCTCATCTATTGCGATAACACTTCTGCCATTTGTCTAGCCAAAAACCCTATTTTACATTCTAGAGCTAAACACATAGAGATCAAACACCACTTCATTAGGGACTTTGTTCAAAAAGGGGTACTAAGCATTCAATTTGTAGACACTTAACACCAATGGGCTGACATATTCACCAAACCACTACCTGAAGATAGGTTTGACTTCATCAAGAAAAACCTAAATCTTACCTTCATATCTGACTGATGTTGTGATCACTTCAAAATAGTTTAGTTTTATACTAGTTATTATATTTTTCTTATATTATGTTATATTTATTCTATTAAAAAAACGAAAAAAAAAGAAACGAAAAAAAAAAGAGTTTCACATTCAAGTCTTTTTGTCTGATGACAAAAGGGGGAGAAAGATATTTGATAAAGTGGAGAGAAAATGATACTATGACTTAGGGGGAGCCCTAAGTTAAGGGGAGTCAACGAAATATAAAGAAAAGTTGTTATCAAAAATACAAGTTTTGTCATCATAAAAAAGGGTGAGATTGTTGGAACCACGTTGGTTTTACATTTAGAGTTTTGATGTTAACAAAAGTATTTTATGAGAATAATATATTTGACTTCAAAGAGTATGAAAGAAGATTCATGTTTTTGATGAAAATCTAAAATAAGAGTTGATTCCAAATTATAATTGATGAAAATCTAAAATAAGATTTGATTCAAATTTATAATTGAAGAAAATCTAAAATAAGATTTGATTCAAATTTATAATGGATGAAAAATCTAAAATAAGATTTGATTCATATTTATATTTGAAGAAGATTCGAAGAAGATTTGAAAAATATTTGAAGAAGATTTGAAGAATATTTGAAGAAGATTTGAAGAATATTGAAGAAGATTTGATTAAGATTTGAAGAACATTTGAAGAAGATTTAGTGAAGATTTGAGGAAGATTTTATTAACATTTAATGAAGATTTGAAGAATATTTGAAGAAGATTTGATCAACATTTAACGAAGATTTGAAGAAGATTTGAAGAATATTTTATCTACATTTAATGAAGATTTGAAGAATATTTGATCAACATTTTAATAAAGAATTTACAAAGCCTATCTACACAAAATAGGAACAAAATCATTCTGAAGAATTTACAAAGTCAATCTACACAAAAAAAGGAACAAAATCAATATGAAGAATTTACAAACTCAATCTAAACAAGATACAATTCATAATTAAATAAGGACTAAATTGAAGCCCAAATTTTCACTATAAATAGACACTCAAGGCTGAAGGAGAAAAGCATCAAAAGCATAAAAGAGTAGAAGAACTCAAGCTCAAGATTCCAAAATCATCGTAGAGTTCAAAGAGAGAAACACTTGTTTGAATGAGAAATATTTTTTGAGTGTTCTTTTCTTAAAGTGTGAGAGTTATTATTATTATCAGCTTTTTTAGAAGCAACTACTCAAGTTTCAATCTCTTGTATCCAACCCGTTAGTGGTTTAGTTCCTTCTTCAATCTGGGGTCGTCAGGTTGTTAGGAGAAAACTTGGCTTGTAGTTCCTCAAAAGTCTGGGGTTGTCAGGCTGTTTGGGAAGACTGGCTTGGAGGGTCAGGTGCTTTGTAATTCAATGTTTTTGAATTAGTGGATTAAAGCCTTCTGAATGAGGGGACTGGATGTAGCCAAGTTAGTGGTGAACCAGGATAATTTAACGCGTCAAATTATTTATGCTTTCATTGATTGCTGCCTCTAAATTCGATTGCTTCTACTCCAAGTAAGTAACCAAATCCAAACTAATTTTTAATTATTTATAAATTATCAAAAAGGTATCAAGTTTGTGCAAACACAATTGAACCCCCATTCTCGTGTTCGCACCTTCAACATCATCATAATCACATAAACTTATCAAAATGAATTTACCTTTTATTATCACATCACATAAACCCGTCTACTCAAACATATACATAAAATTCATTTAACACTCAATATCACAACCATATCAAATAGCACACATTTAACAAAATTATATCAATCAACACCTTATAAATATTTATGTTCCACATTTTATTCTCACAATTTCTATATTTGCACATTAATTAATTTATCCCTCAAAGGGCTACTGCCGTAGGTAGCGAGCCCCGAATGAATCGTTGAGAAATACGGTTTCCCGTTCATCTCACAATATATTATACTCATGAATTCAAACGCTCTCTCACCCCTTACCTTATTTCGACGCTTTCACACACGAATATGATTCCACGAGCAAACACACAAAAATGGGAAGACACTCTAAAAACTAATTTCGAAATTCGGTCAAGGAAAATTACCATAAATCAGAAAATCAATCAGTGGATAACATAGACACTTTTCACACGATCGTTTTGGCGTTGGTTTCACTCAAATCGTACTAGCGGTGAAGAAGAATGGTGCAAAATAACGATTTCCAAAAACGGAGAAGTCGGGTATTTTAGAGAGAAATTGAAATGGTTAAAAATCTAGGAATGTGTGTTTCATTGACTAACTAAATGAATGAAATAACATACTAATATTTGGGGGCAAAAAAGAGAGAAAGTTTTCTGGAACAGTTTTATCACTGGTGCCAAATGATAGCCTAATTTATTGTCTTTCTTGATTTCCTCTTCCTTCAATGCCGCTGCCGTAGTATCTCTGCAGCTCTCTTTCAAACACTTAAACCCTTCACACACATGGGCCAAGCCCATTAGTCTCCTCATTTATTTTTGTTTCACTATTACGATTTTTATTTTATTTAATCTTATTTTTAATACCCTTCCAAACACCATTTAATTTTTAAAACATTACTAATATTAAAATTAACATATTCTAAATTAGAGTAATTAAAATAATTAACCTTTTATATATATATATATATATATATATATATATATATATATATTACTAATAAGTGAAACTATCATATTCAAAATAATCACTATAATTATACTTATTTTTTCAAAAATACTCACACAAAAATACTACCATAGTTAGATAATAGTCGAAATTATAAAAATAATCAACATATATTCTAAAATAATTTTAGCACCAAATTAATTATCTAAAATTCTATTTAATTAATAAAATAGTTTATTATAAAATTTAGAGTGTTACAACTTTAATTTTGGTTCTACTAATGAGCATATGTGCAAGGAATTCTAAGTTGATGCACAAAAAATTCAAAATTTCCGTGACGGGTGAGCTTAATTTCTTCCTTGGTGTGCAAATCAAACTAACTAAAAGTGGAATATTCACCAACCAATCCATGTATTGTAAGGAATTCCTTAAACGCTCTAGAATGGAAAATTCCAAATCCATAAGTTCTCCTACGGGTACTAGTTATGCACATGACAAAGATCAAAAAAGTAAAGATGTAGAAGTTTCAAAGTGTTGAGGTATGATTAAATCTCTTCAACATCATACTTCAAGTAGAGTTGATATAATGTGTAGCATCTGTATGTATGCTCGTTTTGAAGCTCAAGCTAAGGAGCCTCGATCAATGTATGTCAAGCTACTACAAGAATAAGTTGAAATAGGTAAGACCATTCCTAGGGGTTTTTTAGCGCTCATTATGTAATTGTGTTAAAAATAAGGGGTTTCTTCAAAATTTCTTATTACCTAGGGCTAAAGCATTCGGTAATGTACTTTTGTATTGACCGAATGTCAAAGTTCTCGTTGATTGACACATCAAACAAATTTCTGAGGGTTATAACCCTCATTGGTTGACTCATAAAACTTTTGAAGGCTAAAGCCCTCGCCTACTCTCCCTCTTTTCGTTACAACATCTTCCTCCTTCTCTCTTATCTTCTTTTCGTTCTTTCTTCTCCAATTTCAACTTCTTCTGTTCTTCTTCCTTTATCTTTTATTTTCTTCTTCCTTCTTTGATTTTCTTTTCTAATTTACGAGCACTATATTCTACATCTCTTCTCTACTCTTCTTCATTTTCGAGTTGTTCTTGATATATTATTTTTTATTGTTTTTT
>JBBPBP010000002.1:19855946-19925227 GCA_037974735.1 Cicer chorassanicum
ATTTTAATTATGCTATATTTTTTTATAAAATTTTGGTTATATATATATTTTTCTTTGATATATATATATATATATATATATATATATATATATATATATATATATATATATATATATATATATATATATGTGTGTGTGTGTGTGAAAGAAAGTCAATTTGATGATTGCGTCAAATTTATAGAAGTGCCATAATTCTCAACAAATGCAAAATTGACATTCCTATTCTTCTCATTATAATTATCATCATGAGCAAATGTTACAACCTCCATATAATTATCAACTGTAGATAATTATATCTGCCTCCTCGTTCGTCGATGTTGTACCAACCTTCTTCTCAATATGAACATGGAGGATATTATCGATAAGATATGTCTCTATCGTCGTATGATAATGATCGACCTAATTTGAATCAACTATCTCTACATTAATATTTTTCAGCCGAATTCCACCTCAATCTTCCCGTCAGTCTTATGTCCAAAATGTAAATACATTCATGAAAAAATGGAGGATATTGTTTTAAGTAACTTTATATATATATATATATATATATATATATATATATATATATATATATATATATATATATATATGAAAAAATGTAAATACATTCATGAAAATGTAAATGCATTCATGATTAAAAATTGATATTAATTAATGTATTATATAATTAATTTATATAATTAAGTGTTAGAAAAATAAAATATAATCTAATGGCCTCTTTTAAAATAAGAAAGAATTTAAGAAGGATTAATCATTTAGAATCATTAAGATTGTTTTAAAATTCTCTATAAAAGATTTATAATTAGGGATAATCATTAAAATATGTTATTCATGATGTACAAATTATAAAGCTTTTAATTTAAGCATATGCTTATAATTAATTAGGCCGACAAATAACCTATTATATTATGAATAATATCACAAACTTGATCGACACATCAGCATATTTTGGAAGTAAAGAGTTATCAATATAAGGAGGATCACCCGGGGACTCTCCTGTAATACATATAAAAGCATTAAAAGCGATATCGTCCAATTCACTATTAATAGCTGGGTAATTTCTCATTTTGAAAAATCCTTCAGCACGATCAAGGAAATAAAGGCCACCTTCTTTGACATCAAAATGAGTCAAACACATTCTGTAATGGAATGTTAAATTGGAATTACTTCCACTTTGTACAATTAACCCATTGATTAGATTGACTGTGTTGGTCAAATTAACACAAAGCACGTCCATGGTGTAATTTGTAAGACTAACGAGATCTCCAATTGTACCAGGCTTTGAGTGGAGAAGATTTGAACAGAATGAATGATGTTTGACATTCTTACAAATGGTATCAACGTAAATGTCTATTAGAACAAATGCTCAAAAATAAGGATACCTCTACTTGAGTGCCTCATCTGATATCAATATTTTTGAACACTCTGAAAAAAGCCAACTCTACACCTTTATAAATCGCCCAAAATTCTGTCATTGAGATCGTGCACACCCGTAATGTATAAGAGTAGTCAAAGATGAAAGCACCAATGTGATCATGATACACGCCTATTAAAAGCTGCCAGTGTGCACCATCTCCATTGAGAGCCACCCAACCATCTTCTAGATGATTTCATAAACCAACGTTAAGCATAAGCCGACACACCTACAAGACGAACATGAATTAGTTGAATATTTGATATAGACGTCGCTTGGCACATGGCATTGGTCGTGATACTACTAACGGTCAGAACAACATTAGAGAATATCAGATCATTCCAAGCCTTCGACATATTGTCCAACACCGCAACAATAATCTATAAAAACAAATCTTGTAATATTGGAGAAAATTAATTGGAGCTAGTTAATTGAAAGTTTGACATTCGGAAAAAAAAAACTTACATTAAGATATATACAAAACATTTTAATTTGACATGTATAGTGAACCTTTAAGTTGAACTTTGAAGTGACGCCTATGAGGATTGGGATTCCTTGAAGTGAAGGACTTTTGCGTTTATATAGTTAGATGCTAGCGTTCGATTAAGATCAGACCATTTAGATTTAAGTTCGGTATTTTAACTTATAAAATCAAAATTAAACTGCATTTTTAAGGATTGTTCGATCTAATTTCCGCATATGAATATAAACCTTAGAAAAAGGTTACATATAAATATATTTGAGATAATAGATAATACTCCCTTTTTTGCAAAATAAGTGTCACATTTTGTAAAAATAATTTGTCCCAATTTATTATTTTCACACTTTGCATTTATGATAATTGGAATACATTGATACTCCCTCCATCAAATTATAAGGGTCTTAGTTGGCTTTGTAATGGTATGGGCCTAAAAGGCCCAACCCAAAGATATTATGGTCAAGGTAAAAGAGGTCTAATGCAAAGTGGAGTAAACAGATCCAATACCAACGTCCAATTCAGTAAAATCCCCACATGATAACCTTAGTTTTAACCACCAATGTCATCCCTAGCGACCCAACAATACAAAGACGTAGAATATAAAAACACTGACCTATTATCGGCACTACAATATCACACATCACTCATTATACTAGGTATTTGCTTGTGCACTACCTTACTTTAGCATCGGAGTGTCTTTACAAGTACACCCGCCCATTTGGAGATTGCAGCATATAAGAAGCAGAAGACCAGATCAAGACACCGTTGTATTTAGTCTAGAATCAACATCACCACCACTGGTGATCAACATCTGCAAAACTTTCCTTATTAATGTGAAATTCATAAAGAATCAAGTGTAACTTGTGGAGTAAGATCATAAGCAAATGTGCATTGTGTGGTATATTGTAGATTAACCATTGTATTAAAATGATACAATAATGTTATATGAGTTTACTTATATCAAGTTAACTCTATACGTGGAATTATATTACTCATTTTGGAGGTTGTTGTCGCTTGGAAGTCATCATTCAAGCAT
This sequence comes from Cicer chorassanicum, assembly GCA_037974735.1. Lineage (NCBI taxonomy): Eukaryota > Viridiplantae > Streptophyta > Magnoliopsida > Fabales > Fabaceae > Cicer > Cicer chorassanicum. Next base: position 19,858,875 of record JBBPBP010000002.1, read on the forward strand.
ACTTATGTGATAAATCATTAAATGAATTTATATTTATTTCCGTTGATGGCAATGTCGTGTAGTATCTAACCACGCTTGTATAAACAGGCTGTGGAGACCAAATTTATTGTTATAGACTTCAATAAATGAGATTGGTTGACTTAGAGACGCCTTAATCAATATTATTTTATGGAAGAAAATTGTGTCTTCATCATTTGTGTGTAAAGTATGTATTTAATGAAGAGGTTATATCCTCTAATTGTGAAGTTTGACATCCAATTTGTTAACCCAATAAATTTTCTTGCAATGTTTTCTTAAACTATTGAAATGTGTGTGAGATTGTTGGATATTTTAGAATATTTCAAAAGTTGCAAAACTAGAAGTCCCACATTGCTAAGTGGACAATATGAAATAATGGCAACCAAAAAATTATAACACATATTTCTCTCCAATACACAATGATCTCTAGTACACCTCCACTCTCCAAAATAAATACATGAATTACATCTAAAAACACTCCAACATGAGAGTATTGTTGGGTATTGGGCTCCCTTCCTATGTGGAGAAAAGCCCAAATATTGTAGTCCATGTGTCTCACTTATTTAAGGGGAGAGTGGTCTAATTAGGGTTGAAAGAGAGAGACTATTTTGAGAGAAAAGGCAGCCACCAAAAGAGAAAAGGGAAGAGTAAACCCTATCCCAGATTTTGTTAAATCAGTCTCAAAAAAACATCGATAGCGCATTCGTTAACCGTTGGATCGGGCTGAAATTTGGACAGTAGGTTTGCAACATTTAGGGCTTCGTTTTCAACGGTCGGATCGGCGAAACGACTTCTGGAGTGGGAGGAATCGAGCTCGCACAGTAGCAGATTTTTTAGATGTTTTACTTCTTCTTGCTTTTCATTTGTAAGCTTTAGTGCTTTGTTAATTTGGCTGGTTGTAGGCACACTTTGTGCATCTTTTTGAGACTCTCTTGTACCCTTATTTGATTATAGTGGAGCTATTTCTTTGGTCTGGACGACCCGTGGTTTTTACCCTTGCATTGAAGGGTTTTCCACGTTAAAATATCGGTGTTCTTTACGCTCTTTTATTTTGATTAATTTGCTGCCATATATTTGTTGTTGCTCCTCACGGGTTCTTGCAAGTTGGGGGAATTTTATATCCGCTGCGTATTACTTGTTATTGTGTTTTCGGTGTTTATTCCCCATCAGAGTGGCATCAGAGCTCTTGGTTAAAGGGTTATTTGACTTGCTTGAAGGATGGAGGCAAATATGAATATAAAGATGGTATGCTTGAATGGTACTAACTACCATTTGTGGAAGGGCAAGATGAAAGATTTGTTATTTGTGAAGAAAATGCATCTTCCTATTTTTGGTTCTAAAAAGTCGGATACTAAATTTAAGGAAGACTGGGAATTTGAACATCAACAGGTATATTGTTTTGTTAGGCAATATGTAGAAGATAATGTTTATAATCATATTGCTAATGAGACAAATGCAAAAACTATGTGGGATAAGATACAGACTTTGTTTGCCTCTAAATCAGGGAATAATAAATTATTCTTACTAGACAGTTTCATAAGTTTGAAGTATAAGGAGGAAACGTCTATTTCGGACCACTTGAGTGAATTTCAGGGGCTCCTTGATCAAATGTCCGAAATGAGTATCAAGTTTGATGATGAGCTATTGGGACTATTTTTACTGTTATCTTTACCAAAGTCTTGGGAGACATTTCGGGTTTCTATAACGAGTTCAGCTCTTAATGGTGTTGTTTCTTTAGAAACGGCTAAGGGTGGTGTTTTGAATAAGGAGATGAGAAGGAAGGCACAGAGTTCTTCATCTCAATCTGAAGTTCTTGTCACTGAAAATAGGGGGAGAAGTCAGAAAAAAGAACCGAAGGGTGGTAGAGAAAACAGCAGAAGCAAGTCCAAATCTAGATACAAAAATGTGGAGTGTCATTATTGTCATAAAACAGGGCACATACAGAAGAAATGTTTTCTGTGGAAAAAGGAGAACAAAGGGAAGAAGGGTATGCAGAAACAAAGGGGTCGTGATGATGATCGTGTTACTACTGCTACTAGTGGTGATCTTGTTATTCTCCGTGACTATGAGTCAATTAATCTTGTATTTGATGAGAGCATGTGGATAATTGATAGTGGTGCTACACTACATGTTACACCGAGGAAGGAGTTCTTCACATCTTATACTTCAGGTGACTTTGGAGTTTTGAAGATGGGTAATGATGGTGTATCTAAGGTAATTGGTGTTGGTGATGTATGCTTGCAAACCAAAATGGGAATGCAATTGTTGCTTAAAGGAGTCAAACATGCTCCAGATGTTCGCTTCAATTTGATTTTCGTGCATATGCTTGATGAAAGTGGTTTTGATAATCATTTTGCTTCTGGAAAGTGGAAACTCAGTAAATGTAACTTGGTTGTGGCTAGAGGGGAGAAAATTAGTAAACTGTACTGGACAAAAGCTTTAGTTGCAAAAGACAGTGTGAATGCCGTGGATATGGAATCATCTTTGTGGCACCGAAGGCTTAGCCATATCAGTGAAAAGGGATTAAATTGCTTAGCTAGAAAGGATGTCCTTCCAGGATTAAAGAATGTAGATTTGGAGAAATATTCTCACTGCATAATTGGTAAACAAACTAGAGTATCCTTCAAAAGGTATCCTCCCTCTAGAAAGTCAGAGTTGCTTCAGTTGGTGCATTCTGACGTCTATGGCCCTTTAAAGGTAAAATCTTTTAGTGGTGCACTTTATTTTGTTACTTTTATCGATGACTGTTCCAGGAAACTATGGGTTTATGTTCTGAAGACAAAAGACCAAGTGTTGGAGAAATTCAAACAATTTCATGCTTTGGTTGAGAGGCAGACAGGCAAGAAGCTTAAACGTGTTCGTACTGACAACGGTGGTGAGTATTGCGGACCCTTTGATGTCTATTGCAAACAACAGGGTATAGCACATGAAAAGACTCCTCCTAAAACTCCTCAGCTAAATGGTTTAGCAGAGAGGATGAATCGGACACTTGTTGAGAGAGTGAGGTGTATGCTCTCTGAAGCTAAGTTGCCTAAACATTATTGGGGTGAGGCACTGTACACGGCGGTGCATGTTATTAATCTTACTCCTACTGTCGCTGTGAATAGTGAGGTACCAAACAAGGTATGGTTTGGGAAGAATGTCAAGTATGACCACTTGAGAGTCTTTGGTTGCAAGGCTTTTGTGCATGTTCCAAAGGATGAAATATCCAAGTTGGATGCAAAGTCAAAGCAATGTATCTTCATTGGTTATGGTGAGGATGAATTTGGCTACAAGTTGTACGATCCTATAAACAAAAAGGTTATTAGAAGTCGTGATGTAGTGTTCATGGAAGACCAAACTATTGAAGACATTGATAAGGTGGAGAAAACTACACTCGAGAAAGATAACGCCTTAGCTAATGGTGATCCAATTTGGTCACCTGTTCCTGATTTAGATACTACTGATGGTAATTATCAGAATGATGAGCCACATGATTGTGTTGATGATCATCGACTTAGAGATGAGGTAAATATTCCAACTAGTGAAGATCATGAGTTGTCACACGATGAGAATCTTAATGATGCTTCTGAATCATCTCTAACCCAACTCAGGAGGTCTAAGAGGCAGAGACAACCATCTACAAGGTATGTTTCTGATGAGTATGTGAATTTGACTGATGAAGGGTAACCTGAGTGTTTTCGAGAGGCCATGGAGAGTGAAGAAAGTCAAAAGTGGTTGGATGCAATGCATGATGAGATGAAATCCTTGCATGATAATCACACTTATGATTTGGTGAAGTTTCCAAAAGGCAAAAGGGCTTTGGAAAACAGGTGGATTTATAGAGTGAAACTTGAGAGTAACTCAAAGTCTCCGAGGTATAAAGCCAGATTAGTGGTGAAAGGTTTCCGACAAAAAAAGGGTGTTGATTTTAATGAGATTTTCTCACCTGTGGTAAAGATGTCATCAATTAGAACCGTGTTGAGTTTGGCAGTTACTCTTGACTTAGAGGTAGAGCAAATGGATGTAAAAATGACTTTCCTTCATGGTGATTTGGAGGAAGAGATTTACATGAAGCAACCTGATGGTTTTCTTGTTGAAGGCAAGGAAGACTATGTGTGTAGACTAAGAAAGAGTCTGTACGGTTTGAAGCAAGCTCCAAGGCAGTGGTACAAAAAGTTTGAGTCTGTTATGTGTGACCAAGGATACATGAAGACTACTTCTGACCATTGTGTATTTGTTAGAAATTTTTCTAACGATGATTTCATTATTCTGTTATTATATGTTGATGACATACTTATTGTTTGGAAAAATATTTCCAAGATTGACAGGTTAAAGAAGCAGTTGGGCGAGTCATTTGTCATGAAAGACATGGGAACAGCTAAAAAGATTTTTGGCATAAGAATCATGCGTGACAGAAAGGAGAAGAAACTTTGGATGTCACAAGAACACTATATTGAGAGAGTGTTGCAAAGGTTTCAAATGGAAAACTCTAAGGCTGTAAGTACTCCTCTTGCTGCTCATTTTAAGTTGAGTTCTAAACAAAGTCCTTCTAGTGAAGATGAGAAAAGAGACATGGAACGAGTTCCTTATGCTTCTGCTGTGGGTAGTTTGATGTATGCAATGGTGTGTACAAGACCAGATATTGCGCATGCTGTTGGTATAGTTAGTAGATTTTTGTCAAATCCAGGTAGAGAGCATTGGAATGCTGTAAAATGGATTTTGAGGTATCTTCGTGGTACTACATGTATGAGGCTTTGTTTTGGAGGTGACAAACCTATTTTGGTGGGGTACTCCGACTCATATATGGCTGGAGATATTGACTCAAGAAAGTCAACTTCAGGCTACATGATTAAATTTGCAGATGGAGTTGTGGCTTGGCAGTCTAGATTACAGAAATGTGTAGCGTTGTCTACAACTCAGGCAGAGTTCATTGCCATTACCGAAGCATGCAAATAGTTGATTTGGTTGAAGAAATTCTTACAGGAGCTTGGGTTTATTCAAGACAAAAATGTATTATTTGTCGATAGTCAAAGCGCTATTCATCTTGGTAAGAATTTGACGTTTCATAGCAGGTCCAAACACATTGATGTGAGGTATCATTGGATACGTGATGTTTTGGAAGCTAAGTTGTTGGAGTTGAATACGTGATGTTTCATAGCAGGTCCAAACACATTGATGTGAGGTATCATTGGATACTGACTATAATGGTTCTGATATGATGACTAAAGCATTACCAAGAGGGAAGATTTAAACTTGTTGTGATATCGCCGGTTTGGCGATTATCTCCACATAGTTGTGAGGGGGAGATGTGTTGGGTATTGGGCTCCCTTCCTATGTGGAGAAAAGCCCAAATATTGTAGTCCATGTGTCTCACTTATTTAAGGGGAGAGTGGTCTAATTAGGGTTGGAAAAGAGAGACTATTTTGAGAGAAAAGGGAAAAGTAAACTTTATTCCCGATTTTGTTAAATCAGTCTCAGAAACACATCGATTGCGCATTTGTTAACCGTTGGATCGGGCTGAAATTTGGACAGTAGGTTTGCAACATTCAGGGCTTCGTTTTCAACGGTCGGATCGGCGAAACGACTTTTGGAGTGGGAGGAATCGAGCTCGCACAGTAGCAGGTTTTTTAGATGTTTTACTTCTTCTTGCTTTTCATTTGTAAGCTTTAGTGCTTTGTTATTTTGGCTGGTTGTAGGCACACTTTGTGCATCTTTTTGAGACTCTCTTGTACCCTTATTTGATTATAGTGGAGCTATTTCTTTGGTCTGGACGACCCGTGGTTTTTACCCTTGCATTGAGGGGTTTTCCACGTTAAAATATCGGTGTTCTTTACGCTCTTTTATTTTGATTAATTTGCTGCCATATATTTGTTGTTGCTCCTCACGGTTCTTGCAAGTTGGGGGAATTTTATATCCGCTGCGTATTACTTGTTATTGTGTTTTCTGTGTTTATTCCCCATTATAACATAAAAGAATAAGATACAGACTTAAAGTATTTAAGACATATGCTTCTTGTAACGAAGAACTAGAACCCATATACATAACATTGGTCCCCATTTTTATTTACAATATTAGACATTGTAGGACATTGTCAAGCTGCTTCATTTTCAACTTACTCCAACAATCTCTACCTTTATTAAAATTGATACATCTTTTACTTTCATTGTTTATACCGACAACATAGTTCCAAAAAATTATCATATTCTACCATATTGAGTATAGTTCACTTGAAGGTAAGCCCCTCAATGAATTTATCATACTCTACCATAAAGAATATACTTCAATTCAATAATTTCTAAACCACTTCAATAATTTCTACATGAAGTTAAACCACTCCAAAAAATTTCACTCGAAGTTAAATCACTCAAAGAATTGTCACTTGAAGTTAAATCATTCCAAGAGCTTATGTCGAAAATCATCAACATAATTTCACAACACACATTGCATTAATGTCAACCAATGTCCATGTGCTATTCAATCCCTCGTGTAATCTCAATTGAATCGACATATCTTTGCTTAAAAATTTATTCAAGCCAAAAATTGATTCTTCCATCAAATTTCTCTATGTCAAACTTCAAAATGGAACTTGATAATACGCCATATAAATTTTGTGATCGTGCACCAAATAGATTCCTCAGAAATAGAGTCGAGTCATAAAGGATTACTTACGTGCCAAATCAGTCCTAGCCAGAGTCTTTGCAAACAACACTTTTACAATATTATTGGGTTTAAATGTGAGTGGTTAGTCTCACATTGACTATGAATGAGCTAAATATTGAATATATAAGATAGGTGACTCACAAACCCAATATCTTAAGTGTTAGAACCAAGATGGTTTGAAGAATAATTCCTTATCTTGATTCAATGATAGCAAAAAGTATTTTGTGGGAACAAAGGAACAATCCCTAATGTTTTTATTAAGTGTGCAATTTAAGATCAAGTGTTTGTGCAGGATATTATGCTATATCTTCTAATGATCAAATTAATACAAAGGAACACCAAGACTTTGCTTATCTGCTCTACATTCCAAAGTATAGGTGATACGCGCCCTTGCTAAGGTTTTGCTTCGATTGGCTCTTATGGTGCAAGATAATGTTCTACTTAGTGGCCTCTAGAGATGCAAGCATGTGTCTGACTCAGTTGCCTCTAATGAATGCAATAAGTGTTTATTCATCTGCTTGTGAAGAAAGCCAACACCTCTAGAGAAAGTCAACGCTTATGAAGAAGTAAATGTTTGATAAAGTCAATGGCTCTGAAGAAGTCAACGGTCTGAAGAAAGTAAATGATCTTACGACAATTAATCTTTTGAGGAGACAAAGTTGTGTGCATTCTTTGATGATCACCATACTTTGATGGTTTGTAAGACAATGCTTTGATTATCCTATCCTCTAATCATGTACCCTCTGCTTCCTCTGTTTTCATTCATGTTACGAGAAGCGATTTCTGGGATTGTGATATGACTTGAGCTCAACGGATAAATTTATCTTCAACGGTTCTATGTTAAAATCCATGAAGATACAAGTTGTTTTTTATAAAGTACAAAGACCATACCCTAAAGGCTATATAAAAAGGACATGCTTTCTCACTTGAGAAAGACACAACAACGCATAACATTTACACAACAACTACACGCAACACAATAGTATTACATTATTCAGCAATCATTTAAAATTTATCTAAATGATGAGAAAGAAAAATTTGAAAGTATTACATTGTAAATGACCTCTTGAGAGATATTTTTCAAAAAAACTTCATTTATTTGTAACTTTTCCTGGTAGTGGCTGTATTCCTAAACGATTTGTAGGTGCAAATTAGAAGTTGAGTAGACTTAACTTTTTGAAGTTAAGTGTTGTAATCTAGTTTGAATTATTGGGGAAAATCCTTCTAGGTGAAGAGACTGGACGTAGCTACCGATTTAGTGGTGAACTAATATAAATCTTTGTGTGATTTACATATTTACTCTACTTATTTATTATGTGCTTTTAATTACAAAGTGTATCCAAGATTTTTTTTAAATAGTAAAACACAATTCAAACCCCCCTTTTCTTGTGTTTTTCAACCTTCATTAATGATTTAGGCGAAGATGTGGTTTAAAAGTTTCTTATGTTCCTAGAGCATTTAGTCTACTATTACTCTCACACTCTTGAACATCCCAAGAATTGGTTTGGCTTGACGGGGGAGCGGGCAGTTGATTCTAGTGTATTGAATTCTTGTATCGAAAGTTTTTTCGACGGTGTAGTCATGAGATATGTTCCATTTGTTGTAATGGTAGTGCAAGTATAAAATGTCGAAGACTCACACGTGAGAGGGAGATTGTTTTGTTCTAGTGTGATTCATTAATCTCACATTGACTATGAAAGAACTAAATGTTAGTTATATAAGAGAGGTAGCCCATAAATCCAATGTCTTAAGGTTTTGGATGAAGATGTAATATCAAAGTCTCTTCTGGTCTTGGATCATTTGATCCATTGTTGCTCTCATACCACATAACTTCTTAACAACTATCACTCTTATTTTCTAATAAGGAAGATAAGACTTTGATGCAACCATAAACCATGTTAAGAATTCAAATTCCCTGAACTGAACTAAAGTTCTGATACCACTATTCGACCATGAGTGGTCCACGGATCATCCCTTTAGGCTATAAACTACACAAGTTGGTTAGACATCAAATCTTCCCCCCCAAAACCTTAAGGTATTTGGCATATGGACCCTCTCACATATATAAAGCTCAATATCAACTTTTTATCTAATGTGAGACTCTTAATCACATTTGATACACAACCAACAATCTCTCTGTTTATAATGTGTTTTGCTTGTAGAGTCGAATAGATTTCTTGAATTTCCAAACACAATTTGAATTTTGAAAACGATACTAATTATACTCTGGAATACTTAAAATTGCAAAAATTATCCTTTATAGTGAGAAGCAAAAATATCATTAAAATATAAAACTGATTTTGCCATATTTAAGTGTTCTTTTAATAGTTCTTCCATTTTGGTCGAAACTTTATATGTTTGTACTTCAAGTGTTGGGACCACAGCTCGCAGCAGAATATTCAAAGCTCATTAAATTTACTTTTTCTTGTGGAAATTGAATTCAAATACTCCCGAAACAAAGCCAAAACCATTAATAATAGCATTAAAAGGAGATAAAACTACAAAGAAAACGTGTCAAATTTAACCGAAAAAACCCCTCAAAGCAAGTATAGAAGCCATTAGTCGTCAAGACCAAAGAAATAACTTAACAATATTAAATAGTGAGCATAACAAGTGTCTTCTTAGAAACACTAGGGAACCAAAACCATTCTCCAGTGATGGAATCCAAACACTAATAGAGCATCTCCACAAAAGTGGGCATAAAAAATTAACTCACAAAAAAGGGCAAAACTACTAATGAAAAATATTATAACATCAAACTCACTAGAAGGAATAGCATACTAAAATTCAATCCAAATCGAAGGGCATTTGTTGTACCCAACAATTCTTTCCCTCAATACTCAAGTGGGAGAAATCGTTATCATTCCGAAAACCATATTCCAAGTCTCAACCTTCTTATTTAATGGTGGAAAACTCAACGAAAAAGCATCATCATTATTTGTATCTTCAACCAATATATGCACTTCAACTCATTCACAATAGCATACTCTTCAGTAGTGTACCTCTTTAAAAGTTTTCTTTCTATGGTGGACTTTCTTTGTGCATCATGCTCAACATTTGATTGGATTTATTCGTCACAATGATTTATATCATAAGTTGGTTCATGACCATTAACTTCACTTAGCTGATAAAAAAACCTCAAGTATTTATGATTCTTGTTTAGGTTCACATGAGACATTTGCACTAGCCATGTCTTTCACAACTGGTCTTCTATGAACTCAACATCACAACTTTTGATTAGTTTCTCCATAACATGATCATAAAACTTGTACCCAACTCCATTTAGACCATAGCCAATGAACTCACACTATTTACCTTTAACATTTGCTTTAGGGGGTATGCACAAATGCTTTCCATCCAAAAATATGCAAACGATCATAAGAATCATTCTTAGCTGACCAAATCATCTCTTGTACTTCATATTTCAAGGACCCACACGGTGAAAGATTTAGGACATGCACAATTGTGCTCAATGTTTCACCCCAAAACGATTGTTGAAGCTTTCATTGCGACAACAAACATCTAACTCTTTCAACCAATATTGTATCTATCGTCTCAACAACACCATTCAATAGCAGAGACTTATGATGTTTGTTTTAAAATTTAAGTGTGCATCTGTACACATTAAAAAATTAGTAAAAATAAAAATTATTCTCACGAGCATTGATTATGTAATTGATTTCAACACTTTTCTAACACATTCAACTTGTTTGATATAAAAGTAAAATTTTTAAGTAAAATTGAATATAAAATTGCAAGTTTATATAAAGACACAAAACACTAGAAATCTGATTATGGAAATAGGTTAAGGATATAACTCAATATTAGCTTTAGTTTATGGTATTAAATTGCTATAGCAATGCTGAAGCAGTTATGAACTGAGTGACCTTCGAGGTTTTCCAACTCAATCATCATGATTTTGACATGCATTAATGTTATTCCTTTGTTCATGTTCATGTCCTATCATGTTATAGTTTATATTTCTTTTTTTGATGTATGAATTTAACTAGTATTTTTAGTTGTTTAATTTTAACCACTTGTCTAAACATTTTTACTTAAGTCATATTATACAAGCAATTCCAGCTTTTACCTTTTCAAAGTTCAAATACTCACAATAAACCCAAATTGATTAGGTTCATATTTAAAGATAACATAAAAAAAAATTTGCATATATAAAAGCTAAGACACCATAACATATAAACCATATAAACATCAATTGATACTTCATTAATCCTTAACTAAAATGAGTTTAGCTCATAACAAGCTTAAAGTCAAACATGAAAATGAAATGAAACATCAAAACAACCATTACAACTTACAATATTGTAGAAATGTAGATTCAAGGAAGGAACACAAGCTTAGACTACAGTTATAGCAGCTTCTGATTTTTCTTGGATGCAAGTTCTTTTCCTCTAATGGTGGATGAGAGTGTAAATGAGGAATGGTTACTAGGGTTGTGATTTCTAGGTCAGGAATTGTTTGCCCTTTTTAGTGAATATGTCATGCTTTTATAGGACAACTGTAGGATCTTTTCTCTCTCTTTGTTTGCACATGCTTTTTGTCCGTTTCCTCATTTTTGTACAACTTCTGTTCCAATAAATTAGGTATGATTTCTTCTCTTTTCTTTGTTTCATTCTTCTACCAAGGAGTATCTTATCATTTTTAGGACAAATCACATCACCTCTAAGACCCACAAATTGCACTCCATTGTTGCTGTCATACTTAACCTACTTTAGTGTTGTAGAAGTTTTCATAGCAATTTGACTATGGGAAATTTCTTCAGTTTTTCCTACAAAATTCAGAACACCAAGCATCATTCTTCTAACAAGTTTATTGAAATTAAACTTATCACAAAGAGGCAATTAATAATCCTAAAGCTAAATTCATAATTATAAAAGCTCAAAGAGAAACAAATTTTAGTTCAATTATGGCCAATAACTCTTATTTCTAAGAGTTATTAATGTTTAATCCATCTCTCTCAACAATAAGTATCTAATGACCTCAAATATTCACCTTCATTATCTATACGTATGTACTTCAACTTATTCTTAGTTTCACGCTCAAATGGGGCCTTAAATGGTCATCAATAAATGATAGAAAGTATGCACTACCCCAAGCATTCTTGTCTGCAAATGATTGCATAGATATATTTTTCAAAGTGGCACTATTATTTAATTTACAATTGTCTCTGACATCATCTAAACTCACTACCTTGAGGTTAACAGACTAAGTTCTTAGTTGCAAAGGCAATAGTTTAATAAGAGAATTCATGTACTTTAAAGCTTAATTTTAATCTTAAATTCTTGAGTAAAACGCAATCCTTGAGTTCGACACTTGGTACTACCGTTTTAATTATTACTTGCAACGATTTAATACATTTGATGAAATGCGATCAAGTTTTTGGTGGCGTTACTGGGGATTATATCACTATTAAGTTATAATTTATTTACTTAATTGGAATTTTTTTGCTCTGCAATAAAATTTTTGTTTTTATTTTATTTATTTATTTTTCTTTATTTTAAAACTTTTCATTACTCACAATTTGTCTAACCTTGTATGGGAGACCAGTCCTCAGTTGAACTTCTCTTCGATCTAGAAATAGAAAAAACTACGAAAGCAAATCGAGAGGCGGTTCGAGAAAGGAGACATAGGGAAAGACAATTAGTAATGGAAGAAGAGGATTTGGGAGATTTTTTCATATTTGCGGAGATGGCTGATCCACCACAACTTGAACGTACCCTCGGCGAGTATGGGAATCAAGATAGAAACCGTGCTCGGTTGGCCATCCATAACCAACCGATTACAATCAACAAGTTCGAAATAAGTCCAGCTCTATACCGAGAGTTGAAGGAGATTCATTTTTCTGGTGAACATAACGAAGATGTCAATAGACATTTCACAAACTTCTTTGAACTATGTGAAACAGTGAAGGTGGATGGTAATTCTGAAGAAGGCAAAAAGTTGAGACTTTTTCCATTGTCATTGAAAGATGGTGCTAAGAAGTGGCTTAATTCTTTATCCTCTGGTAGCATCACCACATGGGACGATCTTGAAGATAAATTCTTGGAACAATACTTTCCCCCAGTTGTGTTCGTTAGAAAAAGGCAAGAGATTTTAGGTCACAAACATAAAGAATGAGAATCTCTTCGTGATACTTATAGGAGGTTCAAGAGTCTATTAGCAGGATGACCCAATCATGCTTATGAAGACACTACTCATAAGCAAATATTCTTTAATGGTTTGAGGCCTAGCACTAAAATTATGTTGGATGCTACAGCAAGTGGTTCTTTGAATTACAAGACCGCATCAGAAGCACGAAAAGTTATCGAGATCATGGCATCAAATGCACAAATGGTGTTGTATGATAGAGGTGGTGGGTCAAAAAGTGGTCTGCTGGAATAGAGTGTTATGGATGTCGGGCTGGCTCAAGGAAAGCTACTCTCAAAATAGATAGAGGATGTTATCGCTGTTGAGATAAAGAAATGGATGGTAGCTCTAAATATACAACCCCAAGTGGCCCCTGTCAAATTATTGAAACATATTGGTTGTGGCTTTTGTGGAGGAGCACATAAAAATGGAGCTTGTGAAGTACTAGATGAAGATGATACAGAAGCACCAAAAGAGGTTAATTTTGTGGGTAACAATGGGAAGAAGAACAATCCTTACTCTAGTATGTACAATTCGGGTTGGAGAAATCATCCAAATTTTTCATGGAAATATCAACAGAGTGGATCTCAAGGTCAGCAAGGAGCTCAAGCAAATCAAGCTCCACCTTGAAAAGCTGCTTGGGAGAGTGCTATCGAGACGTTAGAAAGAACACAAGTTCTTTCATTGAAGAGTCAAGAGCCATCCTAAAAAATCAGTCGGCCTCAATAAAGAATCTTGACACCCAACTAGGTCAGCTTGCGCAACAACTAGCACAAAGAGCGCCTTGAAATTTGCCTAGTGACACAGTTCCGAACCCGCGAAATAATGTCAATGCCGTGACAACGAGGAGTGGCAAGGTAAGTGAACCAGTACCACCTAAAACCAAAAAGGGTAGGAGTGCTTTAGCTCCAACCCACTCTGAGGAAATGGTCACCCCGACATCAGTTGAGGAGAACATCACTCTTGAAAAGAAGGAAGAACCTGTGGTGCAGAAAAAGGAGACATTGTCAAAGCCCGAAATTCGACTTCCGTTTCCTTAAAGACTAAAAAAAGGAAGAAACTGAAAAACAATTCAGTATGTTTCTTGATGTTTTTAAAATATTGCAAATTAACATTCCTTTTGCAGAAGCACTAAAGCAGATGCCGACATACGCCAAGTTCATGAAGGATATTTTGTCAAAGAAAAGAAAAATTAGGGATGAAACTGTGATGCTTACTGAAGAGTGTAGTGCTATTCTACAAAGGAAGCTGCCACCTAAGCTCAAGTATCCTGGAAGCTTCTCTATTCCTTGCGCTATTGGGGATAGAACTTTTGGGAAAGCCATGTGTGATCTTGGGGATAGTGTGAGTCTTATGCCCCTTTCCATATACAAAAGGTTAGGTATTGGAAAAGTTAAAGGCACACAACTGATGTTACAGTTTGCGGATCGCTCAATGAAATACCCATATGGGGTGGTGGAAGATGTGTTGGTCAAAGTAGATAAATTCATTTTTTCGAGTGGATTTTGTGGTACTAGACATGGAGGAAGACAATGATATCCTCTCATTCTTGGGTAGACCATTCTTAGCAACAGGGCGAGCTATGATTGATGTAGCAAATGGCACCTTAAACTTTAAGGTAAATGAGGAAACAGTTACATTCAATATTCTAAAAGCCATAGAGCATTCAAACGAAAGAGAAGGGTGCAACCGAATTGAGATTTTCGATTCGATGGTCGATGAAGAAGTTGAACATCAAGTACCCATTCTATCGTTAGAAAGAGCGTTGTGCCTACCTCCAAGATGTTGTTAATGATAGTGAAGATGTTTTAGCCATGTTAGAAGCATCACCGTTTCACTCCCCCCGCTTCCATACTAGATGGGAGGAGTTGAAAGGGAATGAAGACGAGTATGTAGAGAGAAAAAAAGAGACGCCACTAGTTGAGCTCAAGCAATTTCCACCTCACTTGAAATATGTATTACTTGGTGAGAAAGATGATGTGTTATTTGTGCCATATAATACACCTTGACAATGGTTGAGGCATCAAGCTAATGACTTTAAAGCAGCGCTTCGTGGGTGGCAACCCATAGGTAGAGGTAACTTTTATTTTTGCAATCTTATTTTTGTTATTTGAATTTGTTTCTTTTTAATTGTGTGTTAACGTGCACTATAATGAAGAATTTTTAACAACATAAAGTTGGTCTTAAGTTATTTGTTTGTGATTTCAAGTTTTAAATTATATTTCTTTGCTCATGTCATTGCTTAATTCAACGACTTTCACTAATGTATACATTGTTGATTACTCTTTGGCTGTGGAAGTCTTGACATTCTTTACAAAAATAAATTTTGCAGTGACATGTTTGGCATAATTTAGATAGTTCATACTCTTTCTTATTATCCTAGATGTGAGCTTTTGGTCCCACACACTTTAATTCTTTGATGTGTGATTATCCAGACATGTGTTATCCCTTCAGAACTTGCACTAATTCCGACTTGCATCACTTGCAATTTATGCATACACTGAGGCAATTTTGTTTGGTCATTTGAGCCGTTCTAACTACCCTATGCAAATTTTATCCTTTGCTAGCCCCTTTGAGCCTTGCCCTTTTCTTTCGGTTACTAGCCACACTATAAGCCAGATACTTGACTTTAATAAAATCACCTTACTTGGAGTTAAGTAGGAAATTTTTTGTCTCGTCTTGGTAAAGTTCTAAGTTTGGGGTTGCTTATGGGATAGCAACCTTTTAAGTTTGTGGTGGTGGTTCTAAAAAATAAAAAATAAAATATCAAAACAAAAAGAAAAAGAAAAAAAAAATAGTTTTTGTACTTTGATAAATAACATCTTCTTAGTTCTTTTGTCAATGTTTGAGAATCTCCACAATAAATATGTGAAAAGAAAAATAAAGAGGTAGAATAATTTGAAAATATATATCTAACTCCAAGTAGTAAAAGCCTACTATCCCAAAAATTTCATACCCATACCTAAGCCCCATTACAACATGAAAGTCCTCCAAAAGTGTATGTATTTGTTGCATTGTGATTGTTAACTAGAATTTTTTTCAAACTTATGGTAGCGTGATGCATGGTCTAGGATTTGAGTGATAAATTCATAACCCTTGCTAAACACTTGAGAGAAACCTTAGTGAGATTGTGTGAAGAGAGAGTTGAACTTGACGAATGAATGTTAAATGTACAAATGGTTGTGTTTTTTATGTAAGCAACCATGAAGCATGATAAATGTTTTGTAGTAGCTGAAACTTTGAGAATTGAGTTTGATTTGATTTGAGAAATTGAGTTTAAGTTTGCTTTTAACTGTACCAAAATTGAAATTAATTGTTACTTGGGGACAAGCAACAGATTAAGTTTGGGGTTGTGATGACTCTTCATCATATGCATATTTTTCATTGTTTTAAATCTTATTTATCTTTAATCATTAGTTAATTTAAGGAGTTATTTGATATATTTTGTTGATTCAAGTTCTTGGATTTAATAAAATTCTTATGTTCTTATTTCCTTGATTAAGTAGAGATTTTCAAAGTTTTGCATTGTTTCTTTATTTTAGTGTAGTGTTGAATTTTGGTGAGAAATTAACATGACCTATGTGGCGTATTTCAGTCATATCTGGCATTTTAGAGGTCCAATTAGATTCAAATTCAGACTCAAAAGAGGAGAAAAGTGCATTAAACACCAGACAGAAGGTGATGTGCGCTTAAAGCGCAAAGCCTACGCCTGAGGCGCATTTCCACAATATTTTCACATCTTGATTCTGTCTAGGCACGCCTGGAGCGCATATTCCACGCCTGGGGCGCGTGGCGCGCTGCTGAATGTATAAAAACACATTTTTTTTTCCCATTTTCTAGGGATCTTTTTGGCTATTGGGAAGTTTGAAGACTTTGCCCTAGTAGAGAAACTAAGAGACGGTTGTTTCTAACACCATTGGAGCAATTTTATCAAGAATCATTCATGAATCTTTCTTATAATTATTTTTTAATCTCTATCTTTTCTATCTCTATCATGAGTAACTAAACCCTATTTGTTAGGGATGAGTTAAACAAGATGAAACCCTTATTTTTCTGATTTGATTTCTAGCTATATGAATGAGTTTATTGAATTATTTTTCTCATCTCTGTGCTTAATGCTTTTTATTGCTTGATCAACTTTAAAATGTTCTACGATTCGTATTTTTAAACGGAAATGGACTTTACGAATTAAATTAGTTGCAAGGCAGTAGTTTAATAAAAGAATTCATGTACTTTAAGGCTTAATTCTAATCTTAAATCCACTAATGAATTATGGGTTACTTTGAAATTAAAGGTTCTGTCACTAAGACATTAAGGCAAGAATAATAAAGAGAATTCAGTAATAATTCAATAAATGAATTTAGTAACAAGGATCAAATTAGAAACCAATGTTGAATTCGTAGTGAAACTCATCTCTGACATTTTTTTTATCATAAAAATTCAATTATATTACTCTTGTTAATTTTAAATTTTATTTCAATTAATTCGGAAACTTTTTGTTCAATTTTAGTAGTTAAACATAATTCGATAGTAAAACGCAATCCTTGAGTTCGTCACTCGGTACTACCTTTTAATTACTAAGCCATGTCTTTCTCACTCATGTGACACAACCTCTTATGCTATAACTCAACTTTTTCAACATCCAACAAAAAATCCAAATAATTATAAAACCCTTTGCGAGTTTCCAAGTGTCCACGAGAACTAACTATCATAGCCTACATCACTTAACTTTGCCATTAAAAGTAAATTCAATCAAATATCTAGACCCTGCTTCACACCTTTGAGAGTTAATTTGGTACCATTAGACAACTCCACATCACCAAATTCACCTTGAGTGTAAGAGAGGAAAATATATCTCCTAAAAATGACATGTACTAAAGTACCATTATCGAGTATTCAAATGAATGCACTATCAACAATATTAACTATAGCATGCTCTTCAATGAAAAGCGCATTAGTACTGTCTCCACCGTAATCTTATCTATTGGTAATAGGCTTGACAAAATATCTATGTCTTAACATTGATGAAATATTTATGCCTTAACAAGCTTGATGCTTTGTGGACTGGTATTGGTCAACCTAATGGAGAAAAAATATCTACGCCTTTATAGGCTTGACGCTTTGTGGATTGTGGACTGGTATTGATGAGGATATAAGTCACGAAGACATAAGTGAGGCCATTCAAAGCTTAGGAGGTCCTACGACAAAGGACCGCACAAAGAAGGTCCAAAGTGCTTTAGTTCAATTCATGATCAATTCAATGGAAGCAAGGGACCAAGATGAAGGAAATGAGCCAAAGTTTGTGATTGTCATCCAAGCAAGTGTTAAAGGCATGAACCATGGGCTTGTTGCCCTATTTTGTGTTTTATTTTAATTGAATTCTAAAATAAAAAAGTGTAAGGGACCAATTTGTCCAAATTAAGCCCAAAGACCCTTAGTTTACTTTGTGTGTGTGTGTTTAATCCATTTAAAACTTTAAATGGTGTGTGAGTTGTTTGAATTTAATGCAAATAACGTGCTAAAGCAAATCGAGAGAAAATCCATCAACAACATTCAAATAGAAGGAGAAAATGGTACAAACATTAAAGGAGCGAGTTGTGCTTACATCAGTAAAAAGGGTAATGAATTGCCATTCATTCAGCCTTATTTATGATGAAATAAAAATATAACTACCCAAAGCAATCATGGCAGCCGCACCACTACCGTTGTAGTTGTCCCTCTTTATTTTGATTCAATTTGTAACCATTTGGCAATTATTTCAACTCTAGGCATTGATGCTAGATTAATTGGTTGAATTCCTAACACTTAATGAGTTTCCTTTTCCATTCCTTTGTTTGTAATCAGCATGAGACCCTCAAGGTAGTCATTGTTAGCTCAACTCCACCATGCAGCTTAACCTAGCTTAGTTTAACCATTCAGCTAAGCCTAGCTCAACTCAACCATTTAGCCCAGCCTAGCTCAATTTTCCACCATTTAGCTCATCTTAGCTCAGTTCTACCATTCAGCTCAACCTAGCTCAACTCGACCATTCAGGTTATGTTCAGCTCCACCTTGATCAACTGCATCAAACTCACCCTCATTTCAACTATAGTCAATTTGACACTAAGTTATTGTCCAACTACGTCTTGCACGGATGAGAGAAGTGAGCTACATGTGCTCCACGCGCCCTTTACCTCATCTACTATAGGATAACTCATATTTGTATCTTATGTGTACATATGTGAACATCTTTATTTTTTATTTTACCTTATCAATCGGTTTTATTGCATCAAACACATGTTGTTAAAAATTCTTCACATGAATTAGAATATTCATCTTACTTTTCAAAAGGGCATAATTTGTTCCATTCAAGATCACCATACGAGTTGTATTGACTTCCATAATTCCCCACCAAAATTACCACAAGAGAACTTAAGCTTTTATGCTAGTTGTTGGGACCATAATGCACAGTAGCATATTCGAAGGTCATTTAATTATCTCTTTCTTGTGGAACTTTTATTCAAATATTACCAACACAAAGCCAACACCAATATTAATAGCAATAAAAGGAGATATAGCTATAAATCAGACACCTCAAATAGTAACATGGAAAACTCCTCAAATATTGAATCGATGTTCAGTTACCCACATTACAATTATAAAATATTGATTGAATGTTATTATCATAAAGTTACATTGTAGTAACAATTTTGAAATAGTAATAGATTATGCTTGAAATATATAGGTGTATGTAGAAGATCAAAACACATGCAATAATATTCAATTTTGTAATACCCAAACAATGTTTATCTAAAAAATAAAGTTTAGGTACTTCTATATCAATAATCAATGGTGGTAACTAAAGGATGCCTATTCATAATGTGATTACAACCCCAAGCGTAGTTGTTAATATAAAATAGTAAATAAACTTAGTCTTTTACATATTGTATATCAAATACAAAATAATGGATAACTTCCAAACTTCAACAGTCCATCAGACTAAGGGCTCAATCTATTTTTATCTTCTATAATACATAAAAATAAGAGGTGAGATAATAATTTTAGTGAGTTCTATAAAAAGGGTAGGGTAGTTTGAAAGTATTTTTCAAACCAAAAGCACTCAACAAATATTTAACATATGCAATCACAATCAATTTTGTCTTAACAATTAACTTTCAAACCTCTTTTTTCTACTCTATACTTAAATAGAGGACCATCTTTGTTAGCTAAACATAGGGGCCAAACTAACTTTGACTACTTTGTAAGGGTGGTTTTGGCCAAAACCCTAATTGGCATCTCAATTGTTCTACTCTTACAGTGATATTTGAGAGGAAAATATCAACCTACCCATGATAATTATTCAATCAAGTACACTTATAATCTTTGATTGAATTCTTTCTATAATCATTAATTTATTCATTAATCAATCAACAATATCAATATAAGTCTAATACTAATGTTACATCATTCAACACATAAAGGCATGGATCAAACAACCAAAACTGCCCCAGATTTTGTCAATTATGTCAACACCAATTTGCTTAGCGAAATTCTAGTTTGCTTAGCAAAAATGTTACAGGGTGAAAAGAAATTTTTTCAAGACAA
Organism: Cicer chorassanicum; assembly: GCA_037974735.1. NCBI lineage: Eukaryota > Viridiplantae > Streptophyta > Magnoliopsida > Fabales > Fabaceae > Cicer > Cicer chorassanicum. The sequence continues at coordinate 19,879,266 of JBBPBP010000002.1, forward strand.
ATTGGCTAAGCGAAATTATAATTCGTTAACATATGTTTAACATGATGATATGAACATGATTCATATACGTTTTGTAGTTCTACTGTTTTCAATGTGATTGAAGATCTTTATATGTTATTATTATTTTACATATATACATTACCAAAATGCTTATTTTACTATTAGTATTTTACATATAAGCATTAGCAAAATATGCTTAAATAGTGTAGTTCATAATCGAACTCATATATTGTTTTTCATTAGAAGGTATGTTTAAAATAATATCATTGAAATTGTATGTTTGGTAATAGATGTCTCTCAATAACATTGAAAATGATTCAAGAGAGGTTAAAATATTATTTTTGTTGATATTGTGATATAGTAAATGAGATTTACTATTGACTACCCTTTGCCCAACAACGTTGATTGTAGCTTAGGGGAACCCTTGTGACTAATCTATTTCTTTCTCGTCTATTGTCACTTTTGTAGATTTTCAGGTTTAATTGGAGCCCTCAAGTGTGGGATGTCATCATATATGTTGTGGTTAATATATTCTGGTGCATTTGGTTTTGTTGGAATCATACTAGATTTTTCAATAAGGACATTCGTCTTCACCGGAAATTTCTCTAATTACTTCTAATGTGTCTTTGTCTGAAAACTCTAGCTCTCAGCACATATATTCTTCCCCTTATGAGTCATCTGAGTTGTGCAACTTCTTTGTCATAGGTCACTTGCGAAAAACCTTGAGAATTATTCAGGTCATCTGGCAGCCCCCTCCTTGTTACATGATTAAGTGTAATATAGATGGAGCTACTAAAGGTAGCTTCAAGCCTTCTACTTGCGTGGTGGTCTTTTCAGAGATCATATTGTCGCTTTTGTTGGGTGTTTCGCAACGTATATAGGTACTCACAATGTTTTATTTGCAGATCTTATGGGCGTCATATTGGCATTTGAGATGGCTTTTGAGAAAGTGCGACATACCTTTTGTTAGTGAGCGATTCGACATTAGTTGTTGCTATTTTGCATAATTCTCAACTAGTTCCTTAGAGATTTCAAAATAGGTGGAAAAACTGTATTCATCTTACCTCCCAAAATGAGTTTTCACTGTTCGCATATTTTTAGGGAAGGAAATTGTTGTGTTGACTTACTGGCCAATTTTGATATTTCTAGCCAGGATTTGGTGTGGTGGAACATTATTCCTCCTTTCATCTCGGAGGAATTTTTTAAGAATAGAATTCTTCTTCCTAATTATAGATTCTCTTGATGGGTTTGAGTTTGGTTGTTGTCCCCCTTGTCTCACTTTGTATTTTTTACTTTATTTCTATTAATAATATTTGATGTTGCAGATGATTTATATTAATACATAAAAATAAGGTGAGATAATAATCTCAGTAATAGTCACTTATAACATATTCAGTCACAGTCAATTTTGCTTAACAATTAACTTTCAAACTTCTCTATTTTCTACTTTATACTTAAATAGAGGACCATCTTCGTTAGCTCAACGTTGGGCCAAACTAACTTTGACTACTTTGTAACGGTGGTTTTGGCCAAAATTCCAATTAGCGTCCTAATTGTTATGCCCTTATTGTGATATTTGAGAGGAAAATTTCAAACTACCCACAATAATTATTCCATCATATACACTTATAATCTCTGATTGAATTCTTTCTATAATAATTAATTTTCTCATTATTTAGTCAATAATATCAATACAAGTCAAATACTAATGTTACTTCACTCAACACATAAAGGCACAGATCAAACAACCAAAAATGTCTCAGTTTCTGTCATCACCAATTCACTCAACGAATTTCTGGTTCGCTTAGTGAAATTGTTATCGAGGCAAAAGGAAAATTTTCCAAGACAAATTCGCTAAGCAAAATTATAATTTACTATGCAAATTAACAGCATCACAACATTTTCAGCACACGAAATAACATAGTAAAATGCATCAAATACCAAATTTTTGGACCATTTAGGCTACAAACATTCAAACACATACAAAATCAGAATAACCTTCAACAATTTGATATAAACAACAAAGATCTATCTACATGCAAAAGCTAGTTTTATCTTCACTTTTCTTAAAATCCCCAATTTAATCTATCCCTAAAATTAGTGGCATTATTCTCACATATTCACTCCATAAATCATTTTTCAAAGCCACATATAAGATGCAAAATTACTAAAGGGAAAAATAACTCACAATCAATTTCTAACTCTTCAAGGTAGGGATTCAACTTGTGGTTGTTTGGTGTTATTTCTCTTCAACGCCTATTTATTCCTTTCTACTCTTGATTTTTGTGATGCATGTATAATAGAGGGTTGTAATGGAGCAAAAACCTTCAAACTACTTGAGTTGCATGTTCAAATTGGTTATGTGAGTTTAAGTGAATTTTTAGGGTTATGATAATAATGATGGAAGTCAAGTGAGAGAGGGAGTATTTGGGGTTTGTCATTTAGTGTTTTCACTATCGTAGCACATTCTTTGTGCAACTTAAATAAGGGATCAAATCCCTCCAATTTACCATCACATGGGACAAGTCTAATCTTATAAAACACACACTTACTTTTATTTTCTTTTTTATTTTCTTTTAATTGGTGTGGGTTTTCACTTGAAGATGGACTTACCCAATATCAAGTTCTTCTGTTTTATTTATACAGTTCATGTTTGTTAAGATTAGAAGAAAAAAAACAGTTATTTAAGAGAATAAATAAAGGTTAAAACTTTATGTGTTTTGTACTTCATGTTCTTCTATTTTGCTAATAAAGTTCAAGTTTGTTATAGCGAAGAACAAATAATGCTTGAAACTTTATATGTTTTTACTTCAAGTATTTCTATTTTATTAAATGTTATTTGTAACAGCCCGTTTTTTTTTTATAAAAAAAATAAACTAAAATCAAGTTCATAAATAAAGAAATAAATACTTTTTGATAAAATATTTAAGTTGTAACACAACGACAAAGTCAACAATAATTACAAACAGCGGAAACGGTTTTGAAATGAAAGTCCAAAGTATTTAAACAGAGAAAATACACCGGGACTATGAGTCCTAACAGACAAAGCTCATACCCTTGGGGTATTCTCGGCAGACACCTGTACAAAAGTACTGCGCTAAGAATTTTAACTTCCCCATGTCACATCAAAAAGTGGTACAAGGACCCATCAAAATAAAAGTCAAGCTTACAATATATGGTATAGGTACAGTCTTCCAAAATGAAATAAATACAACCACAAAAGATAGACATCTAGCCCCTATACAGCCATCTAATTTGATCATGCCACAAAACTATACACCCCGGGTGATCTCCACGCGCCCCGCAGAAATCCTTCTGACACAGCAACGGTCAGGTAAGACTAACTATGTTCCCGTCTCTAGGGTACTAACCGGTACGACAGTCCTGATCCTCATCTTAGAGCAAAGCCTAGGTTTCCACAATAATTGTAAAGGTCACCAACCGAAATTAACAAATATCACATAGCATTTAATTTCTTAACGCACAAAATAACCTTTCAACTTAGCATACATCTAGAAAAGGTTTTCACATGTCAAACATGCATAATCAAAGTTGAAAAATGAAGTTTTTAACAAAACTGCACTGTTGTATTCGAATACAGCATCCTTGTATTCGAATACAACATTATTTCACCAGTCAAAAGCAAAAACAACACAACTGTATTCGAATACAGACTTGTTGTATTCGAATACATATGCGAAAACGGTGAAAAATCATGCACTTTTTGTATTCGAATACAACCTCTTCGTAGCCGAATACAAGTGCAAAGTCAGTGGCAAAAATTTGATATTTGTATTCGACTACAACATCCTTGTAGCCGAATACAAGTGCGAATTCACAAGTCAATAGAAAATACAACATAACAGTATTCGACTACAACCCTGTTGTATTCGAATACAACTATGAAAATTGCAGATTTTCAGTTTTGAAACCATTTCGAAATCATTCTAAGACTTTCAACACCAAGTCAATCAATCACAAACATCAAATACGGCACAATGACAAACAACAATGGAGTATGTATATACAACCATCATAGTATATCAAACATGACTCGCGTGCCATGCACCCTAACGCAATGCGTATATGCCAATGCACATGATTCCAGAATTCCACACCAAAACCCTCCTCGAAGTGGCGTAAATCATAATTATACGGTCTCTCACAGGTAAGTACTAATTATCAAGGTGCAGTCGCTCACAGGCTAGCACGATTTACTAAAGTGTCGCCTCTCACAGGCATTACACTGTTTTCTAGAGTGCAATCGTTCATAGATCAGCATATTCTAGAGTGAAATCTCTCACAGATCAGCACGACGCGATAATCCCCGCAAGGATAAGATGAACCAAAAATTCACATGGCATCATCCCGTGGCCCATCCGGTCACCACTATCACCATGGTCCATCGCGGTCACCATGTACTATGAAAATGTATGAGTATACTCTGACTCTTTCCACCACAACCAATAAGAAAATGCAGCTATTAAAAGATTCCTCATTTTTAATACTCATTTAACACTAATGATTTTTCAAATTCAACACAGAGCATACTCAAACATATTTAACTCATAGTCCTACAATTCACACCAAATCATATCAATTCATTTTTCCACAAAATTCACACATAAACACATCTCAAAATTCATAATATTAATTATGAACACCTCAATCACACCAAACATGAATCACCACAATCCACACCTCAAACACATTAAATTCAACTTCAGCAATTTTACCCACAAACACATTAAATTCATTTTCCAAAATTTTCACTCATAAAACACCAAATCAAAACTCCAAATTTTTAAACATAAACCACCAAATTTCTTTTCCACAACTTCACATTTAAGGTCCTAAATGCAACCTAGAAGTTTGGAAGCCCTTACCTCAACGGTAGCTCGAACAACCGATTATGGCACCGCGATTAATTCCGGTAAAAACTTTGTTCGCGTCGTCGCTTCCAAAGTTGGCTCACTAACACCATCGCGTGGCAAGGAGCAACTTTTCCTTCTGTCATTTCGCGAGATGGAGCTCAGAAATCGAAGTAAAGTGAAGGTTTGTGTTTGGTGGTTTTGGAAACTGGTAACACTTGGTTTCGAAAACAAAGAAAGAAGAAGAAAAGAAGAGGAAGGCGTACGCGAGGCTAGGAGGGAAAAATGGTTTTCTTTCTGATTCTAATTCCTTCCTTCACTTAACATGTATACATATATGTTAACTTTTCAAAATAATATATATAAATATATATTACTACTCACCAAATTAATATATACATATATATATATATATATATATATATATATATATATATAAAATTAAATCCAACCAACAAATATCTAAAAACACCCATACATACATCACTTCACTCACATCTCAAACTATTTTAATATAAATATCTATTCTCGTTGCAACTCAATTGACAGGTAAAATTTTTAGCAACCAGAGATATTTTTAATAAAACAGTCCGGTAATAAATTCTTCCTAACGTAAATAAATTATTTCTCGCCAAATAATTTTAAGCGGGTCTCAATAGATATTTCCGGCATTTAATACACAAAATACCAATAAAATTAGCTAAAAAAGCTCATAATTCAACACCAAAATACATCAAAATACAAAAAGTACAAATTAAAACTAAGGATCTTACATTATTAAAGTTAAAGTTCATTAAAGTTAGAAGACCAAATAAAGCTCGAAGTTTTATATGTTTGTACTTAAGTTCTTTTATTTTGATAGTAAAGTTTAAATTTGGTATGATTAGTAGAACACATAGAGTTCGAAACTTTATATGGTTTTGCTTCAAATTCCAAAATATAAAATTGATTTTGTGATATGTTTGTACTTCAACTTATTAAAAGGTAATTAATTGCTTTTGGTGGGGCAATAGCAACGTGCAAAGTAAAGGTACTGAGTGGTTGTCGTGGGACAAGCTGAAAATGGCAAAGAAGGAAGGATGGAAGTATTTCAAGAATCTTTATATTTTTAACATTTCCTTATTTTCTAGACAAGTTGGCATATGTTGACTCACCCAAACTCTCTTGTAGCCCGACTTTATAAAGCTTTATATTTACGTAATTGTGACATGTTGGATTAGAACAAGGTAACAACTCGAGCTATTTTAATTGAGGCAAAATATGTTGTTAAACAAGGTATCTAGTGGTTAATAGGTAATAGAGAGCATGTTAGTGGATTATGTGAGAAATGGCTAACTAATGGTCAGTTTGTTGAACCTTCTAGTGTTATCCCTATAGACCCCTCTTTTTGAAGGCACATAATCTTTTGTTAACCAATCCAAATAGGTGAAAAGTGAATGCTCTACACCAATATATACCATCAGGCCTACCTCTCATTTTTGTATGATAAACCTAATAAATTATTTAGCATGTTGAAAGTAGATGGTGATTACCAGAAGTTGTAGAATTTGGTGATACCTTCAAAGGTGAAGAACTTTGTGTGGCTGGTGGCACACAATTGTGTTTCAACTCGAACTAGATTATGTGACAAAGGTATTTAAGTGGTGAATGTGAGTTTATTGCACAATAGAGAGGCAGAGACCGTTGAGCATATCTTACTCTTGTGGAAGAATAATACAATACGACGTACTGTTGGTTTGTGGGACTTATTTGACTTTTTAGTGCAATCAGGGTATAAGTTTAGAGAAGTTATATTTAAGTTATTGAGTGAACTGTCCAAGGATAAAAGTAATGTGCTCACTATGATGTTGTGAAGTTTGTAGATAAGAGACCTGTTGAGACTGTCTTATGTGGTAAATATATATTGGACGAGTGGAACATTGTTGAGTTGGCGATGGTTTGAAGGGGTGGCTCGCATAATTGGTACAAGGCCTCAATGGCGGCCCCCGTCTATGGGGTTTATAAAATGGAACATCAATGTTTTTTCTCGATAATGCATAATAAGACATAAACTGAAATTTGGATGAGGAATGAAGCATGTCTTTTCATTGGAGCCAAAACTATTTGGGTGCATCATGTTGTTTCAACAAATATTGGTGAAAATCTATGACTTCTTGTTGTTATAAAATGGATAGTTGAGTTGAGTTTCACTAATGTTGTGTTTTCTATGAACTCAAAGGTCGTTGTAAATTTCTTTAATCATTCCTCTCAGGATATAATGGAGTTTCTTGCTAAATGTAGAACATTTCTTGATGTTATTCGTAATTGTTCTTGTGTGGAGTTTGTTACGAGTGAGGTTAATAAAACAAGAGCAATATTATTTTCATAATATTTTCATTGCGTGTAATGGAGAACTTATAAAAATAAGCTAAAAACAATTTATAAATATATTATTATATGTTTCCATAAACTCTTTCAAATAGCCTTGTTGGACTAATCTGTTTTCAATGTTTAATAAAGAGCATTGATCTTTTATTTTTCTCGTGACCTCCCTCAGACCTAAATATAGTGGTGAAAGACCATAATTGTTATTTCAAAGTAGGAGAAGCAGCAGCTTGGCAATGTGTTTGCATTTAAAAATACGAATAAACTAATATTTTGGATTTTGAAATTGTAACCCTCAATCAATTTAAGACCTCAAATTTATAAAATATCAAATTGCTCCCTTAAATTATTTAGGCTAAATTGCACACGTGGTCTCTTAACTTAATTTCAGTTAACGTTTTAGTCATTTATCTTTTTTTTTTTCCGATTTGGTCCTTTATTTTAATTTTAAGTGATAATTTGATCTTTTATGTTTTAAAATGTCAACAATGTAATCTTTTTTTTTTTGCAAAAATTCAAAAAATTCATCAAAAATTTCAAACAAAACCCATAAAATTAATTATCATCCTCAATATAATGCAAATTTCATCAAATCCATAACTTAAATCTTTAAATAAACTCATATTTTCATCTCTAACAGCACGAAATAAAGAATGAAAGGACCAAATAAGGAAAAAAAAAATAAAACATAAAAAACTAAAACGTTAACTGAAATTAAGTTAAAGGGTCATGAGTGCAATTTAAAAAATATTTACTTATATGATAAAAAATTTAATGAGCATTTTAAATAACGTCAAATCATTTGAAAAAGCAAATTAATATTTTATAAATTTGAAGTTCCAAATTTCAAAACACAATGGTTTATACTTAAAAAGAAAAATATATCAATATTTTGTTTTGTTAAAAAATGATGCCCTGGCACATGCATTTTGCACGCCTTCTATTGTTTCGTGTTGCTGCCCTTGGCAATATATAGCAAGGTGATATGCAACAAGTTGCAAATCTCACAATAAATTCAGGACCTCACTTTCCACTCTCACTAAGTATGTATTTTGTTTTCCTCGGGTAAAATCTAATTTCGAATAAATTAATTTTGTAAAAAAGTTAATTAAAATAAAATGTATTTATATTGAATACTTATAACGTAAAAGTAAGTTGAACAATTAATTAATAAAAATCATCTTTGAAGACAAAAAATAGAAATTCTAATTTTAAATTAAAATTAATTTTTGAAAATTTCTATGATACTCTTATAACAGAAGAGTGTATGGGTACTCTTAGGTTTTTTAACCAATAAATGTGTTATCTTTTTCCACATCAGTATTTATATATTATATATAAAGCTTAATTGTACTGTCGATTCCTCTATTTTAGCTGAATCACGAAAATAGTCCTCCATTTTATTTGTCTCCAGTTTTGATCCCCAAACAGAGTCTTAATCCAAAACCTGATGAAGTGTCGTTTTTGCTAACGATGCGTAAAAAAAAAGATGATGCGGAATATTCTATGTGGATTAATTATATTTTATTATTATTCCTAATTATAAAACACATTTTCTATTTTTAAAAACACGTTTTCTATTTTATTATATCATTTAATTATAAAAACATAAAATAAAAACATTCATATTCTAATCCCTAATTCCATTTCATTCATTCTCCTCCTCCTAATATGCACTTTAAACTAGAACCAATATTCAGTTTGAGCATCACAGTGTTGTGATGGCCGCAATCACAAGCTATACAAATTCATCAAATGTATTTCAAAAAATGTTCTTACTACGATGTGTTCTACACTTAGTGATGAAACTAATATTTACTTCAAAAAGTATTTCACACTTACTGTTATTAGATAATTAATTCTGTGATTTATGGTTCTAAGAAGAAGAAGGAGGAGAAGTAGAATGAAATGGAATTAGGGATTAGGAGGAGGAGTGGAATGGAATGGAATTAGAGATTAGAATAGGAATGTGTCTTTTTTATTTATGTTTTTGTAATTAAATAATGTAATAAAATAGGAAACGTGTTTTTAAAAATAGAAAATGTGTTTTATAAATTAGGAATAATAAAAAAATGTAATTAATCCACATGGAATCTTCCACATCATCTTTTTTTTTTTAGACATCATAAAAGAAAATGACACTTCATCACGTTTTGGACTAAGATTCTGTTCGGAAGATCAAAACTGGGGACAAATAAAATGGAGGGACTATTTTCGTGATTCAACTAAAATAGGGGGACCAAAACTACAATTAAGCCTATATATTAAGTAGACTAAATTATTTACACCAGTACATTTATCTTTTGAATTTAATAAAAAAAATTCCTAAATTTTTTATTTCAATTAAAATTAAAATTATTATCAACCTAGAAGTTCAGAGCTCCTTCTCTCCCTCTCGCAAAATCGCTCCACCACCAAAGGAAATCACTCTCCTTCGTCGTCCTTCCACCATCGTGAGAAGGACTTTTCACTGTTCTTCCATCAGCGTGAGAAGATCTCTCCTTTGTCTCACTCCCAATTCGCTCGTGTTTGCGTCACTGTTATCTTGGTGACGTCGACCACGCGTCGTCGTTTCCAAGTTCGTCTTTGACTCTTAATGAACTTATCATCTTTGATTCTTAATGCATAACAGAGGAGATAGACTGTGAAGAATGGCGGAGGGAGACGATGAAGAACGGCGAGATAAGAAACTTGATTATTAAATATTAATTATTTTAAAATAGAACAAAAATATAAAACTTAATAATTTGGTGGTCATAAATTTAAAATATGATCAAACTTAGTCATAGATGACATGTCATTAGGCTGTTAGTGATTTAATTTAAAAGTACCAAAACATGTTAATTTTTAATTGTACCATAAAAGTCCCCTTAATTTTAAAGACAAAATCAATTTTAGTTAAGAACTCTCAAACAAGCAAAATCGACTTTAAGTTTTCAAAATCATTTTGACTCTCAAAATAAACTTAATGTGTTTGATTATAATGAGAGTAGTTGATTTAAAAAAAAATGAAGAAAGCATAAATTTTTATTAATCAAAGTGACAATAATAGTCAATTTACAATTATTCTAGAAGAGATGTGAACTTGGTACCTTGAGATTACAAAACTAAGTTCACCTCAAGTATAAAGAATTTGATGTTGAATGAATTGATTTTGTGAAATTGATTTTAGTTAAAAGTGAGTTGAATTTAAAGTAATTTTTATTTTAATATATTTATGTAAAAATTAGTTGAATAATAAATTTGAATGTCACATGCTTTTTGAATATTTTAAAATGAACCAAATAAAATGAAATGGAATAAAACGGAACCGAGTGAAATAAAATGGAGTTCCATTCCATTGTTTGAGAATTTTATGATCGAACAGAAAAAAATTCTCATTCCATGCATTATAACTTTTTATTCCATTTTTGTCCTTAATTCCAAATCCAAAATAACTTATTTTCCAATAGAATTCTATAAAAAAAAAATATTGGCGAACTTCTATTTCTAATTTTTTTTACTGAAGTTTTATTTCTAGATTGAATTAAAAAGATAAACGGATTTTACTAGAAATTACAATATCTTATTTTGCAAAAAAAAGTTAATAAACCATGTCTTACTATTTTGAAAAGGTTCATACCTCAATCTTCCGAAGTCAATGGTTTTTTAACTACAAACTAAAGCTAAAAATAAAAATAGCGTGAACAATCAAAGTCACAATGATTCAATAGTTAAACCACACACATACGCGCAAAAAAGAAATAGCAAAATACTCCCACTGAATCATCAATCTAACCACCACACACGAAGAAGTAGCAAATTAAATATTGATGAACAGGAACGAACAAGAGAAAACGGGAGAAATAAAGATGAAAAAGAAACTCTTTAGTGATAAAATTAAAAATAAAAAAGATAAAAGAGTAGTTATCTTATTAAGAGACCTTATTCTATTGCATACCCTCCAAATTGGGAACAATGAAAAACAGAGGGAAAGATGGTATATATTAGGTTCTATTATGTTCCATACTATTCCATCCTTTTTTAACAAATCCAAACAATGGAATCTCACTTCATACCACTTCATTTCATTTTACTTCATCATATTGCACCAATCCAAACGTAGCCCGCATTTAGAGTCAAAAACTATAAATTTATAACATTAAATTAAAATCAATTCCAATAGCTACACATGTAGTGTTTTATGTGTTGGTAATTACTTTTAATTCTTCCCACCGTAAAATCAAACACACTAACTAATTTGCTGACTGAGACCAGCATTATTGATTTTGTTTCATAGGACATTCATATGTATACACAGCCTTTCAATAAAATGCAAAGCAACTATATTGTACTAGAGATAATAATATTTTATCTGTAACTAACTGTAGCTAATAAATTCAAAGTGAACTCTAGTTATGTTAGTTGTGTTTCAGTATTGATCTTCTCCATGTAACTGTTATTTGTTCTGAAAAAAATTGCTTGCTAAGGTTGAGGTGTGTTCAGTTTGGAAAAAAAAACAATCTTTACAGAAATTTCATATTTATTGTGAATAATTTAGTTCTTTAAAATTAATTGGTGGGACACAATTGTATTCAACACATTCATACATAAATGTAATTCAAAAAAAGTGTCAACAGGAATATAAGTTGTTATTCCAGCTGTTGAATAAATAAGATATATCCAATTTGTTTTACACAGATAAATGCTAGAAATTTCTTACTTCTGTTGAGCCAGTTTTCCTTTGCATTTGTAATGTATGTCACAGCACCAAAAAGTAAAAGGTTGTTTGATATACAGTATCAAATCAAAAATAATAACATCATGTCTGAAGGAAAAATAAGAGAGAAAAAAGACCATTAACAGAATCCTTCAAGTTATTGCCCACTTAACCAATAATAATAATACACAAGTATGTGATTGTACTTTGTACAAAGATGAAGACATGGGTAGCAATTATTTTGATGTACTGGCACCTGGACATAGAAATCGAAAGAAATATTACATTAGAAGTCTAAATTATTAACAAAAAATTTGCTGGAAAAAATTACATTCTTAAAAAAAAATAGAGGCTGCATTTTAGTCGACATGATTATTAAGACCTCTTAGAGGTGTCAAACAAGGGAAAAGTTGATTGTTACAAATCAAAGAGAAACGAAACACAAGAATTGTACTTCAATGAATCTGCAATTACCTTTTTAACTACTAACCATTTCTATAATACCACACTTTCCATGTTTGGTTAGTTTAAAACACCTTCGTCAAAATTTCTGTTTACACTGGTCGTAACATATACCACACCTCGGCAAACAACTACAAAACTGAGAACTTAAATATTGTGTTTTGAGGAAACCGCCAGAAAAGTATCATTTTTTCCTTGTATGATTAAACCCTCTAAGAAACTACTTTTCTGCGTTTTCACAAAAAAAAAAAAAGAAACTACTTTTCTGTAATTAATACCAAATGCCCAGATGGAACTTATTAAAACAATTCTAGCACCAAAGAAACTCCATAATATCCTTCTGGCAGCACTTACATTTACTACATGGTAGCAGACATAAATAAAAACAAGTCAACAGTATTTAACTCCAACATTTGAAATCTATCAATGAAATAATGATATTTGTGATCACAGAAATATTCACAAAACTGATTATAACCTTCAAACAAAATACAAAAAACACACTAAAGAACATGCCGCCATCAAGAATGATTTACCAAATTGCTAAAAAACCTCCCTTTGTCAATTCAAGTATAACGATTGCTAGACTAAAAAACTAACCGTCATCTTTTTCTTCATCTATCGGCTCTGCTTTCCAAACGATATCTTTCAGCCCAGTAGATATATTCTTGTAGAACTGCAAATAAAGACAACTTAGTCAGAGCATGTAAACTCCAAGATATGTTCGTCTAACTCAACCCTACAAAATCGACATGTAAGGTTATAAGGTCTATTTAGACCTTAACTCTAGCCAATGCAAGACTTGCATATTTTCTTTTATATGTAAACACATTATGATTTGTGCATTAAATTTACCTTGTGAAATTCAAGAGTATCTCCTCCCGACTTTCGCATCTCAACCATGTAAATTGAAGGGGCCACCTCCAAGATCTGGAAAGCATTAGAAACAGTCCAGTGTCCTTAATTCAAATTAATTAGCATAAAGTTCACCTGACATCATGAGAAAAGACTTTAAAAACATACCTCAGTGGCTACAGATAGATGACCTTTTCGTCCAGTCTTTTCCCCTTGAATCTTTAACTGAAATGAAGAATAAGATATACTATCAGAAATAGAGAAACTTAACAAGAAGTCATTATCATAACAAATTGCATAGGTTCTTTTACCTTGCAGTTGTTCTTCTTGACATCAAAACCCAGAGGTCCTACAGTTTCCTCGATTTTTGAAATTATCTCATTCGCTGAACATTTGGATGTGAATCTCGTTTCCCTTTTAACAAGTCCCTAATTACCACAATATAAAACTATCATTAACCATGCAACTTACAATTAACATATATCAAATACATAGTTTTAAGGTCCTTGCAACAAAAATTTAGTTTTCATTTCCTCAAACCCATCCCATGTCAAATTTCGAGGATAGGAAGATCTAATACGAGAAAAGCATACAATTCATTTTTCAAATTAGATACACATACCATTGGTTTCTCGAAAAGATTACCAAGGTTGAGGCCCTGAGACTTAGAGATAAGTTCAAATGCATTCATGGTCACAGGTGCCACAGGCCTCTCTACATGCTTTTCAACGATAATATCTACTGAATCCTGTGCACCAAAAAGAATATCGAGATAGGGTTAAAATCCAAAACTTAGATGAACAACATTTAATCAAGATAACAACAATATCAAAAGACTTACCATAGAATCACTGAAAATAGAATTTACATCATCAAGACTAACATCAGCTTGTTCAAACACAGGAGGTGTATATCCCTTCTTGAACCACTCATTTTCAATGACCTCGGCAATTGTAATCCGCTGTTTCTCAAATCATTAACAGAGAAAGATATACAGATTGGTTTCACATATTTGATTTCACATTAAAGACATGGAAAACAGGAGTATTTACTAAAAGCCAGACTAGCAGAAGAGTACAATGAGATTAAACAAAAATAACACAAGTCAAACATACTGTATTAGGATTGGGATCAAGGATCCTTTTGATTAGTTTCTTTGCACTTGAAGAGAACCATGGAGGACAGGTGAACTCAGCCTTGAAAATCTGTCACTCATCATAGGAAAAAACCCCACATTAGGCAGCACTATTATGGGACATAAAATATAGGATTGCATTTGAGGAAAGATGTACAAATTAATATACAGTTACATCCTCTCTATACAGAGCGCCCGACTAGGTTAATTAAATGTTGTAGAGGAAGTAATTGTGCATCACTCACCCATCAACCAATAGTAAGTCAATCAGTTGGTAGTAAGCTTGCTGGTGTAATGTATCAAACATATTTAAACGTTACCAGTAAATTTCAATGTTATGAGTAAATTTGGTTACATAAGAAAACCTTGGACCAGTCTCAGTGTAACCAATCAAACCAACTGACCAGGTCATATTTTCTGAGAATTAAGTAAATATCACAATTGCATGATTAAAGTAAAAAATTATACTGCTGTGTGATTATTCAGTAGACAAAGAGCACTGGAGGTAGCATATTTTATAGTTGCAGTAGTAGGTAAGATGCATAGATACTGGAACGGTACAGATAGTAGATATGAGTATTGGTACAAGATATAGCATTTTTTAAAAATCAAAGTTATGGGGTACGTCAAATTTAAAATATATAAAAAAAAAAGATTTTTCTATTATAATATAACATCACAGAGCTAAATTGTTCAAATGACAACAAAACATCACAATAAAAATACTATATTTGTTCAACAAATCAAGACCTAAGCACGGCTATAATCACACTCTATCAGTGTCAATATCACCAAAATAATCCAAAAGAGAACAAAACCAAGCCTTATCTCATTAGACAGGGTCGGCTACATGAATAAAACAATACCACAATGTTCAATCATAAATCATGGACCAGTCATAATTAATAATTAATAGGTGTTCAAGAATTTCAATGTGTAATGTTCCCCAACAGTAACATCATAAACTTGGACTGAGAACAGTCTGAATGATGAAAGCACATTAAGTAAAAATCACCTTTTTATATAAAGCCATAAGATTGGTTTCTTCGAAGGGCAAATAGCCGGCCATTAAAACAAAAAGAATAACACCACATGACCAGAGATCTGCCTTTGCACCATCATATCCTTTGTTGTGGATCACCTAGATAATAAGGAAGCAATGATAAAAAAATATCGAGTTAAAGAAACAATGGAAAGTAGCAGGTTGAGCTAAAATACCTCTGGAGCGACATAATTTGGCGTACCACATGTTGTGTGAAGTAGCCCATCTTCCTATTAATAATTAATATTATGATAATCAGCAACTGTTTAGACTTAGTCATAATTCTATTTATTCATTTTTAAGAACTAGTCAACTAACTCACCCGAACTTGTTGAGGCAACGCACTCAATCCAAAATCTGATACTTTAAGCCTTCCATTAGAATCCAGCAACAAATTCTCAGGCTTTAATAGATGAAACATAGTAACATGTTAAATTTTTATTCTTTTTCCATGCATCTATCTCTTTCACACACACAAACACGCAAGTTGTCCATGGTTAGGTATGTAAATTCCCTTTGCGAAAAAAACTAAATTCTTGAGAATGCATTGCTGAAATTATTCAGAAACCCGTAATTTTAACCCGACAGCAGCACCCACTCTCTAAAATAGAAAGCAAAGGAAAAATGTAAATGACAAAGCAATATACACCTTTAGGTCTCTGTGGCAAACACCTCTACTATGACAGTAATCCACAGCACATATAAGCTCTTGAAAATATTTTCTTCCTTCATCTTCTTTCAACCTCCCACTGCGTACCTGGCACAAGTTAATGACGGAAAAAGCACAAAAATAAGAGACAATAAAAGAACAATGCTAAAGGATTCTGGCCTTCAAAGCACAAAAAAAGGTAAAAACCGCCTTACAATTTTATCAAACAGTTCCCCACCGGTTACAAGTTCCATAACAATGAATATCTTTGTTTTGCTAGCTGTTACCTACACAAGGAATTTGTAGTTAACAATGCAGAGGGAAGTTAGAAAAGACTGAAAGAATAAAACTCTGGAAAATATAAGAATAGAAATAAATCACGCATGGAAGGAATCATTTACTGCCTTCTAACCTCATGCATGCGTATGACATTTGGATGTCTAATGAGTTTCATTGTTGATATTTCTTGTTTTATCTGCATAACAGTGAACAACAGAATATCAAGAAAGACTTGAGTATTCATGCTTCAGAAAGAAAAAAACCCAGTAATTAAGCAGAAGTTCTTCACACCAACACAAAACTATAGACTACTAAACCATTTTTTCCCAACACCACACAAAAAACAGTATTAAACTCAAATAGTTAACCTGCTTAACTGGTGGCAGAACACATACAACAATATAAAAGCAAATAATTAATACTATTAAATTTTTTTGCAAATACTAATATTTATATGAGATATCTTTAATCAAGCTAATACTTTATATAATTAATCAGGACAGAATCATAATAAATGAGAACCAAGGTGGAAAAGTGAAGAGAACCATCCCAGAGACAGAGACCACCTTTGTTTAGGCCACAATAATGACATAAATAAGGTTAAGGTTAATGAAATGGAAAAACAGGCTTCAGTATACTGTCAGGGATATGTTTCATGTAGACCCACTGGTTTCTTTTAATTGAAGTTTGGGTCTGTAAAGTTCCTTTATACTTTTCGTCAATTTCTTCGTTGCATTACTCACCTTAAATTGGTTCTATTCATAGCAATATTCAGACTTTTGGATTTTTCTGTAGTCAAAGTTTGAGTAACCAGAGACACTATTAAGTCGCTGCGATTTGGACTTAATATCTAATATGTTTAGGAAAGTATCTTAATATCTAACATGTTTTTACCTAATTCTAATTTTATTCTCTAAACCAGTTCAAATGGGAGAGTTTGGACTTAAGAAATACTTTTTTCTTTCCAGCTTAATTTGCGTAAGTCTATACCATCAAATGTCCCAATAGGTTGAAATAGGATGAATAGATAGATCTTACTGCAGAGACAGTGCTGATCAGTACTAATGTGATACAGAATAAAGCTCAAGACTCGAGAATGACAAAATGAAGTGTATTCAAGAATTTACAAAACTGACATGTTTCTGATTTAACGGCCTCAAAAAGCCAGGCCGCACTTTCTCTAACATATATATTTTGTGAGCAGAAGAATTAACTCAGAAACTGTAAACTGTTTATTTTCTGCATAGTAACGAGGATGCTGATGTGAGGAAGAACCTTTTTGCAGTTTTGAAAAGAACAAAGGTATAAATAAGAAAACTAAGTTTCAGCACAACATTCAGTTTCATAAATTCTCTGTTGAATTCTTTTATGCTTGTGAATTCTTTTTTTTTTTTTTGTGGTAAGCTATGTTTGAATTCTCTGTTGTGATCTACTCAAGAATCAAGACTTGTTAATGTTTCAACAGAAATAATCTCATAAATCTTCAAAGACAGAAAAACTATTCAATCAAACAAAATCTGAAACCTCTATCCTGCTAATAAAATGACCAAACTTTCAATACACATAATATTAATTACTGAAAACATCACGGAGTAGGTGGCTCACCGTGATTTTGAAAATCCCATTGTAAAACCAAACATGCACAAAAACAAACAAATGTCAAACTCATTAGCTTGTCCAGTGGTGTTCCGGTTCGGTATTAACTATATTTTGGTGAGCCCTAGTGTTTCACGTCAGATTTAAAAAATCTACAAACCTTTTACTCCAACGGTGCAGCCATTTATTAAGAACTCAAAATGGGTCCCATAAACTACCCCAAACTTAATGCTCACATTTACATTTACTTTTTTTTAATTAATCATAATATCAATGATCCTATCATGATTCTAAAGGATACTAACGAATCTTATAGCAATCAATATCAATACTATCAATATCTCAACAGATAAAAATCATGCTTCTTTCAGCTGACTTCCACAGATGAACTTGCTCCAATAGTGGAACCAGGAAAAAAAAAAGGGCGTAATCCCATCTATCTAAATTAATAATAATCACTCTGTGCTAGTTATTTTTTATTAGAACAAAATTAAACAAGAAATAAAATAATACTTGACATCGATGAAATCAAATAAAATCAACATAATTAACGATATTAATTCATTTTTGGTCAAAAAAAATTAATATTAATTGATTTAACACAAAAAAAATAACCTGACGAATCATTTTGTGCTTGAGAATTTTATCCTTATCAAGAATCTTGATAGCTACGTGTTCTCCAGTTTCGACGTTCCTAGCAAACTTCACCTTCGCGAAATTTCCCTCGCCTAGCGTCCGACCAAGCTCGAACTTCCCAACTCTTGTCCTTCCGCCGTTACTGGCGACGCTGCCAACACTGCCGCTACTATGCGATGAACGCATTTTTTCTTTTCTATATTCAAAGTATTCACTCTGTATATTAGAGTCTCTTCTTTTTACAAGGTTGCCACACCTGAGATTTTGAGACTTTCATTTTTTTTTTCTTTTTTTTTATTGTTAATAACTCTTTATAACCTAACAATGAAATCAGAATTGAAATATTGGAGATTCAATGGTGGTGATTTGCTTTGGATCCAAATAGAACCATGATATTATTAGAATCAGAATTGGAATATCAAAGAATAAAGAGAATTGAAATTAGTTGAGGTTGGGTTTCAATAATTTTGGTTTTCAATATGAACAATAACAAAGAGAAAAAAGGTTTTCAAAAGGGAAGGGAGCTGTCAATAAATGAATATTATCAACTTTTATTGTTGAATTCAACGTGAGTTGTGTGTGGGGAAGGTTTATCTGGCACATGTGAAAGAATATGTCATTGGATTTCGTCTTCCATGATTCCTTACATTGAATAATCATCAAAATAATGTAGTATAAAATTGCGTTTCGACAATATCATAATAATGGATTAAAGTAATGTAGTATAATATTATTTTCTAAGATGAGCAATCCAGTGAATAATATCACTCGTTAATGGTTAAATTAATATAATCAATCATATATTATTATATTATTAATCTTTTACTATAATAATGTAGGATAATATTATTTTTTTTTAAAACAATAATTATATCAAAAAAAATATAGGATAACGTATTTTGTCAAAATAATATATAGGATGATCTATCTTGTTTGTCTTAAGCGTATTAATTAAGTGTTAAGTTGACAATTACACGTCTTGTCAAAAAAAAAATTGATAATTATATATAGACGAAAGATCCAGTTAAATTTTACAAAAAAACCATTTTAGTGGTTTATAATTTCAATATGATTTTATTTATTTATAATAAAAATTTTCTATATTCAGATTAATCCTTCAAAATTTGATATGAAAGATAAATTTGTTCTCTATTATTACATCAACACTTCTGCTAAATTTAACTGAGAATTAATTTGTGTTTCATACGAGATTTTCAAAAATTAATTTGAATATTAAATTTAGTTATGAAGTACTGTGTTTTCTTTAAAATTATAAGAGATTGAATTGAGTATTTATAGAACATATTAAATAAGATGATCTTTTTTTGTGACAAATGAGATAACTTTTTTATAATTATAAAATGAGGGGAAAGAATTGTAGTCATCGATGAAATATGCCATCTCGATAATTGAAGGTTCAACAAACCACAAATTCCATTAAAAAAACCACAAATTATAGAATAACTAATTCAATTGTGTCTTATACATGCTTACAAAATTTAAAGCTACTGATGAAGTGAGAGGGGCTGTTTTTAGGAAAAAAACAATATTATAGAAGAAAGAGGTGGAATGAATTAAACTACACTAGTAATGCCCTTTTTCTATATTTTTTTCAAAAATATTGATGTGTATGTGACATGTCAACCATTTCATTATTTTTTTTTTATTTTACATGTAATTATTTAAAATTAAAATATTTAGTTTTATAAAGTAAAAATATCCAGATGTCTTCATCTTTTCCCTTTTTCTTCATATTCTTACTTTAAGAATCCTTAAAATTTTGGAATTAGAGTATTTCTCCTTCTAAGTATTTTCTGTTTCGAAGACTTATTAAGAACAAAGTATCTCCAAATGAAAATTTATCTCTTGGAAGGTGTCACATCGTTTCTCAATTCAACTTGTGTCATTGTAATTATGAAACGAGTAAGCATTTTTTCATAATTAGAGTCTTTTTACTTCTAAGTTGTGGGATTCGCTCAGGTTTTGAATGAGGTAGATATTGGGAACTTTTAGGTGTTATTACTTGGATTTTTGTCTTGTCCTCCAAGAGTTATAATCTTATTTTACTTTTGGTTTATTAACAATAGTTAGTGTTCCAAACAATCTTTTGGTTTACACTCTAATTGTTTCATTTAAAAAAAATCCTTACAATATCATCTTCTTGCATCTTGATCTTTATCTTTAACTCAAGAATTAAAATAAAACGCAAATTCACAGACAGAAAACCAAAAATCTTGGTTTCAAATCAGAAAACAAAACCTATAACTAAAAAATATCTGTATATCTGAAAGTTTCTATGAAGGGAATAAGTTTCCTTATAGTGCCTACCCAATCTACACAAACTATTATTTTCATTGGATTGAAGATCATGGTGATCGTCACAATAACCAGAGCTACTATTCATAAGAACTCTAATTCAATCTCTATTCCTCTTTTGGTGAAAGATTCTACCACACCTTCAAAATCCGTTATCATTCACTAATCCTAAAAGTAGGTTTTTTTCATCTATATTTTCTTTTTATTTAAAATTCGCCATCATATATTGAAATTTATATACTAAAATGTATTATTTTTTTACTTTAAGGCATCTCTGCACTGTGACTAGCAACTTTTTTTTTTATAATAGGAGATCACGTCATAGACCATCTATACCCTTTTAAAATTTTTTATTTTTTATTTTAACAAAAGAATAATTGTTAATTTAATAAATAAAAAATGATAATAATATTTATAAAAAAAAACAAAATTATATTAATAAAATCAAACAAAATACGTTTAATAGAAAAAATACATCAAAGTTAATGCAGTTGAGTAAATGTGTCAAAACAAACAACGTGCTATATTATTTTAACAACTCTCTCATAGTTTGTAGATAAATTAGCAACTTAATTCTATTTTGTTAACAACTCCTTTCTATTTTTTCTCTAAATCTAATAAATAAAAAATATTAAAAATAATAATAATAATAATAATAATAATAATAATAATAATAATAATAAGTAAATTATATTAATCAAACTTTACCATTTAAAACAATCATTGAATTTTGCTATACAAAAATTAGATTCGAAAATGTATGTTATTAATTGTTTAAGTCCAAATGTTTGCTTAGATGCAAAGCTTTAAAATGCAAAAAGAGTGAATTGTTGGTGATTTGTAAATTGAATGTACCTCATACATGCACAAATTTCGCATTGTCACAAGATCATCAAAAGCTCAATTCTGACATGATATGTACAAGCGTAATGCAATTTCTGAAAGTAGACCCTTCAATCAAAGTGAATGTCATTATTGCTTAGATTTAGACTTTGCACAACTACACAATAAGTTATAGAAAGGCTTGGATAGCAAAAAATAAAGCGATCGAACAAATTTATGGCAATTGGAGAAAGTCTTACAATCCACTCCCACAATGGTTGTTGGCTATGCGAATGTTTGCTCCAAGAACCAAAATAGAAATGGAAATAATTTCAGCTTATCATGAGAATAGTTTGATAGGTGAGACAAGGATCTTTCATAGACTATTTTGGGATTTTGTTCCGTGCATATCTGCGTTTAAATTCTGCAAACTAGTTGTACGAGTTGATGGGACTTGGTTGTACGACAAGTACAAGGAAACTCTATTGATACTAGTTGCATAGGGAACGAGAATGTAATCCCTATTGCTTTTACTC
This sequence comes from Cicer chorassanicum, assembly GCA_037974735.1. NCBI lineage: Eukaryota > Viridiplantae > Streptophyta > Magnoliopsida > Fabales > Fabaceae > Cicer > Cicer chorassanicum. Next base: position 19,901,528 of record JBBPBP010000002.1, read on the forward strand.
TTGTGGAAGGTGAGATAGAAGAAGGTTGAAGTTTCTTTTTGAGAAAATATGTCACTCTACGAGCCAACATTTGTTTGATTTCAAATAGACACGAATCCATTAAAAGTGCTTATAATAATCCAAATAATTGGTGGCAAAATCCTTTGTCAAATCATGTGTTCTGCTACATATTTCACAAATTTTCACAAGGGAATTTAAGGATAATGCATTGAAGAAAAAAGTTGTTGTTATGGGTAATAATTTCATTCTTACTTTTTAATTAGTGTAATTTTTAATAATTTTGACACATTGTTTATTGTGTCAATACAGATTACTCAATTAATGAGTCTACATATAGATACTACCGCAGTGAAATCGACATAGTAAATCGGGAGGTTATAAAATGGTTAGACAACGTACAACGAGAAAATTGGATTAAAGCATTTTATGGAGGTAGCCATTAGGGTCACATGACAACCAAGCTTGTGGAGTCGATCAATTGAGTATTAAAAGACACGCGCAATTTTGACATGGACACTATTTCGAACAATGAGAAAACTACACACATCAATTTTAGCTTATGGTCAGTTATACACAGAAAAATGCATAAATTTTATGAAATCTAAAATGTGTAAATCCAATAGTCATAAAGTCGATAGTTTTGATCAGAGCAACCATACTTTCATGGTATGCGAGACGGTAAATCCAAGATAAGGGCGACCAATTGATCATTTCACTGTCAACCTTCCTAACAAGTGGTGCAACTGTGGGAAATATCAAGTTATACATGTGCCTTGTTCATATGTGATAGCAGTGTGTTCTAACATAAAATATGATTATCGGAGGCTTACACCAGATGTGTACAAGGTGGAAATGGTACTTAAAGTCTACGACAAAACGTTCAAATCTATATCAAACAAAGGATATTGACTAGAATATGAAGGTGTTAAAGTGTGTCACAATCCTCAAATGTGGAGAGTTAAAAAATGCCGTCTGAAGACTAAACACATTAGAACAGAAATGGACACTATAGAAAAAGTATCAAGAAAATGCAGATTATGTCGGGTCTGGTCTCTGGTCATACTATGAAATATTGTCCAAATGGTTCAGATACGTCTACTCAAATTTGATGTATTTTTTGTTCAATTTAATATATTTTGTTTAATTTTATTAATATAATTTACTTTAGTATTATTATTATTAATTATTTTTTATTTATTAGATTCGGAGGAAAAATAGGAGGGAGTTATTACCAAAATAAAATTAAGTTGCTAATTTATTTGCAAAACAGGATGAAGTTGTTAAAATAGTATAACACGTTATTAATATATTTTGTTTGATTTTATTAATATAATTTTGTTTTTTAAATTTTTCTATTATTTTTTATTTATTAAATTAACATTTATTTATGTGTTAAAATAGATGGTCGCATTTCAAAAATGCGCGACTGAAGGTATAAAAAAAATGTAAGACTATATAAATTTTAATATAAGATATAATCGAGAATTTTAAATAAAAAGAGAATATAGATAAAAAAAAACCGTAAAAGTACTCAATAAAAAATTTAATATAATAAAATTAAAGCAAACCGAGTTCAACGATCAAGGATAAAAACTAGTAAACTTTCAACAACAAAAATCTAAACTCCACAAGGCATCACCAAAGACACTGAACTAATATTTTCTTCATAAAATCAATGTGGGTTTTTGACTTAAGATAATTTTCTGTTTGGGTTTTTAGTTTTTGAGTATTGTTTCTTAAATTGTTGGGTTAAAGATCAACAGGGAAGGAGATTATATTCTAGAGTAAAGACCATTTTAGTTCCTGAGAAATTTTTAAAAATTAATTTTAGTCTTTGAGGAAAATAAAATCACTTTTTAGTAATAAATTGGGCCAAATTAGTCACTATGTGAACCACAGTTAGAAAATTGAGTTTTTTTTTTTACTAACTTGTTCGATGATTCATCAACTTAATTCTCCCACATGTAATTTCTATAAAAAATGACAATTAGGTCCTTAACAATAATTAAAAATAGACAATTAAGTCCCTCACAATAATTAAATGAACAATTCAATTTCTGCAACAAAAAATTCACTAAATTATAATATAATTTAAAAAACAATGCCAATAATATCAAAATTAAACCACAACTGTATCCTTCATGAACTGTACATGAAATCGCACCTTCAAAAATGTGAGCAGGAAGAACAATAACGCATTTTTAGAAACGCGAAGACGAAGAAGAAAAATGTGAGAATGAAGAAGAAAATACAGCTTCTGAAACAAACGATAGAGACAATGGAAGTCACACCTTCAGAATCGCAAACCACTATGGAATCAAAAGAGTTTCTATCTTAGACTTGTGGTTTCTCTATATGAAATAACACTAGAGTTTATTTTTTCCTAACTTGAGGAAAGAACTAAATTGTCCCGATTTATTTTTCTTAAGGACTAAAATGTGTTTTTAATTTTTTTAGGGACATAATTGGGTCTTTTAAAATTTCTCAGGCACTAATTTGACCCGGTTTATTTTTCTTAGATACTAAAAAGTGCTTTTATTTCACTAAATTGAGTCTCTCAAAATTTCTCAAGGACCAAAATTAACCTTTACTCTAAATTTTAAGGATTGTTAAAGGAAGAGGATTAAAAAAAAAAAGGAACAACATCGGGAAAAATATAAGAAATCTGAGTTTTTTATTTTTTACTTTTTATAATTAAATATTTTTAATTAAAATAATTATATGTTAAATAAAAAAATAATTAATGAAATTGCCGATGTGTCACGTACATGTCAATAGTTTTGAACAAAAATAGAAAAAGGAAAATTTTGTAAATAATTTAATAGATAATCGATTTATACGATAAAAATATAAATGATTTAAGTGTTAAAATTGAATAAGATAAGAGATTAAAAGTGTAAAAAAATAAATAAAAGATTAATGTAATATCTTATAGTAATAAAAAATATTAAATGAGTTCTTGATCTTTATAAAATTTAACAAATTTTAATTCTTATAATTTTTTTTTTCAATTTTTAGTTCTCACAATAATCTGCATTGACAATTTTAGTCTTGTGTTGTTATGTCAACTTATGTGTACCATTTAAATTATTGAATGTTTTTTTGGAAGCATTCTTAGAACATTATAAAATTTTCCCATAAATATAAATTTTTAAGCTTTAAACGTCGAAGAAACCAAAATATTAGAATTCTTGACCTAGAAGATGAATTTTGAGTTTATTTTTTCCAAAAGCTTTTATCACAACACATGAAGTATATCTACAAAGTTTGGTAGGATGTCGTATAAATATCTACAAAGTTTGGTAGGATGTCGTATAAAGCCTGAATTTATTTTAATTTTATAAGGACCGAAGAAAAAAATTTATAGGTACTTAAAATAAAAATTTGAAATTTTATACTTATTTTTGCATACTCTTTTTTTTGGGTATGATAATTTAATGGCAAACACTATCAATAAACTCATAAACGCAAAGGTAAGATTTTGCGTTCAAACGCAGGTCACTGTAGAAAATGTTCACCCTAACGATATTGACATTCTCAGTTGAACTAGACCTTACCGCATAATCTTCTATCATAACATATAAAGTGTATTTTTAAAATTTGATAGGATTCTTATAAATTATTGATTTATTTTTATATTATAGGGACTGGAATTGCTCAAAAAAATACTTGCGAGGACTTAAAGACAAAACACAAAATTACAGAGACAAAAATATAATTTTTAAATTTTATAGGGGTATAAACATATTTGATTCTAAAATTTATATATGTAGTTTGATTTGGTTTGATTTTAGAAAATGAATATGAAATCTGATGTGATTCTATGAGTTTATACAAAAGAAGGTAAAAAATATCTAATAATATTCAGTTTTGTTCTATTTTCAATTTTTTTGAATTGATTGATGGTTTTGTTTGGGATCATTTTGAATACATAAAGACACGTATATTTAGTCTTAATTGCAATTTGATCCTCTAATAGATAATTTATCTCATAGATAAGTTTTTTATTTTTACAAATCTTAAAATGATTTTAGTTGCCACACTTTTAAATTGACAATTTTAGTCCTTTAACTTTTTATTTCTGTAATTAAACCCACCAACAGTTTTTTTGATGTTGCAAGTTTTTATCTAATATTGTATAATAACAATAGTGCACATGCATAGTTGATATAGAGACCAATATTTTTTTAAAAGTTAAATATGCTTTATGGTAAAATTTCAAAATATCAATTTTTGTCTATGTAAAATAAAAATATAATTTTTAATATGATTTTTAGTCTTTACAAAATTATTCAGTAAACAGTTTTAATCCCTATTCAAACGAAACATGTTTAATTATATTTCCACTTAAAAAATTTTAAATGATTTTTTGTACGTAAATTTAAAAATTTACAAAAAGTTGTCTCAATTGTAGTTTTGATCCATCTATTTTCACCAATTCATAGAATTGGTTCCCTTATTTTAATTAAAAGTCGACAGTTTTGGTCCCCTCAAATTTTTGAACTAAAAATGACAATTTGACATATTTTAAATGATGTGACATATGATTTCATGATATATATAGAACCATCTAGATACATTAATTATTCATATGTCATTATTAAATTACAAAAATTAAAAATTTCTGAAATTGAAAGTTAAGATTTTAGAGGTTTTATTGCGATTTCACGGGTATTAATCATTTTACAACAACATATCATATGTCATGTTATTTAAAGCATGTCACATTGTCAATTTTTAGTTAAAAAAATCAGAATGAAGGACCAAAAGTGTCCGATTTTAAAATAGGCGGACCGAATTCGTGAATTGGTAAAAAATAGTAAGCCTAAAAAGTTTATTTTTTAAAAATTTATAATTTTTTTAACTTGAGATGAATTAAATATAAATTTTTAAATATAAAAAATTTAAGATAAAAGTTACGAAAGTATAAACCTAGAAATTAAATTTTGAACTCATTTTTTATAAATTTTTTTTATATAACGTTGTAAACATATCTAGAAAAATTTATTTAAAAATATATGTTAACTTAGGCTTAGTTGATGCTCTTAATTAATTTGGATCCCAACCCTGATGGGATCTATAGTGTTAACATGGCCTATGCTCTTTGTTGGAATCGGACAACCAATCTGCATATCGAGGATGGTGGCACACTATTTGGCACTTTGATGTGCCTCTCAAAGTCAAACATCCACAATAGTCACGGGACGGGTAACCGTATGCACGTATAAAATAAAAATATATTTTGAATACCTGTTAATTAATAAATACGAAGATAGTCAACAGATGTAACGACATTTATACTTGTGGATATTTGTACCTCTGACAGTCACAAGAATTATCTAAATACTGTCCTATTTGTTTGGTGGGTTGTATGGAAAAAGTTCTTGCAAAAATGTTAGCAAATAAGTTGAAAGTAGTGTTAGGGAAGATTATTTCAAAAAATCAGACATTTCTCCCAGGTAGACAATTGGGTGAAGGGGGTGTTGGTAGGTAACGAATTAAATGATTTGGCTAAAAGGAGGAAGGATAAGTGTTTGATGTTTAAAATCAATTTTGAAAAAGCTTACGACTCTGTTAGATGGGATTATCTTGAATATGTTGCAAAAGATGAACTTCCCACATAAGTGGATATGTTAGTTGCGCTCTTACTTCTTTTCAAGCACCATGTCAGTTTTAGTAAATGAATGTCCTATAACAGATTTCAAAGTCGGTAAGGGATTGTCTTAAGGAGACCCCCTCGCTCTCCTTCGTTTTCTTATTGCGGTTTAAGAACTTGCAGGACTAATGAGAAAGGTGGTGGTGAACAATCTTTTTTCAGTTACAAGGTACATGATTCTATTCAATTTAATATTCTTCAGTTTGCAGACGACACTATTATAGTGGGAGATGGAACATGGAATAATGTATGGAGTATCAAAACTATACTAAGCAATTTCGAACTAGTATCAGGACTTGAGGCAAATTTTTTTTAAGAGTAACTTATATGCCTAATTGTTGATGATAATTTTTTTAGAAGTGGTGTTAAGTTTTTTGTCTTGTAATTTGGACAAGAGTCCTTAATGATTTCCTGGTTTCCTGGTGGGAGCTAATTGTAGGTTAATATCCACTAGGAAACCAATGTCATTGATTAACAAATTACTAGACGAGGGTGAACTTGACATTGATAGAAAGACTCTCTAGGGAGAGATGAGGATCGAGTTAATTGGTTCTCTAAGTTAATGCGTCGAATGTTGGAAAATAGCGCTACTGTATGCGGAATTGCATTAGTAGTCGTCCGTTTTGCATGAACTATTAATGAATGCTTGTCTTGTAGCAGGAGTTGATGCTTCTTTTATTTAGATCCTGAATTCTTTCAGTGAATTTAGGGTTAGATCTTGTTATTTTTTGTCTGGTTTATGCCACTCGATTCCTTTGAAAGTGAGCGTGTTTGATAACTAGAATGAAACTTTGGCAAAAGAGAGTTACATTCATCAACAAGGTGGTGTGCTAATTTTCAAAAAGTGGAATATGTGGATCATTTATGATATATTTGATGGTTAAATACCATTCGTGGTCCTTAACTTAATTTCAGTTAATTTAATTTAGTCTTTTATTTTTGTTTTAATTTTTTTTTCTTCCGATTTGGTCTTTTATGTTTTTAAATAATTTCAGCGTTACCTTTTAAGTAGAGTTCCGTTAAGAAAAAGTTAAAAAAATCCCTCATCCGTTTTCAGAAAAAGTTACCCTTTATATTTTGAAAATATTTCAGAAAAATGTTCAAAGTTTGGTAGTAGGATTGATTCGTTAAAACTGAAGCTATGAGGTATTTATACTCCACAGACATCACTTCAGATCAGTGACAATCGTTCCTAGAGGTTTGATGAACATATATGCAATGATCCATATGTGTGATTTTTTAACTTTTTCTTAACGGAACCCCACTTAAAGGATAACGCTGAAGTTATTTAAAAACATAAAGGACCAAATCGGGAAAAAAAATATAAAGGACTAAATCGTTAACCGAAAAATTAAGTTAAGGGACAACAGGTGGTATTTAGCCTATATTTGATAGACATGATAAGAAATAAGATATAAATAAGTTATTATCTGAATCAATGTTTGATAAATCAATAAGATAACTTAATTTATAATTCTATTATATTTTTCTCTCTAGTTGAAATTTTTATTTTGAATATAAGCTTAGTTAGGAAACAACATGATAGGATAAGAACAATAGTTTACTAAATTATTCTTATAAAATATAATTTAAAATATTTAATTAAAATATAATAAAATATAAATATAAATATAAATATAAGAACAATATATAAAATATAAAAATGTAAATATAAATATAAAAATATTTAATAGAATTTGATATTACACTTAAAAATGAAATATTAACAATCAATTTAAAAAATGTTTATGATTTTATCACAAGGGTAGTTTTGTCATTTTATATAATTTAATAAATTAGTATTCAAAATTGTAAAAATATGAAAATTAATTGAAAATTTAAAATAAATATAATTTATTTACGAATGTATTTTTGTCATTTATATATAATATATATCATATCTTTATTTATATTCTAACAAATATATGATTAAATAAAATGTTGTTATCTCGTAAATTATCATGTTGTGTATCAAACACATGATATGATAATGTTTATCTTGTCATTATCATATCCACTACGCAAAAAAATGGATTTTACAGCGCTTTTTTTAAGCCATTTACAGCGCTTTTTCAAAAAAAATAAGCGTGGTAGTATCTAGCGCTGTAAAAAGATACAACAACGCTTTTTAAAATAAAAAAGCGCTGTAAAATAGGTGGATATATTGCGCGCTTGTTATACTCCTTTTACAACGCTTTTTTGAAAAAGCGCTGTAAATCCCTGCAACAAACACGCCGCTTGTTCTTATGCACATTTTACAGCGCTTTTTCAAAAAAGCGCTGTAATAGGTGCATTCAATAGATGCATTATTATGCACCTATTACAACGCTTTTTTGAAAAAGCGCTGTAATAGGCATTTTCAATAGATGCATTATTATGCACCTATTACAGCGCTTTTTCAAAAAAAGCGTTGTAATAGGTGCATTCAATAGATGCATTATTATGCACCTTTTACAACGCTTTTTTGAAAAAGCGCTGTAATAAGCGTTTTCAATAGATGCATTATTATGCACCTATTACAACGCATTTTTGAAAAAGCGCTGTAGTAGGTGCTTTCAATAGATGCATTATTATGCACCTTTTACAGCGCTTTTTCAAAAAAGCGTTGTAATAGGTGCATTCAATAGATGCATTAGAATTCACCTATTACAACGCTTTTTTGAAAAAGCGCTGTAGTAGGTGCATTCTAATGCACGTTTTACAGCGCTTTTTCAAAAAAGCGTTGTAATAGGTGCTTTCTTATTTTAGTTTTATTAAAAAACGCTGTAAATTGAATTTTTAAAAAGCGCTTTTTGGTTTTTTATGACATCTTTTTAGAAAGTGCCGTCTTTTAATTTTTTTTCCAAAATCATTTTCATCCCGAATCAGTTCACACAACAGAACTATATAACTTTATAATTTAACTTTATAACTTTACATATTTACACAATCAGTTCACAACAAATTACAGCACATAACAGAATACATATTCATATACATATTTACATATAACTACATATTCACATCTTTTCAAATGTGCCATATTCATATAACTACATATTCATATACATATAACTATTAGAACTACAACACAGAACAAAACTACCCCTTGCAGCATATAACTATCTCTTGCAGCATGTCATTTCTCAGCAAATCAAATAATCTTCATTTCAATCACATACTGACACCAATCTTCCTTTATTTCAATTAGATCTCTTTTAGAATATGTTGGACTGTAATTGTCAAAGTATTGTGCGATATAAAAATTGAACATAAATAAGTTAGAATCAAATATATACATAGTTTATATATGAAAATAAAATAAAGAAAATACCGTACCATTTCTGGAATAATAGTTTGACTCATATCAACAATCTCCTTCATGAATCACAATATATAGTACCCACAGTCGATGTTGTTAGTTTGACGATGGCACTATAAAATAAAACATATAAGTCAATAAATATTTGTGCATTGATTGTAAATGAAATTTTAAAGGCATCCATGTGATGTTATTTGACTTTATATCAGAGTGATTGTTGTAATGGCTGTGCAATGGATCTAAATAATATATAACTTCAGATGTCGCATTGATTGCAAATAGCACCCAATGTGCCCTACAACAACAAAAATTTGGTTGGCAATTTTGTTTACACAACTAATAAATTAAGATCTCATAAATTAAAAAAGTAATAAATAAAGAATATATAATTACGTATCCTGAATTATATGGTGCAAGGAACAACTTATCCTTCTCTTTATTTCCTAATAGAATATCTACAACGTATTTCTTTACATTCACTGAATCGAGTTTAAACATCGAAATCTTATGCGGAGACAAGAATGAAAATCTATTTGACATTCTGCGCGTGCACACAAACTTCTCATACAAAAACCTTCAATGAAAATTTCAAATTAGATTAATTACCAATAAATTAAATTAATTACCAATAAATGCAATTAAAAGTAATTTTTACCTAATGTATAAGCTGATGACAGCAGCACTCAGCTCCTTATGGTTGAGAAGTTCATATATGTGCTCTTTTTCAAATAGTTCTTCATACTCATCTCCGAATATAGCTTTATCCATGCTTATGATGCGTGAATCGTTGTTGCTGCCCATATTCGTTTTTGCCTGTATGTCAAGACATGACCCATATCGAGCAAGGCGTGGCTGACTTATTTTAGGAGCAGGAGCAGCAACTGATTTTCCCCGATCCAGTTTTTGAGCAGCAACTTTGGCACCTTTATTACCCTCCAGCTTTTGAAGTTTGCCAGCTTTATTATCCTCCAATTTTTGAAGTTTGTCGGCTTTATTTTTACCACGAACATCCAATTGTGGTGCGACAACAAGTTTATTATGGCAGCTGGTTTGCTGTGCGGGTGGTTTATCGGATTGAATCTGAAAAAATGACAAACCTTACAGAATAAATGTGACAAACCTTTTCCTGCGATGTGACTGACTCGTTTCTAGGAATCTTCCTATAATTCCCTTTAGACTTTGTCTGAATCTAAATAAATGTTAAATTAAAGTTAACAACGGAAAAAAATCAACAATTAAATATAATCAATCATAATCATATATCGTGCAATTAAATATACATATCAATTTAACATACATTTCAATTAATTAAACATATCTTATCAATGGCAACAAGATGTTTGGGCCCTACCACGTAACTACCAATTGCTTCGCCCAAATACTTCATATCTGCATCGTTTTCTGGTATAGGCAACGGTGCATTTGGTTCCAAAGCAATAACTTGTGATACTTTGACATGGCCCGCAGGGATCGATGTGTTGTGCAATACTTCTCCCAAAGTATTGTACAATGTTCCTTTTCCGACCTTGCGATGATTCGGGGAGGATAAGTACAACACGCAAGGAATGACACCCTAAATCAATGGTTGATACATAAGTATGTGAAACAATTAGATTGAATGAATTTCTTATTTTATTTAGTAATTAATTACCTCGGGAAGACTTTTGAGACCAATGTTGCAACTCGCGTTTTCACTCTCCATTTGTATTTCACGTTGGAGCTGATCCAGAAGTTGCTTGTCTTTATTCATCTTCACCAAGAGTGCCACTTGCTCTGTTAAGACTTTGATTTTCTTTAATACTTCCTCATTAGATGGATTTTTGCGCTTCTCTTATGAAAAATAGCTTCTAGGAGTTACGCTAAATCATTTACCCTCACGCGGCCGGAATATTCAGGAACATTAAATACTTTACCGAGTATGTCCCTGCAACTTGCTTTGTTGTCCTCTTGATTTTCTGAACTTTGTTCGAGATTCTCCTAATAAACTCATATGGCTGACCACTCTCATTCCGTCCCACCTAATAAACTCATATAGTAAGTACATGCTTTCAAAAAAGATAAAAAATAACATCAAACAAATAGTATACCTCAAATTTTATGCCAGTACTTCTTGCTTTTATGACATTTGCATGATGGTTGCACCACGTTTGACTTCATTTTCGTAAGTCTTGGTGTTGCCAACTTCTTCATTTTGACAATCTAACTCCTTGTTGGTATCCATTTATCTACAACAAGTTCAACATGCAGTTCAGTATAACTTCAACAAGTTCAACATGCAGTAGTCTAAGTACGTAGCAATATAAGTTCAAAATGCATTTTAGTGAAACAAAAAATTAATAAATACAATACCTGAAAAGTGCGAAGAAATACTTAGGGTTACGGGTTCATAGGGTTCGGTTAGTAACAAAGAAGAACAACGCAAAAATACGAACGAAGAGGAAACGAGCATAGGGTTACGGGTTCGCAGAAATACGTAATGAGGGTTAGTAACAAATATGGGTCGCAATGAGAAGGAGAATGAAGATGAGGAGGAAACAAGCGTATGAAGTTAACGTAATGAGGGTTAGTAATGAGGAGGAAACAAGCGTAGGGTTCGTACGGTTCACAATGAGAAGGAGAATGAAGAGGAAACTGAAGATGAGCAAGCGCATGAAGTTTACGTAATGAAGAGGAAACTGAAGCGGTTTACTGTTATATATAAAATCCTATTACAACGCTTTTTTGAAAAAGCGCTGTTGTAACACCCCGATTTTAAAAGCGCAAGTGTATTTTTTTTTTCAAAAATAAATTGATAAAACCAAATCCATAAATATTGAAAATACTTTTGGATAAAATATTTGAGTCGTAACACCACGACAAAGGTCAACATTAATTATAAACAGCGCAAATGGTTTTGAACAAAAATCCAAAGTATCCAAGTAAAATATACAGCGACTAAAATAGTTTGTTCGAATACATAAGTTTCCTTTTTACAGCAACAACTTGAAATGGGAAAGGGAATATAAATAAAATTCTTAATTAACACCCTAAGGTGATCATTAATCTAATTGAGGGTGATTGGGTACTGAGAATCCACGAGCGGCATCAAGCCCTGCTGCTTTCGGTCACACAACCAACTCATCGCTGTGCCACGCCTTAGATCGACCCTGGTTCTCATCTAAGGGCAAAGCCCATATTTCCACAAAATTGTAAAGGGTCACCAACCGAAATTAACAAATACCACATAACATTTAAATTTTAAATGCACAAAATCACCTTTCAACTTAGCATGCATCTAGAAAGGGTTTGCATATGCTAAACATGCAGAAACAAGGTTGAAAAATGAAGTTTCGGACAAATCTGCACTGTTGTATTCGAATACAGCATATCTGTATTCGAATACAGATGCGAAAACAGCAGAAAAACAACAAGACAACCCAACTGTATTCGACTACAGCCTCCATGTAGTCGAATACAAATGCGAAAACAGTGAAAAATCTTGTAGATGTTGTATTCGAATACAACCCCCTTGTATTCGAATACAATTGCGATGTCAGTGACAAAACTTTGTGATTTTTATTCAAATACAACCTCTTCGTATTCGACTACAACCCTGTTGTATTTAAATACAGCTGTAAAAATGGCAGATTTTCAGTTTTGAAAACACACCAAAATTATCCAAACACTTTCAACACCAACTTAATCAATCACAAACACCAATTACGGCACAATTCACACACCACAATCAAGTACGCATATACAACCATCACAGTATATCAAACATGACTCGCGTGCCAAGCACCCTAATGCAATGCGTATATGCCAATGCATATGATTCCATAATATCACCAAAACCCTCATCGAAGGGGTGTAAATCATAATTGTACTGCCTATCACGGGCCAATACTAATTATCAAGGTGCCACCTGCACGATTTACTAATGCGCGATTTTTCACCAATCAGCACGACGCAATAATCCCCGTAAGGATAAGATGAACCAACAATTCACATGGCATCATCCCATGGCGCATCTGGTCACCACTATCACCATGGCCCATCCGGTCACCATGTACTATGAAATGCATGAGCATACTCTGACCCTTGACACCACAACCATTAAGCAAATGCAATTATTAAATGATTCCCTATTTTTAATGCTCATTTGACACTAATGATTTTCAAATTTAACATAGAGCATACTCAACACATATAATCCTCAAATCACATGAAATTGAATTCATAATTCACATCGAATTCAAATCACCATATACACCAATCTCATCAATTCATTTCACACCAAATCAAAATCCACACATAAATTGCATTTATTCAAAACCCCACATTTTCAAACATAAAGCAAATTTCAACATTCATAATATTACCCATTGTTGGAACCAAGTTGGTTTTGCATTTAGAGTTTTAATGTTAACAAAAGTAAGTTTTGTCATCATCAAAAAGGGGGAAATTGTTGGAACCAAGTTGGTTTTACATTTAGAGTTTTGATGTTAACAAAAGTATTTTATGAGAACAATATATTTGACTTCAAAGAGTATGAAAGAAGATTCATGTAATTGAAGAAAATCTAAAATAAAGATTTGATTCAAATTTATAATTGAAGAAAATCTAAAATAAGATTTGATTCAAATTTATAATTGATGATAATCTAAAATAAGATTTGATTCATATTTATAATTTAAGAAAATCTTTGACCAAGTTGAAAAGAAGATATGGTCAAGATTTGAAGAATATTTGAAGAAGATTTGATTAAGATTTGAAGAATATTTGATCAACATTTAATGAATATTTGAAGAAGATTTGAAGAATATTTGATCAACATTTGATGAAGATTTGAAGAATATTTGATCTACATTTAATGAAGATTTGAAGAATATTTGATTTGAAGAATTTACAAAGTCAATCTACACAAAATAGGAACATAATCAATCTGAAGAATTTACAAAGTCAATCTACACAAAATAGGAACAAAATCAATATGAAGAATTTACAAACTCAATCTAAACAAGATACAATTCAGAATTAAATAAGGACTAAATTGAAGCCCAGATTTTCACTATAAATAGACACTCAAGGCTGAAGGAGAAAAACATCGAAAAGCAGAAAAAAGTAACTCAAGCTCAAAGTTCTCAATTCATCTTAGAGTTCAAAGAGAGAAACACTTGTTCAAGTTAGAAATATCTTTTGAGTGTTCTTTTCTTAAAATGTGAGAGTTATTATTATTATCAGCTTTGTTAGAAGCAATTACTCAAGTTTCAATCTCTTGTATCCAACCCGATAGTGGTTTAGTTCCTTCTTCAATCTGGGGTTGTCAGGTTGTTAGGAGAAGACTTGGCTTGTAGGGTCAAGGTGGTTAGTTCCTCAAAAGTTTGGGGTTGTCAGGCTGTTTGGGAAGACTGACTTGGAGGGTCAGTTGCTTTATAATTCAAGGTTTTTGAATTAGTGGATTAAAGCCTTCTTAATAAGGGGACTGGATGTAGCCAAGTTAGTGGTGAACCAGGATAATTCTACGCGTCAAATTATTTATGCTTTCATTGCTTGCTGCCTCTAAATCCGATTGCTTCTACTCCAAGTAAGTCACCAAAACCAAACTAATTTTTAATTATTTATAAATTATCAAAAAGTTATCAACTTTGTGCAAACACAATTCAACCCCCCTTCTCGTGTTCGCACCTTGAATTGGTATTAGAGCTCGGTCTCAAGGCTGAGCACTTTATAGTGTTTGAGAAAAGATCGAAGGGTTCAATATGTCTGGATTCAATGAAGAAGCTGCTGTAGGAAATATCAACAGACCACCTCTGTTTGATGGAGAACGTTTTGAGTATTGGAAGGACAGGCTGAGAAGTTTCTATATTTCACAAGATCCTAAACTTTGGGACTTGGTGAAAGATGGTTATATTGTTCCGAAGAATACTAATGGTATTGAAATTCCAAGAAAGGAGATGAATGCTGATCAGAAGAAGATGTACAAGATGCATTATAAGTCCAGAACATTCATGATAAATGCAGTCACCTTCAAGGAGTTTGACAAGTGCACCAACAAAGAGACAACAAAGAGTATTTATTATAGTCTGATTCTAACCTATGAAGGAAGCAAGCAAGTTCAAGAAGCAAAAGCCTTCTAGTCAAAAAGTATGAGTTGTTCAAGATGGAAGAAGATGAAGACATTGAAACAATGTTTTCCAGATTCCAGACCCTGGTCTAAGGATTAAAGGTACTTGAGAAAAGTTATACTACTAGTGATTATGTGAAGAAAATTCTTAGAAGTCTGACAAGCAAGTGGAGACCCAAGATCACTGTTATTCAGGAAGCAAATGATCTGAATACTCTTAAGCTGGAGAATTAACAGCTCTCTCAGATCACATGAAATTGAGCTTGCAGAGGATGAGCCCAAGAAGAAGCAACCAACCATGGCTTTGAAATCCAAGCAGAAGAAAGTTTTGAAGGCAACAGCAGAATCAGAGGATGATGATTCAGATTATCAGAATGAAGACTTAGAGGAAGAGGAGTTGGAGTTTATATGCAGAAAAGTTCAGAAGATGTGGCACTACAGAAAGAAGAAATTTCCCCAAAGATATTCCAAGCAATCCAACAAAGGAAATGATGATAAATATGATTAGAAAAGCATAATTTGCTATGGAAGCAATGAACCTGGACATATCAAGTCAGAATGTTCAAATATGGAGAAAGAGAAACACCAGAGGAAAGATTCCAAACCCAAGAAGAAGAGTATGATGGCTACATGGGATAATTCTGATGAATCCTCTAACGATGAACAAGAAGATTTGGGTATGATGGCTCATACCAACTCTATCTCTGGATCCAAGACAGATTTTGACTCTGAAAGTGAATCAACAAACGAAGAAATTGAGGTATTTTTTGAATTTACTAGATCTGATTTAGTCACTGGTATAAATGATATTTTAAAAATGAATTAAAAATTGTCTTTAAAACTGAAAACACTTAGGAAAGAAAATACAAATCTAATTGAAAATGTTAATGTTTTAAAGAATCAAAGTACTGAATTTAAAACAAAAAATACAAATATGAAAACTGATATTATTGAACTTAAAATAGAGAATGCAAATCTGAAAACTGATATTACTAAACTTAAAATAGATAATGCAACTCTGAAAACAGATATTACTGAATTTAAAACAGAAAATACAAATCTAAAAACTGATATTACTGAACTTAAAATAGAGAATGCAAATCTGAAAACTGATATTACTGAATTTAAGACAGATAATGCAACTCTGACAAGTAATTATAGTTCAACATCAATTGAAAATACCACATGTAACTCTGATAAGCATGAAGAAGTGTTTCAAGATTTTATTAATAATGGTATGGAAAGAAACAAGTATGCATCTATGATTTTTGGGGTTAGTAGGAATGGTAAAAGAGGAATAGGATATCAAGAAAAAGTAATTGAATTTAAGTTTATTCCCTCTGATGATTTATGTACTATTTGCTATAAGAAAGGTCACACTAAAATATCTTGTCCTATGCTAACCACATGGAAAGACAAGAAATCTTTAAGATCTAACAAACCAGGACCCAACCAAATTTGGGTACCAAAAGATAAAATTGTTTATTTTGTAGATGTTCTAAGCAATCAAATTGAAACACCAGTCATGGTGCCTGGTCAATGGATGCTTGCAATATATGAAGGCAAAAAGGTCTATGTTCCAATCTCTACCAAACAGAAGCCAACTGACTCTGTTGGAAGACGGACTGGTCAAAACAATACTTATCAGAACCAGAACCATATGATGAACCAGAAATATCAAAAATATCTGGAGTATCAACAGACTCAAAACTGGCAGAGAAATCACACATATCAACAAAACTGGAACTATCATAAGAATCAGAATTACCATTAGAGAAACCCGATACATCAGCAGAAACAGAAGTGGCAGATTAAAAGTTAGAATCAGGAGACTTCTTTGAACACTCCAATTAAATTCATGAAGAATACAAACCTGGATAGGAATTTTAATCCCTTCATCCAGACTCTCTAATCAGAGAATATGTAAACTCAGAATCTGAAAACCACAAAAGAAGAACTTAGAGGGTTTTCATAGTGAAATTGAAATTGCTAACATATAGGTGATATCTTTCTTTAAATTTAATTATTGTGTGATATTATGTTTACTGTGATAACAAGAAGCTTAATCATAAAAATCAAAGCTAGATAAGTATTTTGCAGGTTCTCAAGAATTTAAGAGGAATGATGCTTGGGATCTAGTACCTAGACCAAAGAAGAACATTATTGGAACCAAGTGGGTTTTCAGAAACTAGTGAAGTGGTCAGAAACAAGGCAAAACTTGTCACAAAAAGGCTACAGTCTGCAAAAAGGCATTTATTACACTAAGACATTTGTTCTAGTGGCCAGGTTAGAAGCTATTCGTATTCTACTTTCTTTTGCTGCAAATAATAACATTAGATTATTTCAAATAGATGTTAAAAGTGTTTTTCTAAATGGTTATATAAGTGAAGAAGTCTATGTTAAACAACCCCCAGATTTTGAAAGTTCTGAATTTCCAAATCATGTTTTTAAACTTAGGAAATCCCTGTATGGTCTAAAACAAGCACCTAGGGCGTGGTATGATAGACTTAGTAACTTCTTGCTTAAAAATAAATTTGAAAGAGGACAAATAGATAATACACTTTTAGAAAATCAATAAGAGATAACATTCTTATTATTCAAATTTATGTTGATGACATTATTTTTGGGATCTACTAATGGCACTCTTTGTCAAGAATTTTCTAAATTTATGCAGCTTGAATTTCAAATGAGTATGATGGGAGAACTTATGTTCTTCTTAGGGATACAAATTCAAGAAAGTCAAAAAGGTATATACATTCATCAAACTAAATATACAACAGAGCTTCTTAGGAAGTTTAAGATGAGTAATTGCAAATGTAACACCCCCGACCATTACCGTTACCGATGATGCCACCTCACGGCCTTCTCGTCCCCCTAACCACTCAGTGAAAATAACGAGTTTTTGCCTTCCGTGAGATTCGAGCCCGGTACCTGGGGGAGAAGTACCGCCAGATATTTTCAGCAACCAGATATATTTTTAACAAAACTTTCGGTATTAAATTCTTCGCAACGTAAATAAATTATTTCTCGTCTAATAATTTTAACTGGATCTATATATATATATATATATATATGTATTAAATTCTTCGCAACGTAAATAAATTATTTCTCGTCTAATAATTTTAACTGGATCTAAAAATATATATAATGAACATATAGCAAACTCTAATAAAATATGCTTTTGGTATTTAATTAACAAAATGAATTAAAATTGGGCTAAATGCCTCAACAATTTAACACAAAATATACTAAAATTGCATAAATTAGAGTTTGAAATTAAGGGTCTTACAGCTGTAAAAAACCTCATTATTTTATTTTTTAAAAGCCTATTACAACGCTTTTTTAGAAGCCTTTTAAAGCGCTTGTGAAAAAGCGCTGTAAAACACTGCCTTATTTATTTTTTTTTTTAAAGCCTTTTACAATGCTTTTCCACAAAGCGCTTTAAAAGGCTTCTTTGTTTTATTATGTGAAAGCGCTATGTGACCCTTTTACAGCGCTTTTCCACAAAGCACTTTAAAAGCCTTCTCTGTTTTATTAAGTGAAAGCGCTATGTGACCCTTTTACAGCGCTTTTCCACAAAGCGCTTTAAAAGACTTCCTTATTTTATTTTATTAAAAGCCTTTTACAGCGCTTTTTTTCTTTTCCAAAAAGCGCTTTAAAAGACCTTATTGTTTTATTATGTGCAAGGGCTATGTGACTTCCTTATTTTTTTAAAGGTTTTTTATAACACCTATATATAGTTCAATTTCAGTTTTTTGTTCCAAATAATTAGTTAAATACTTATATATATATATATATATATATATATATATATATATCATCATTGTGCAGAACATACAATTGTGCCTGCTCCCATTCTGTCCTTGATATAGTCATTAGTCTCTTTCCAATTATCCCTTCTCCTAATATTCTTCCTAAATGACGAGACATGGAAAGTCATATGGATTCAACATTGGACAGATATTCAGTACAAAATTCAGCAGCTTCTTCGACAATGTACCGTTCAGCAGTACAACCTGTTGGTCGACTTCTACTTTTTACGTACCCTTTTAATATTTTCATATATCGTTCTATCGGGTACATCCATCTCATATAAGCTGGCCCATAAAGTTGTGTCTCTTTAACAAGATGAACAGTAAGGTGAACCATTATATCAAAAAAAGAGGGTGGGAAATACATTTCAAGCTCACACAAAGTAACAACAATTTCCCTCTGCAATGTCGGTAATATCTGAGGATCGATCACTTTACTACAAATTTCCCTGAAGAAGAAACATAATTTAGTTATGGCTCGGCAAACTTTTTCAGGTTAATTTGAACGTATACCTATTGTTAGCAAATGCTCCATTAGAATATGACAATCATGGGTCTTCAAACCTTTTAACTTGAGGTCTTTCATACAAACTAAATTTTTAATGTTTGAAGAGTATCCTTTTGGAACTTTAACTTCGTGTAGAAATTTACACAAAACAATTTTTTCTTTTCTAGATAGAGTATGAGTGGCTGGAGGTAGATATGTGCAATTTCCTTTCTTTACGGGACCCAATTCATTTCTTATTCCTATAATGACCAAGTTCAATCTTGCATTGATGCCATTCTTAGACTTTCCTGGTACATTGAGTAGCGTACCAATAACACTATCAAATACATTTTTCTTAATATGCATCACATCGAGAAAATGTCTTACATACAATGACTTCCAATATGGCAATTCAAAGAAAATTGACTTTTTCTTCCACCCAGTTTTGACCAGCTCTCCCGCAAAGGTTTTCCAAATTTATTGGTCAAACCTTGTACTTTTTCAAGTATTTGATATCCAGTCGGTGCTACAGGAGCTCTATCTTCCTCTGATTTTCCATTGAATGCATTTCTCCACCCACTATACTGATGACTATAAGGTAAAAATCTACGATGTCCAAGAAATACATTCTTCTTACAATGTTTCAACCACATCCAATTTTTACTCTCTTCACATATAGGACATGCACACTGACCTTTAATGCTATATCCTGATAAATTACCATATGCTGGAAAATCATTAATTGTGCCGAACAACATAGCCCTCAAATTAAAACATTATTTTTTATACCCATCATAAACTTGCACACGTGTCTCCCACATAATTTTTAAATCTTCAGTTAAAGGAGCCAAGTATACGTCAATATCATTCCCCGGTTGTTTGGGTTCAGAAATTAATAGAGACAACATCATAAACTTATGCTTCATACATAACCAAGGAGGTAGGTTATATATCAACAAAATCACAGACCACGTGCTGTGTGAGATGCTTTGAAGACCATGTGGATTCATTCCATCAGTAGAAAGTGCAACTCGTACATTTCTTGACTCTATCCCGAATTCAGGATATTCGTGATCAATTTTTGCCCATTGTGGAGAATCTGCAGGGTGTCAAAACTTTCTATCTCTAATTCTTTCATCTGCATGCCATGTCAAGTGTTTTGAATCTTCTTCACTGCGATACATGCGCCTAAATCTTGGTATTATAGGAAAATACCACACGACTTTTGCGGGAGTAGGTTCTTTCTTCTTATATCGAGAGACATTGCATTTCAGACACGTCTTTAGTAATTCATATTCGTTTCGAAATAAAATGCAATCGTTAGGACACGCATGAATCCTTTCGTAAGTCATGCCAATAGAGCACAAAATTCGTTTAACCTCGTAGGTTCGATAGGGAAGTTCATTATCATTTGGCAACATATCTTTTAAGAGTGTTAGTAATTCTGTGAAGCTTTTATCATACCATCCATTACTCGCTCTTAAGTTGTACAACTTTAATATCGCCGACAGTCTTGTGAATTTAGTACAACCATTATATAATGGTTTCTCTGCATCACTCAAAAAGCTCTCAAACATTTTAGGACAATCACGAAGATCTTCTTCAACTGCTTTTGCAATCTCCTCAACTCGGTCCGGCTCATATGTATCTGTGTCGAAATCAGTTGATGCATATGTATCTGTGTAGGTGTTTCCATTTTTTTTCTCACCATGTCTTATCCAACATGCATAGCTTTGATCAATTCCATGCCATACTAAATGTCCTTCCAATTCATCTGCTCTAACGCGTTTTCCAAAACAACATTTTAAATAAGGACAAACGACTCTATTTGAATCTTTTGTATTCTTCACTACAAACTCAACAAACTCCTTCACTCCATTTTCATACTCTTTTGTCAATTGATTGGCAGACATCCATTTTATATGACCTATATAAATGCAGTTACACAAATAATAAGCTACTGATGATAACATTTTACCAATCTATATATAGTACACATATCTAATATTGGGAAATGGAAACAAGGTCCAAGTCTGATTTCAAAACAGAACATATCATGAGAACATATCTAATATGTAACAATTTCAAAACAGGACATATATAATTTGTAACAATTTATCAGTTTTAGTGACAACAACAAATTAATAAATACAGTACCTGAGACAACGTATCCAATTTGTAGATGGGCGAACAGTAGAGGAGAGAAGGGTTCGCAACGTAGAGGAGATGAGAGTTCGTTGGGTGATTTTACAGTGAATGATTTTACAGCGCAACGTATTAAATTTGTTCTCATTTATTTAAAGTGAATGATTTTACAGCGCTTGTACAAAAAGCGCTCTAATAGGTCTTTTAATAATGTGAAAGCGCAAGCCTTTTACAGCGCTTGTATAAAAAGCGCTCTAATAGGTCATTTAATTATGTGAAAGCGCATGTATTTTACAGCGCTTTAACAAAAAGCGCTTTAAAAGCTATGTAACATAAGATGGAAGCGCAACATTTTACAGCGCTTGTGTTTAAAGCGCTCACAAAGCGTTGTAAAGGCTATGTGAGAGCGCTTCAATTTACAGCGCTTTTTAAAAGAGCGCTGTAAAAGAGTTGTAAACGTTATGTGCAAGCACAATGTGACCCTATATGACCCTACAACAACGCTTTTTTTACAGCGCTTGTCAAAAAAGCGCGGTTGTATCCTCCGTTATTTTTAAAAAATTATACAACAGCGCTTGTATTTAATAAGCGCTGTAAAAGGCGCGCTATAAATTGTCATTTTTGGCATAGTGATCATATATTTATTCAGCTTCATATCATATCATATTGTTGGAACATAATATGTTATTATGTGAATTGAAAAAAAAAATAAATAAATAATATTTTGTTGAAGTCCCACATTGGAAAGAATTGGTTTTTGTAAATTCAAGTGGAATGAAACATGTTTTTAAAATTCAAGTCCCACATTGGGAAGAAATTTTTTTTGAACTCCCACATTGGAAAACTCTCCTATTTTGAGTATGCTAAAGTCCCACATTGATTAGAAATCAATTGTGAGTTTGCTTCCATCACTATATAATGAGTTTCAATCTATTGTGAAAAGCACACCAAAGTTGGATGCTTTTCCCAACTTTCTCTTTTCTCCCTCTTTTATTCTACTCGCCTATTTTCGAGCCACTTCTCCCCTTTCTTTCTGTGCCTTCGGTTTTTAGAGCGGTTATTATGCCGCAGTCCCTTCTGTTTTTTAGAGCGGTTATTATGCCGCAGTCCCTTTGGTTTTTAGAGCGGTTGTTATGCCGTAGTCCCTTTGTTTTTAGAGCGGTGTTTGTGCCGTAGTTCTTTTGATTTATGAGTGGTCATAGTACCATATTGCGAATGACTTTATCGTCATATTGAGAGTGGCTTTAACTGCCATATTGAGGGTGTAATTCTAGAACGGTTTTCTACGGTGCAGTGGAACTCCGATACAGTGAATCTGGACTGTTTTATCCTGGGGATTTCGTGGTTGATAGTCTGCCTTGCACAATTTGGGCAGTGCCGCGAAACGTCTTAAAGAGAGCGACCTAGTCCGCGACTCAACCCAGTAATATCTTCGGTGGCATAAATTGTAGTTTTTAAACAGTTTCAGAAACTCAAAAACAACACATATTATATCTATATCCTATCATGCGCATCAAATAAGTCATTGTTTTTTTCTTTGTGTAATAACAAATTGTCTGGTAGTCGGTATTCTTATGGCTTGAATGACATTCAGTTTCTTGGGGGAGGAGGTGTGGTTGATAATTTCTTATTATTCAATAATATGGTTAAAGGGAGGAAAGCAAAATAGGTTTCCCATTTAATTTGGTTAGCTACAGTGCATTTGGTAGGAAAAAAAATACAATCTTGTTCTCAAGTGAAGTTTCAAATGCGAAAGATTTGGTTTATTAATGGATGATGAAAATTTGTAAAATATGAGCAGATCATTTAATTTTTAGTTGTTAAATTTCTAAGCTAAAGTGAAGCTGCTAAAATTTAGAATAATTGCATACACAAAATTTATTAAATGTTTCAATCTCATCGGAATAATTTTTTATTTTACTTCCATTTCTTTTTATTTATTTAGAAGAAAAAAAAATAAAAAATTACATTTAACATTAGTTATTTTTTTTAAGGTTTAAGGTTTAGGGGGAATATAAAAAAATTAATGATTTAAGATGGATGAAGGAAGTTTTGGTAATTAACCATCTTTTGTTAAGATGGTAAGGATGATTTAGAAATTGGGGAAATGTAAAAACAAATAAAGATGATTTAAGATGTGTTAAATGGATGAAGAAAGAAATAAGGGAAACGTATTAAATTTTTAAGATGGAT
>JBBPBP010000002.1:19925634-19936835 GCA_037974735.1 Cicer chorassanicum
AATATATTCATTTTAATGATTTTATATTTCAAAGTTTTCTTTTGTGCAAATAGGATGAGATCTTGGATTTTGAAAGGATTGAAAACTAAAGAGTATTTGTTTAAATTGTTGTTGGACATTTTAGGATTTTTAAAATGTTAGTAAAATTGAAGTTGGGACTTTGAAAATTTTATAAGTGTTTATGTTTTAAGAAAAATTTGAAGACTTTGATGTTATGTGGAAAAAATTTTAATGAAAGAA
Source organism: Cicer chorassanicum (assembly GCA_037974735.1). NCBI lineage: Eukaryota > Viridiplantae > Streptophyta > Magnoliopsida > Fabales > Fabaceae > Cicer > Cicer chorassanicum. The sequence goes on from JBBPBP010000002.1 coordinate 19,925,875, forward strand.
AAGAGACAAAAATAAAGTCATATTCTTGTAGAACAAGTTTGAAAAAAAAATGACAATTTGTATTTTAAAACAAGTGTTTAGTTGATCTATCTCCAATAGGAATTGAGTTTTGAAATCTTTTTGGGATTGTTAATATAGAACAAGATATACAAGAAAGTGAGAGGTTTTGATTGTGTTTTATTTTAAAATCGTTCTTAAAAAGATTAAAATGAGCCGATAAAATAATAAACACATAACAACACAAGCCAATTTATTATGCTTCACCACCAACACAGTAGCTACATCTACTCCATTAATACTAAATGATTTAATCCACTAATTCACCAACTAAATCATACTTCCATTGAACACCTACTTATCAACCTGTTTGTGTTCAAATCTTCTCAACCTTTTAGCTTAGTACAATCAAACTGTTGAGGAATGCATTTACTACTGGGTTAGGTTACAAACAAAATGTGTTCAAGAATTTTTTGAATAACTCTCACATTCAAAATTGTACTCTCAGTAAATATTTCTTAGCACTTAGATAACAACTAATAGGATTAAGAGCTAGAGTGTAGAGACAACTGTATAGTGCTTATTGTAGTATTGTCGTTGTATTGATTAATGAGTGAGGCACGTCCTTTTATAGAGAAACATTACGGTGTTTTGTTGTTGTTCTGATTGCAAGAAATTAAAATGTATCATGAAGTTTTGTATCAAATCTCCAGAGATTGATTTTCCATTAAAGCTTGTCCAAATTATCGTTGTAATTGATTATGCGTATCTTGATACGGAGACTAAGGGAACATAAGATATCATGATCAAAGTATGTCTTAGAGACCTTTAGACAGATAACCAATTCAAGATGTTGAGCAGAGGATGAAAAAATTTGTCTTATTCGGAGTGTTGACTTTTTAATTAGAGAATTGACTTTTCTGAGTGTTGACTTATTATTAGAATGTTGACTTTCCATAGTGTTGACTTTTCATCAGAGTTAAAGGATCAAATCATTGAAATTATTATTAGAGGCAGACTATCAAAGAATTGCCATACTTATCATAGTCAAACGATCACTTGCCTGTCATTATTATCAGAGTTAGAGTAATTAGATGCTTGATACACTTATCAGAACATTGCTTGCATTAACAGAATCACTAGAGGCGCTTTTCTGAGTGCTTTTATTAGACTTAGAATACAAATTTTAGAGCGAAGTCTTGATGTTCCTTTAACTTTGTCCCAACATCAGAGGATGCACATAAAGTAGTTTAAAACTTACGTGATCAGGGAACTGCACACTTGAAACAAAGCATTAGTGCTTCAAATTGTTCCCACAAAATTATTTTGTTATCATCAAAACAAGTAAAGGTCATAGTTCTTCAAACCAACTTGGTTCTAACAATTAAGCCTTACGTGAATTTGAAATAAACTTTTTAGGGAGTAAAGTGAAAATTGTAATAGTTTATCATTTAATTAATAATTTATCTTTTTAGTAATTGTAATAGTTTATCATTTAATTAATAATTGATTCTATTTGTAAAGATATTAAATTATATCGCCTTGGATTTTACCTGAATAATTATACCATTTGTTTTCATTTAATTGTTTTTACGTGACAATTACATGAGGATGATTTATAGCATGCTTATTTTCTAAATGTACTATTGTGTATTGATTAGTTTTCGATAATCATGAAATTGATGTATTAGATATGTTGGTTTTATTTTGTTGTGCGTGACCTGCAGTGATATTTTTTGTCTTGATTTTTAGTTGATAAAATTATAAGTTGATATATTGTTTGTTAGTTTTATTTTAGACCAAATAAGTATTCGGCCTAGGAGATAGTAGAATTATTGAGACTCGGCTCTCATATATGAGTACTCTTGCTTGAAAATATTTTTGGTCCATGCATCTTTAGTATAAAAAAAAGTGACTTATCTCATTCCTTTTACTCTCCTTCATGACAAGATTTTATGACAATTCATGATATAGTCTTGACATAATGTAGAGTTTATGTTCTTGTTATATCTCACGCCTCCCTCTCTCTTAAACAAATATTATAATTTTATTTTAATTTTCTACAAAAAGAATTCTAGGCAATTTTTGGTATCATAACTATTAGCAAAAAAAATATTAACATATAGTCTAGACACCTTTCTATTCTATTCCCATACCTATTTTTGTTTCTCAAATTTTTCATCACAAACAAAAGAAAGAAAAAAAAAGAGAGAAACATAGCCTCCTTTTAATACCATATCTAGTAAAGTTTGGACCTTTGTCGAACTACAATTTTATTTGTTCTTTTAATACCTTCTCTAGTAAAGTTTGAACATTTGTCTTGTTCTTTGATTCATGGAGCTTAGAACGTGTTGCTATGAAGTAAAGCACTTAAGGTAAGGGCTTTTCCCCATGCAAAGTTAGACTAGATATTAAATTTGTGGTTTGTAAGATATTGATATGATGTCTTGATGTCTTAAAAGAAAAAAAATATTGATTTTATGTTTGTCATAAAGAATTTAGCTACAATGTTTTGAATTTTTTGAGTAATATGTTTACCTTGATAAACTTAATTATAAAATTTCAATTTTTATCATTATAACATGAGTAATATGCTTGTTGTCATATATTTGATGTAAAGTTGCAATTTTTGTGTTGTTTAGGCGTAATTAATTATAAAGTTATGATTTTCATTATAATCTCATGAGTAATATGTTTGTTAGGATGTATTTGATTTAAAGTTTCGATTTTTGTGCTATTTAATTTCAATGTTTTGATTTTTATTAACATTACATGAGTCTTGCGGGAATTGATGGAAAATTTTAATTTTTAATTATTATAACATGATTAAGTTGATTATTCTGATGAGTTTAGTGTAAAGTTTGATTTATATGCTTAAATGACTAATAGTTGGAGAAATTTTATTGTAGAAGGAATAAAGTTTCTATTTGTATGTGTTCTTCGTGATTTAAGTTTTAATGTCTATCAATAACATGTCGTTAATCCAATTTTATAGTTTATAAAATGAAAGTTGTGATTTTGAGTCATTTATTTTGAAAGTTTCTATTTGTATGTGTTCTATATTTGGGATAGCGAAATGAATGATTTTTGATTTCGAGCACCCCATGAGAATATAAATTTGATGTCATATGTGATTAAAATTTAATCTTGAATATTTAATCTTTGTGGTTGCTTAAGTGGCTGATGATTTGTGTTTTGAACATTGTTCTCTTTGTGGTTGTCTAATTGGCTGGTGATTTGTGTTTTGAACATTTTTCTCTTTATGGTTGCCTAAGTAGATGGTGATTTGTGTTTTGAACATTTTAATTTTTTATTTACCTAAGTGGATGGTGACATGTACCTTTTGAGCATCATTATAATTTCATGACACATCATATGCATCTTAGTGGACGCCTTAGTGGCTGGTTTAATTTTTCCTATTGGTATAGGTGACTTCTGTGTGGACGCCTTAGTGGTTGTTATATCCATATCATATACTTTTAGGAGCAATCAAAACTTGCATACATTTTATTGTTATTTTTATTTTGATCTAATTATTTGTTCTAGGTGAGTTGCTTCTTGAATTATTTAGGTACATTTTATGATTTGATACATCTTTACGAATTATTTAGAAAAATCTATTTTTTAAAATCTTTATTACAAAAGATGTTATATTTATATTTTATTGCTATGAACTTATTATTTGGTTTAATTTATGCCGTTGGATGAAGTGATCCCTTACACCAACATATAGGTACTAATGATCTCAACGACTTGCATGAATGATGTTTGCTTGATGCACGTGTGTGGAAAAATGAGACTTTTACTTAAAAATAATATTTTCTATTATTAAAACCGATGTGGCACATTTTAAAGTTATTTACTTTTCATCGTCACTTTAAATAGAAATGTGAAAGTGAGTTTTCTTTTGCTTGAAAATAATTGAATCGTAGTTAATTTCGGTCAAACTTGTTTCTCTTGTATTTCACCTAAAGAAAATTTAATTTAATTTAGAGCGTAAGTGAACATCAATCTAACAATTGGAAATTAAATTTGCAAATAAATAAATAAATAAATAATATTTTAGTAAATTGCATTACATTCTTTTATAAAAAAAATATATCAAGTCATTTTCTGGCGTATCTTTTATTTACTACATGATGAACCACTCCTGAGAAGGAAAAAAAATTTAGTCGTTTTTAACAGAAAATAAATATTTTTAGGCAATATTTTGTGTAATAGATCAAGACTGATCTGTGAAAACTGTGTGAAAACCAAGAACTTGTTGGGTATTGGGTTCCCTTCCTATGTGGAGAAAAGCCCAAATATTGTAGTCCATGTGTCTCACTTATTTAAGTGGAGAGTGGTCTAATTAGGGTTAGAAGAGAGAGACTATTTTGAGAGAAAAGGCAGCCACCAAAAGAGAAAAGAGAAGAGTAAACCCTATTCCCGATTTTGTTAAATCAGTCTCTGAAAAACATCGATTGCGCATTCGTTAACCGTTGGATCGGGCTGAAATTTGGACAGTAGGTTCGCAACATCCAGGGCTTCGATTTCAACGGTCGGATCGGCGAAACGACATCTGGAGAGGGAGATATCAGGCTCGCACAGTAGCAGGTTTTTAGATGTTTTACTTCTTCTTGCTTTTCATTTGTAAGCTTTAGTGCTTTGCTATTTTGGCTGGTTGTAGGCACACTTGGTGCATCTTTTTGAGACTCTCTTGTACCCTTATTTGATTATAGTGGAGCTATTTCTTTGGTCTGGACGACCCGTGGTTTTTACCCTTGCATTGAGGGGTTTTCCACGTTAAAATATCGGTGTTCTTTACAATCTTTTATTTTGATTAATTTGCTGCCATATATTTGTTGTTGCTCCTCACGGGTTCTTGCAAGTTGGAGGAATTTTATATGCGCTGCGTATTACTTGTTATTGTGTTTCTGTGTTTATTCCCCATCAGAGTGGTATCAGAGCTCTTGGTTAAAGAGTTATTTGACTTGCTTGAAGGATGGAGGCAAATATGAATATAAAGATGGTACGCTTGAATGGTACTAATTACCATTTGTGGAAGGGCAAGATGAAAGATTTGTTATTTGTGGAGAATATGCATCTTCCTATTTTTGGTTCGAAAAAGTCGGATACTAAATCTAAGGAAGACTGGGAATTTGAACATCAACAGGTATGTGGTTTTGTTAGGCAATATGTAGAAGATAATATTTATAATCATATTGCTAATGAGACAGATGCAAAAACTATGTGGGATAAGATAGAAACTTTGTTCGCCTCTAAATCAGGGAATAATAAATTATTCTTACTGAATAGTTTCATAAGTTTGAAGTATAAGGAGGGAACGTTTGTTTCAGACCACTTGAGTGAATTTTAGGGGCTCCTTGATCAAATGTCTGGAATGGGTATCAAGTTTGATGATGAGCTATTGAGACTATTTTTACTGTTATCTTTACCAGAGTCTTGCGAGACATTTCGGGTTTCTATAACGAGTTCAGCTCCTAATGGTGTTGTTTCTTTGGAAACGGCTAAGGGTGGTGTTTTGAATGAGGAGATGAGAAGGAAGGCACAAGGTTCTTCATCTCAATCTGAAGTTCTTGTCACTGAAAATAGGGGGAGAAGTCAGAAAAAAGAACCGAAAGGTGGTAGAGAAAACAGCAGAAGCAAGTCCAAGTCTAGATACAAAAATGTAGAGTGTCATTATTGTCATAAAACAGGGCACATACAGAAGAATTGTTTTCTGTGGAAAAAGGAGAACAAAGGCAAGAAAGGTAAGCAGAAACAAAGAGGTCGTGATGATGATAGTGATGATGACCGTGTTACTACTGCTACTAGTGATGATCTTGTTATTCTCCGTGACTATGAGTCAATTAATCTTGTATCTGATGAGAGCATGTGGATAATTGATAGTGGTGCTACACTACATGTTACACCGAGGAAGGAGTTCTTCACATCTTATACTTCAGGTGATTTTGGAGTTTTGAAGATGGGTAATGATGGTGTATCTAAGGTAATTGGTGTTGGTGATGTATGCTTGCAAACCAACATGGGAATGCAATTGTTGCTTAAAGGAGTCAAACATGCTCCAGATGTTCGCTTCAATTTGATCTCCGTGCATATGCTTGATGAAAGTGGTTTTGATAATCATTTTGCTTCTGGAAAGTGGAAACTCAGTAAAGGTAACTTGGTTGTGGCTAGAGGGGAGAAAATTAGTAAACTGTATTGGACAAAAGCTTTTGTTGCAAAAGACAGTGTGAATGCCATGGATATGGAATCATCTTTGTGGCACCGAAGGCTTAGCCATATCAGTGAAAAGGGGTTAAATTGTTTAGCTAGAAAGGATGTGCTTCCAAGTTTGAAGAATGTAGATTTGGAGAAATGTTCTCACTGCATAATTGGTAAACAAACTAGAGTATCCTTCAAAAGGCATCCTCCCTCTAGAAAGTCAGAGTTGCTTCAGTTGGTGCATTCTGACGTCTGTGGCCCTTTAAAGGTAAAATCTTTTAGTGGTGCACTTTATTTTGTTACTTTTATTGATGACTGTTCCAGGAAAATATGGGTTTATGTTCTGAAGACAAAAGACCAAGTGTTGGAGAAATTCAAACAATTTCATGCTTTGGTTGAGAGGCAGACAGGCAAGAAGCTGAAACGTGTTCGTACTGACAACGGTGGTGAGTATTGCGGACCCTTTGATGTCTATTGCAAACAACAGGGTATAACACATGAAAAGACTCCTCCTAAAACTCCTCAGCTGAATGGTTTAGCAGAGAGGATGAATCGAACACTTGTTGAGAGAGTGAGGTGTATGCTCTCTGAAGCTAAGTTGCCTAAACATTATTGGGGTGAGGCATTGTACACGGCGGTGCATGTTATTAATCTTACTCCTACTATCGCTTTGAATAGTGAGGTACCAAACAAGGTATGGTTTGGGAAGAATGTCAAGTATGATCACTTGAGAGTCTTTGGTTGCAAGGCTTTTGTGCATGTTCCGAAGGATGGAAGATCCAAGTTGGATGCAAAGTCAAGGCAATGTATCTTCCTTGGTTATGGTGAAGATGAATTTGGCTACAAGTTATACGATCCTATAAACAAAAAGGTTATTAGAAGTCGTGATGTAGTGTTCATGGAAGACCAAACTATTGAAGACATTGATAAGGTGGAGAAGACTACACCTGAGAGAGATAACGTCTTATCTGATGGTGATCCAGTTCAGTCACCTGTTCCTGATTTGGATACTACTGATGGTAATGATCAGAATGATGAGCCACATGATTGTGTTGATGATCATCGACTTGGAGATGAGGTAAATATTCCAACTAGGGAAGATCATGAGTTGTCACACGATGAGAATCTTAATGATGCTTCTGAATCATCTCTAACCCAACTCAGGAGGTCTAAGAGGCAGAGACAACCATCTACAAGGTATGTTTCTGATGAGTATGTGAATTTGACTGATGAAGGGGAACCTGAGTGTTTTCGAGAGGCCATGGAGAGTGAAGAAAGTCAAAAGTGGTTGGATGCAATGCATGATGAGATGAAATCCTTGCATGATAATCACACTTATGATTTGGTGAAGTTGCCAAAAGGCAAAAGGGCTTTGGAAAACAGGTGGATCTATAGAGTGAAACTTGAGAGTACCTCAAAGTCTCTGAGGTATAAAGCCAGATTAGTGGTGAAAGGTTTCCGTCAAAGAAAGGGTGTTGATTTTAATGAGATTCTCTCACCTGTGGTAAAAATGTCATCAATTAGAACCGTGTTGAGTTTGGCAGCTACTCTTGACTTAGAGGTAGAGCAAATGGATGTAAAAACGGCTTTCCTTCATGGTGATTTGGAGGAAGAGATTTACATGAAGCAACCTGATGGTTTTCTTGTTGAAGGCAAGGAAGACTATGTGTGTAGACTAAGAAAAAGTCTATACGGTTTGAAGCAAGCTCCAAGGCAGTGGTACAAAAAGTTTGAGTCTGTTATGTGTGACCAAGGATACATGAAGACTACTTCTGACCATTGTGTATTTGTTAGAAAATTTTCTAACGATGATTTCATTATCCTGTTATTATATGTCGATGACATACTTATTGTTGGGAAAAATATTTCCAAGATTGACAGGTTAAAGAAGCAGTTGGGCGAGTCATTTGCCATGAAAGACATGGGAGCAGCTAAACAGATTCTTGGCATAAGAATCATGCGTGACAGAAAGGAGAAGAAACTTTGGATGTCACAAGAACACTATATTGAGATAGTGTTGCAAAGGTTTCAAATGGAAAACTCTAAGGTTGAGCTTGAGTTTATTCAGGATAAATATGTATTATTTGTCGATAGTCAAAGTGCTATTCATCTTGGTAAGAATTCGACGTTTCATAGCAGGTCCAAACACATTGATGTGAGGTATCATTGGATACGTGATGTTTTGGAAGCTAAGTTGTTGGAGTTGGCTAAAGTTCATACTGATTATAATGGTTCTGATATGATGACTAAAGCATTACCAAGAGGGAAGTTTCAAACTTGTTGTGATATCGCCGGTTTGGCGATTATCTCCACATAGTTGTGAGGGGGAGATGTGTTGGGTATTGGGTTCCCTTCCTATGTGGAGAAAAGCTCAAATATTGTAGTCCATGTGTCTCACTTATTTAAGTGGAGAGTGGTCTAATTAGGGTTAGAAGAGAGAGACTATTTTGAGAGAAAAGGCAGCCACCAAAAGAGAAAAGAGAAGAGTAAACCCTATTCCCGATTTTGTTAAATCAGTCTCAGAAAAACATCGATTGCGCATTCGTTAACCGTTGGATCGGGCTGAAATTTGGACAGTAGGTTCGCAACATCCAGGGCTTCGATTTCGACGGTCGGATCGGCGAAACGACATCTGGAGAGGGAGATATCAGGCTCGCACAGTAGCAGGTTTTTAGATGTTTTACTTCTTCTTGCTTTTCATTTGTAAGCTTTAGTGCTTTGCTATTTTGGCTGGTTGTAGGCACACTTGGTGCATCTTTTTGAGACTCTCTTGTACCCTTATTTGATTATAGTGGAGCTATTTCTTTGGTCTGGACGACCCGTGGTTTTTGCCCTTGCATTGAGGGGTTTTCCACGTTAAAATATCGGTGTTCTTTACAATCTTTTATTTTGATTAATTTGCTGCCATATATTTGTTGTTGCTCCTCACGGGTTCTTGCAAGTTGGGGGAATTTTATATGCGCTGCGTATTACTTGTTATTGTGTTTCTGTGTTTATTCCCCATCAGAACTTTCTTGCTTTGAGTACTTAGTGGAAAATTTCACATTTGTGAGGACATGACATAACCCGTGTTTGGGTGAATCAGGATATATCCTTGTGTGATATCTCTATCTCTATCTCTATTTATTATTTGTCTTACCATTAGTTTTTATATTGATAAATTGATATTGTTGTTTTTCCACTAACCAAGAACATTCTTCGTTTGTAACCAATATAAATCTTGAGTTAAACATTTCAGTTTTTTAAACAGGAATTTTTAAAAGGGGCAATTATAATTCAATCCCCCTTTCCTTATAATTGACATTGTTACTTCCAGTACAACGTACGAGATTTGTGGGACAACGACTACATTTTAATCAAATACAAAATATGCAAGTCATCACAATATCAATTGATGCTCCAGGTACTTGCATGTTTCAACCACTAAGTCACAATGCAATTTCAAGTCAACATAATTATCAATTTAGAATCTAACATTGGTTCTAACTTTTATTTCTAACAGCAAGTTTTTCCAATTGAACACCCATAACAAAACCCAATTTGCAAATACTATTCGGTTCTATGTTGATTTGCTACTTGAAGAAGGGAGAGTGAATAAGGTGTATTGCTTCAAGTATTGATTCTCTTGAAATCCTTAGTCTCTTATTCTTCTGAAACTTCTAACCGTTTAGTCATAACATCAATTGAGAGAATGAAAGGCGAGGGATGCATGCCAATTTGTGTTGAGATGTGAGAGAATTGATATTTTCCTATTTCTCTCTATTTTGATCGTATGAATGAGAAAGCAGAAAATTAAAAAATCAGACTTAAGTTATTGACTTGGTATATAAATTGGCAAGTTTTAGTGGTAAATTGTATAGTTTGCCCTTCAATAACAATTCTCTTCCCAACCTATCCTTGCTACTATTACCAATAATTTGCAATTAAAACACATATATTTATATATTATTTTTAATACTAAATAAGTTTGTGGAGATGCTACAATCAACATAATGAGTTATAAACTCGATAACATTGAATAGTGAAATTAATTATAAGGTGTTTTCGGCATACTTTATGTACTAAGTATGGAAAAATCATGTGTATAGAAATTCTTTAAAAATTAACTATAACTGAATAACACTAATACTTGCATTACTTAAATTAATAATTTGATCCATATACTTGATTATATATAAATACACAAGCAAATATTTTAGTTTGTGTACTCGATTGCTCAAGCGTGATACATGTTAGAGACACTAGACAATGAGACATGTTAAATACTAAAGAACATTTCCTCTTTTTTTAAGGCATTAAATACGTTGTCAAAAACAAATACCCTCCTTTGCTGAACGAATTCCTCAACATGATAACATACTTCATTAAAAGAATTTTTTTGTCTAAGAAGATATGGTAAATACAATCATAATTAACTCACATAACTTCAAGGTTTTGGGACATACGTCCAAGCTAACAATATTGATTTTTTTCTAGTTGAGTTAGGACTAAAAGACTCAATAAAACAATTTTAATCCTTGCACTTATGATAATATATATTGGTTAAGTTACTCAATAAAATTATTGATATAGAAAACCAAAGTGTTATTACTATTGTTGTAATGTTTTTTTTTTTCAGCTTTGCATTGTTTCCTATTTTTTTCACTCTTTGATTGTTGATAAGAATGACATAAATGTTAAAAATATTTTTAAATGAAATGTAAAATGAAAAAAGAAAGTTACATTAAAATTTGGTATCCTATTTATTTTAAGGTATA
>JBBPBP010000002.1:19937248-19995371 GCA_037974735.1 Cicer chorassanicum
AAGTAAATTCATTTATTAGTTTGACAAAGAATCATAATATTAGAAATTATAAAGTTTAAATTGAAGATACAAATCAAAGAAAAAATTACACTTAAAGGTAGTATTTATTTTATGTATAGTTTAAGAAGATATACACTTTCCACTATTGGATGTTTTTGTATTTGATGATCAAATATTTAATAAATTTATTGTATAAAAACTGAAGTAAAAGTTTATAAACTTTAAAAAATATAAACTAGTTTGGTCAAACAAAAACTAACATTTTTATGACAATTAAATTATTACAAATGGAATTGGTAATAAATATTTTAAATTCAATTCACTTGAATGCCATTATTTAAACACCGATTCCCTAGTAATTTTAGATATCCTATCACAAATTTTTTCTTGTCAACCTTTCAAAAGATAATGGCAACAAAAATCCATCCTCTCCTTTTTACCTTTTCAATTATGTGCCTTGCTTTAGCCACAGTATCAGGTAACAAACTAGTTCCATACGTCAATAATGTTACGTTTTCAAGAAAATATATGGATTGCATAAAATTAGAGTAGTGTTTCATATGCACTTTTATATTTTAGTTTTTTGATATATTTTATATATGAAAATGTGTTTATTATGTTTGAAATGCAAAAAGATTCTCTAGAATGTAATATTATATTTCTAATGGAGGTTAATTGGTTGTAGTAGAAGCAGAAACTGTGACAATTCCACCAGGCTGCTTTCTTTATGGTCAGTGTGCAGATACAGATGTATTTTGTGACCATTTCTGTCATATAACATTGGGCAAGCCGAAAGGTGGTTATTGCAATCGAGACTTGGGCGTATGTTGTTGCAGGAATTAGGTGTCATAGAGATTTTTGTGTTATAATTGTACTTTCTTTATATATTTGATAAAATATATCGCCGAAAAGAGTATTTAAGATTTTAATAAAATAATTAGAAAAGTCATATTTTTTATTAGTTATTATATATTCTGTAAAAATAAAAATAATATCAAAAATGATATTATAATGTTGACTGATAATTAATTTCTCGTGGTAAATATATCTATTTATCTATGGTCTAACTATCGATAGAGTGTCATGAAGGCATTGAGAGTGTGAAAACATAGGAAAAACAGTAAATTTTAATATATAAAGTAATATGAATATCAAAGTTTTTTTAAAAAAAATCAGATGATTAACTTTAACATTTGAGTTGTCCATCAGGTGTTGGGGTTAGTGATAACAACTTCACTCTCTAACCTCGGGGAATAGAGTTCAAATCCAACTGTAGACAATTGTAAAACGGCCATTAGTAGCACCATTATTATAATAATAATTTCATCCCCTTCAATATTTTTAAAAATATTAACATTAGAGTTTTTATAAGTTTACAAATATTAAACACAAGTTGAACAAAGTTTTATATATTAATTATAAATTACTCTCTTCAAACTAAACGAATTGTATTCAAATTACTCATAAACAGTTATAAGTTGATTACTAGACCCACTTTAATTAATTAAAATTAATGTCTTACCAATTATTTAAACAAAAAAAAAGACTCAGCTCCGTGCAAGAAATAATCAAATATTTACGCTTCAAGTTTTAAGAATGAATTAAAGTTTCATGATATTAATATTATTGAAAATATTCGAATCACCTCATAAATGAAACAATATATGTTTACTACTTTATTCAAAAAAATTTCTTTTAATTATTCTCAAATCAAAAGAATATGTCCCACATGTTATATGTTTTGGGTTAGGTATATTTATGAATATATGTCAAATAAACCAAAAAAATTAGGCGTTAAAATATTTCACATCACCAAGGTAATTGAGAACTAATATGTTAACATATTTGTCATTATTATTTCTTTTTCTTATTTCACTCTTATATAATCATATTTTATTTTTCAAACTTTATAAAGTAGTTGAGCTAATAGTACTGTGTATATTTACTTTATTAGTTGATGAGATATATTTCAATATTAATATGTGTAAGATATATATACATTAAACTAATTTTATAGTTGTAACACTGCTATGTTTGTAAGTAGGTTTTAAATAAAGATATAGCTAACATTGTTTTAAATTTTAAAAGTTATTAAAGTAAAGTAAGTTGTGGAGTATTGAAAAATGAAAACACCATTCAATTGATCCTAATTTTCTCCTATTAATAAAACAAAAGGTCATTTAGAATCAATAAATATATTGACACCAATTATTATAGCACATATATAACAACAAATTTAAGAAAATAGAATAAATTGTGAGACAAAAACTCTGACTGTTGTTCAGTAATATAACCTCACTCTACATTAAATATATATGGAGCAAGAAGGTGATACTCTTCAGTTCTTAAATGTTAAAATCTTTAACTATTGCCCCAACAATATATTGAGTTATAAATTCAATAACATGAAACTGGAAAATTAATTTTTAGTGATTTCAGCATACTTTATGTAGTTATTATGGAAAAATCATCTAGAAAATAATTTTTTAAAACTTAACTATAACTTAATAAGAGAAATACTTGGGACACATTTTTTCTATCAATTCTAAATTAAATTTAGTGAAACCAGTGACATTTCATAGGAAACTAAGTCTAGTTTCTAATGGTGGAAAAATAAACTCTAAACGATTTCTATGAAAAAAAATACAAATTACAAAATTTGGGGGACAACAACTACATTTTAATCAAATACAAAATATGCAAGTCATCACAATATCAATTGATGCTTGTAATACCCTTAATTTTAAAATGTAGTTTTTGTATTTTCGGATGCTTTCCTGTTGAATTATGAGGCTTTTTAGCAAGTTTTATTGGTATTTTGGATGTTAAAATGCCATAAACATTTTGTGGGTCCCGTTTTAAATTATTTGGCGAGAAATAAATTAATTACGTTGCGGAAAATTTATTACTGGACAATGTTGTTAAAAATATCTATAGTTGCAGAAAATTTTACTTGTCAATTGAGTTGCAATGAGAATGGATATTTTTATCAAAATTGTTGGGGTGTGTGTGAGAGTGTTTGTTTTGGTTGGTTTGGTTTAATATATATATATTTATATATATATTGTTTGGTATGTTAGTAATACACATATATAAATATATATATATATTAAGTAATATGTATATATGTGAGGAAGGATGAGAAACAGAGGGAAACAAAAAAAACATTTCCTCCCTGCGCTCGCGAGTTCGTCCCTCCTTCTTCTTTCTTTCTTTTCTGTTTTGAAAATAGAGAAAACCAAGTGTGGGTGGTTTTTCAAAACCACCAAACATAAAACCTCAAATATCACCTAGATCCAAGCTTTATCTCGCGATGCGACTAAAGAGAAAGTTGATCGTGATCACGTTGCGGTGCTTGGGAACTAATTTTTGCAGCTCTGTGCGAAGCGGGAATTTTACCGGAATTTTATCGCGATGCCGTAATCAGCTGTTTGAGCTACCGTCGACGTAAGGGTTCCTTCCAAATTTTTAGCTTGCATATAGGACTGTATATGTGTATTTGTGGGGTTTGATTTTGATGGGGTTATGTGTGAATTTGGGGAAAAGGAATTTAATGGGGTTTGTGTGAGTTGTGGAAAAGAAATTTGGTGGTTTATGTTTAACGATTTTGAGTTTTGATTTGGGTATTATGGTTGAAAATGTTTGGAAAATAAATTTGGTGGGTTTGAGGTGAGATGATGTGAGAAATGAATTGAAAGGCATTTTGTGAAATTGAATTTAATGAGTTTTGAGGTGTCATGTGATTTGAGGATTGTATGCGTTGAGTATGCTCTGTGTTAAATTTGAGAATCATTAGTGTTAAATGAGCATTAAAAATGGGGAATCTTTTAATAGCTGCATTTACTTAATGATTGTGTTGTCGAGAGTCAGAGTATGCTCATGCATTTCACAGTAAATGGTGATAGTGGTGACCGGATGGGCCACAAGATGATTCCACGTGATTGGATGGTTCATCTTATCCTTACGGGGATTATCGTGTCAATGATAGTGGTGACCGGATGGGCCACGAGATGATTCCACGTGATTGGATGGTTCATCTTATCCTTACGGGGATTATCGCGTTGGTGATAGTGGTGACCGGATGGGCCACGGGATGATTCCACGTGATTGGATGGTTCATCTTATTCGTATAGGGGATGATTCCATGTGATTGGATGGTTCATCTTACCCTTACATGGATTATCGCGTCGTGCTAACCTGTGAGAGGTTGCACATTAGTAAATCGTGCTAGCCTGTGAGAGACTGCACCTTGGTAATTAGTACTAGTTTGTGAGAGGCTGTACAATTATGATTTACGCCCCTTCGAGGAGGGTTTTGTTGATATTCCGGAATCATGTGCATTGGCATGTACACATTGCATTAGGGTGCTTGACACGTGAGTCACGTTTGACATGTTATGATGTTTATATATGCGTACTTGATTGTGACGAGTGATTTGTGTTGTGTTGGTGTTTGTGATTAATTGAATTGGTGTTGAAAGTGTTGGAATGAATTTGGAAGTGTTGGAATGTTTTTGAAAGGGTTAAAAAATTGATTTACTGCTGTTTTGACAGGTGTATTTGACTACACCTGTGTTGTAGTCGAATACAGATGATTAAATTAGCTACTGACTTGATTTTTTTGAAGTGTATTCGACTACACAAGGTGCTGTATTCGAATACAATTGAATGGAATGCTGTATTCGAATACAAACAGGCTGTATTCGAATACAGTAGTGCTGTCAATGTTGTTTTTGCTGTTTTTTGCTGTTTTCTCAAGTGTATTCGACTACACATAGGGTGTATTCGAATACAATAGTGCTGTTTGGTCCAAAACTTCATTTTTCAACCTTGTTTATGCATGTTTAACATATGCAAACCCTTTCTAGATGTATGCTAAGTTGAAAGGTGATTTTGTGCATATAAAATTGAATGTTACGTGGTATTTGTTAATTTCGGATTGGTGACCCTTTACAACTTTTGTGGAATTCTGGGTTTTGCCCTCAAATGAGAACCAGGGTCGTTCTAAGGCGTGACGTGGCGATGGGTTGGTTTGTGATTGAAAGTAGTGGGGCTTGATGCCGCTCGTGGATTCTCAGTACCCAGTCACCCACTGATAGATTAATGATCAGCTTAGGGTTCTAATTAAGAATTTTATTTACTTCCCTTTCTTATTTAGAGGTTGTGGTTGTAAAAAGGGAACTTATGTATTTGAAACAAATTATTTTATTCGTTGTATATTTTACTTGGATATTCTGGATTTTCGTTCCAAAAACTATTTCCGCTGTTTGTAATTAATTATGACTTTGTCGTTTTTGTTACGACTTAAAATATTTTATCAAAGAGTATTTTCTTCATTTATGGATTTAACTTGGTATTTTATCAATTTGTTTTGAAAAAAAAATATACACTCGCGCTGTTAAAAGTCGGGGTGTTATATTGTGGTATCAGAGCTTTGGTTTAAATTTCTTTGGGGCTGTGAGTTGGGTGTCCTAAGCTGAACAAGAGTCGAGGTTAGGGGTATCAAGTGACTGGAGTCCACGTGTACGTCGTGTTTTGTTGTCTTGGGTCAAGCATGATGTGCTTAAGTAGTTTATTGTTTCTTATACGAAACAGGGTGCCTTGTAGCACTATAGTTGGAAAAGTAGTTAAAACCGAGGACATTAGTCGACTTTCTTCGACGAGTGTCTCTGAATTCCTTAAACGTATTGGTCTAGGAAGGACGGGGTTGAAGTGAATCATGACGGCATGGGATTTATGAAGTGATTCCAAGGATGCAAAGGCTATGTTATTGGCGATAACTTGAAGATGTTATTGGTGTGAGACTGTTAGGGAATTTCAAGTAAGGATCTAAGTGGAGAATTTGTTTTTAAGAAAAGTATTGGATGTTTTCCTAGTAGATTTTAGGACGAGACTGGATGAAGTTTGATAACTGTCAAAGAGATGTGAACACAATGGAATTGTTGAGAAGACGAGGCTTCCATTTGGAATAGCATTTGGTGCTTAGGTGTCAACTAAGGAGGCTTGTAATGAAGACAAGGTGCGCTACACATTAGGAGTGAGTATTACCTTGGTTAGGCAAAGGACGCTTTGAGGAATAGTCGATACCTGGAGGGGTAAGATCGAGCATTCGAGTTAAACTAGATCCGGGACTTAGATTGTTAAGTATGAATCTTATGACGAGTATAGGATGAGACTATCTATTTTGTTGGTAAGTGACAAAATCTCTGTGTGGTTTAGGAGAAAATAAGTGTGGATAGTGATCTTAGAGGAAGCTATTGACGCGTAAGTGTGAACTTTGAGTGATGTTTGGTTAAACAAAATGAGTTAAGCCTTGATGTATTGAACCACATGTTGCTATTAAGTGGAATTGGAAGTACAGAGTACATGAGTACTTAGAGATTGATGCAATGTAAACATTGAGAGTCTATTAATGGATGGTAAACACTAGGAGAATGTGAATATTTCGATAGTTCAGAGGGATTAATCCAGATTTGATTTGAGACCCTATGATGGTTAATCCTTAAGTCAACGATTCAAAGTCCATAAGGTGGGATGGAGGACCAAGTGACACCTTAAACTTATATGATCGAGGGAGTTGAGGTAGACAAGTGATAAATAATTCATGTTATGGATGGAAGTGTTTGAAGATTTACTAATGATGTTGTGTTATGATGAGAAGAGTTTTCATTGGTGAGATTACTAAGGCGGTAAGAGTCAATGATGAATGAGACCTTGTACTGTATCTTAAGGTGAAATGGATAAATTTAGACGGTGTAATGAGTATTTTAAGATTTCAAGGATCAGATTTTATAAATTTATTCGAATGACATAGCGTGAATAGGAAGAAATGTAACAAATGATTTATGGTTTAGTTGTTGTTCTTTGGAAGCCAAGCATTAAGATTTGAAATGAGTGTTTCAATTATCAGATGGACGAGGAAGGTATGTGGGTCTTGGGAATATTTTACTGCTCAGTTATGAGGATGAGGTTAAAGATGATTATTCTTTAGGAGATGCTTATTGGGAATGCTTGAGAAATAGCTCTTTAGGATGTTCGATTGCTAAGATTATTTTAGTTAGTACCTCGGTGAAGGTTGAAAATGAATAAGAAGAATCCAGCGAGTGAACCAAATTTTTGGAAAACGTGCCATGAAAACTTGTTGGAGCAGCACTACTTGAATGCATGTCATAAGGGTACGTTATTGTGTTCGTTAATCAAATGAGTTAAATGTTTATGTGGTAGGGAAGAATTGAGCATGGAATGGAAAAGTTTGGTGAGAACTAATAAGGCTTGAATTATTGAAATCACTATAATGAAGCAAGACGAAGTATGATGGCAGACGAGCTAAGAAAAATAAAGGACTCTAGGTGATGACCACATGGACGATTGAATGACGGTAGAGGTGAAAAGTGTTTGAGATATATTTCAGATGTAGAATATTTCATAGGAAGTGTGGAAATTTGGAGGAATTAAGATTTTGTTGAAATGTTGAAGAAATTCTTAAAGACCAGGATGACAAGCTTATCTGAAGGAAGAAAAGTTTAATAGTAAGAGGAAAGACAAAAAGGGAATCAAGTTAAGTTGGATAATATTTTGGGATATGACGCATTATGGGGTGTACCGATTGTGGTTATCATAGAAGAGAGCAATTTTTGGAAAAAGACATACAAGAGTAAGCTAAGTAATGATTTCAAAATAATGAAGATGTATTAAGGTTCGAGGTAGACATTTAAGGTTTGTATAAATGGAAAGGCGATGGAGTGAATACAATGTGTTTGACGTGTCAGAATGAAAAGATAATCATCAAGCTGCAAATAAAGGATGCGGCGAAATTCAGAAGTATCAGAATGAATGTTGACAGCAGATGGAGGAAAATTACTTTCGGATTGTCCAGAATTGCGAAGTACGTAGGAAATTGACTAGTGAAACGTGAATTTGAGGTGTTAGGTATGAGACAAATATAGGTCTTAACCAGTGAATGAAATTCAAATTGGATTTCTGTTGGAGACGCGACTCTTGAAAAGAAGTACTAAGCTGGAGGTGGTATAGTTCGGGCAAAATGTCAAAAATATTGGAGGAAACCTTGATCACCAATCGGATTTCAGGATGTGATTATTAAAGTTATAATTAGACCAACAATCGGATAAGAACATTGTGGTTCGTTGTAGTGGTGCGACTAAAGAAAATTGAGGATTTGTGGGGAATGGAGAATTAGGGAGTTCTCGGCGGCAATGATTGTTTTGTGCTCAAGGTGTCGGTGTCATACTTGGAATTTCAGTTTGAAACCTAATGGATGTTTCGTACCAAGTGGACGTATATGAGGCTATGTGACATAGTTCTGGGCGATTGTACTTCATCGATAGGAAAATAAGGGAAACTCAGTGGAACTTGAGGTTAGACCGCTTGTACCTCGGGATAGCTTTAAGTCGAAGTCGAAGGGAGCATTATTACAGTTGGGTTAAGATGGTCTAATCCATCATCATGGTCGTTGGCTACCTATTGACAAATTGAGGAACTGATCATCCTTAATCTCTTGTTGATGGTAGACAAAATCGTGTTGAATGGAACCGGCGAGTCTTACCGGCTATGGTAGTGCGCAAAGTTGTTAAGTACCCTATGAGGAGGGTTATATGGCGTTTTCTTCGAGTAGGCCGGACGAAACAAGTTCTAGTATGAATGTTGAATTGGAGAGCAAG
Organism: Cicer chorassanicum; assembly: GCA_037974735.1. Classification (NCBI taxonomy): domain Eukaryota; kingdom Viridiplantae; phylum Streptophyta; class Magnoliopsida; order Fabales; family Fabaceae; genus Cicer; species Cicer chorassanicum. Next base: position 19,945,926 of record JBBPBP010000002.1, read on the forward strand.
ATGAGAGAACAACACCCTGAGTTGTTTATCGACACGTAGTTTCGAGGACGAAACTATTTTTAGAGGGGTAGAATGTAATACCCTTAATTTTAAAATGTACTTTTTGTATTTTCGGGTGCTTTCCTGTTGAATTATGAGGCTTTTTAGCCAGTTTTATTGGTATTTTGGATGTTAAAATGCCATAAACATTTTGTGGGTCCCGTTGTAAATTATTTGGCAAGAAATAATTTAATTACGTTGCGGAAAATTTATTACCGGACAATCTTGTGAAAAATATCTATAGTTGCAGAAAATTTTACGTGTCAATTGAGTTGCAATGAGAATGGATATTTTTATCAAAATTGTTGGGGTGTGTGTGAGAGTGTTTGTTTTGGTTGGTTTGGTTTAATATATATATATATATATATATATATATATATATATATATATATATATATATATATATATATATATATATATATATATTTCAAGTAATATGTATATATGTGAGGAAGGATGAGAAACAGAGGGAAACCAAAAAAACATTTCCTCCCTGCGCTCGTGAGTTCGTCCCTCCTTCTTCTTCTTTCTTTCTTTTCTGTTTTGAAAATAGAGAAAACCAAGTGTGGGTGGTTTTCCAAAACCACCAAACATAAAACCTCAAATATCACCTAGATCCAAGCTTTTATCCCGCGATGCGATTGAAGATAAAGTTGATCGTGATCACGTTGCGGTGCTTGGGAACTAATTTTCGCAGCTTTGTGCGAAGCGGGAATTTTACCCGAATTTTATCGCGGTGCCGTAATCGGCGGTTTGAGCTACTGTCGAGGTAAGGGCTCCTTCCAAATTTTTAGCTTGCATATAGGACTCTATATGTGTATTTGTGGGGTTTGATTTTGATGGGGTTATGTGTGAATTTGGGGAAAAAGAATTTAATGGGGTTTATGTGAGTTGTGGAAAAGAAATTTGGTGGTTTATGTTTAACGATTTTGAGTTTTGATTTGGGTATTATGGTTTAAAATGTTTGGAAAATAAATTTGGTGGGTTTGAGGTGAGATGATGTGAGAAATGAATTGGAATGCATTTTGTGGGAAAAATGATGAAATTGAATTTAATGAGTTTTGAGGTGTGGGTGATGGTGATTTTTACTTGGCGTGGTTGATATGTTTATGGGTAATTTTATGAAAGTTGAGATATGCTTGATGTTTGAAGATGTGGGGTTTTGAATAAATGCAATTTATGTGTCAATTTCGATTTGGTGTGAAATGAATTGATGAGATTGTGTATGTGGTGATTTGAATTCAATATGATTTGTGAATTCAATTTCATGTCATTTGAGGACTGTATGCGTTGAGTATGCTCTGTGTTAAATTTGAGAATCATTAGTGTTAAATGAGCATTAAAAATGGGGAGTCTTTTAATAGCTGCATTTACTTAATGATTGTGTTGTCGAGAGTTAGAGTATGCTCATGCATTTCATAGTAAATGGTGATAGTGGTGACCGGATGGGCCACGAGATGATTCCACGTGATTGGATGGTTCATCTTATCCTTACGGGGATTATCGCGTCGGTGATAGTGGTGATCGGATGGGCCACGAGATGATTCCACGTGATTGGATGGTTCATCTTATCCTTACGGGGATTATCGCGTCGGTGATAGTGGTGACCGGATGGGCCACGGGATGATTCCACGTGATTGGATGGTTCATCTTACCTTTACATGGATTATCGCGTCGTGCTAACCTGTGAGAGGTTGCACATTAGTAAATTGTGCTAGCCTGTGAGAGACTGCACCTTGGTAATTAGTACTAGTCTTTGAGAGGTTGTACAATTATGATTTACGCCCCTTAGAGGAGGGTTTTGTTGATATTCCCGAATCATGTGCATTGGCATATACGCATTGCACTAGGGTGCTTGGCACGTGAGTCACGTTTGACATGTTATGATGTTTGTATATGCGTACTTGATTGTGATGAGTGATTTGTGTTGTGTTGGTGTTTGTGATTGATTGAATTGGTGTTGAAAGTGTTGGAATGAATTTGGAAGTGTTGGAATGTTTTTGAAAAGGTTAAAAACTGATTTTCTGCTGTTTTGACAGGTGTATTCGACTACAACTGTGTTGTAGTCGAATACAAATGATTAAATTAGCTACTGACTTGATTTTTTTGAAGTGTATTCGACTACACAAGGTGCTGTATTCGAATATAGTTGAATGGAATGCTGTATTCGAATACAGACAGGCTGTATTCGAATACAGTAGTGCCGTCAGTGCTGTTTTTGCTGTTTTTTCTGTTGTTTTCTCAAGTGTATTCGACTACACATAGGGTGTATTCGAATACAATAGTGCTGTTTGGTCCAAAACTTCATTTTTCAACCTTGTTTATGCATGTTTAACATATGCAAACCCTTTCTAGATGTATGCTAAGTTGAAAGGTGATTTTGTGCATTTAAAATTGAATGCTACGTGGTATTTGTTAATTTCGGATTGGTGACCCTTTACAACTTTTGTGGAAATCTAGGCTTTGCCCTCAAATGAGAACCAGGGTCGTTCTAAGGCGTGACGTGGCGATGGGTTGGTTTGTGATTGAAAGTAGTGAGGCTTGATGTTGCTCGTGGATTATCAGTACCCAGTCACTATCAGATAGATTAATGATCAGCTTAGGGTTCTTATTAAGAATTTTATTTATTTCCCTTTCTTATTTAGAGGTTGTGGTTGTAAAAAGGGAACTTATGTATTTGAAACAGATTAAATTATTCGATGTATATTTTACTTGGATATTCTGGATTTTCGTTCCAAAAACTATTTCCGCTGTTTGTAATTAATTATGACTTTGTCGTTTGTGTTACAACTTAAAATATTTTATCAAAGAGTATTTTCTTCATTTATGGATTTAACTTGGTATTTTATCAATTTGTTTTGAAAAAAAAAATATACACTCGCGCTGTTAAAAATCGGGGTGTTGCAATGCTACAGGTACTTGCATGTTTCAGCCACTAAGTAACAATGCAATTTCTAGTCAACATAATTATCAATTTAGAATCTAATATTGGTTCTAACTTTTATTTCTAACAACAAGTTTTTCCAATTGAATACCCTTAACAAAACCCAATTTGCAAGTACTATTCGGTTCTATGTTGATTTGCTACTTGAAAAAGGGAGAGTGAATAAGGTGTATTTCTTCAAGTATTGATTCTCTTGAAATCCTTAGTCTCTTATTCTTCTGACACTTCTAACCGTCTAGTCATAACATCAATTGAGAGAATGAAAGGCGAGGGATGCATGCCAATTTGTGTTGAGATGTGAGAGAATTGATATTTTCCTATTTCTCTCTATTTTGATCGTATGAATGAGAAAGCAGAAAATAAAAAAATCATACTTAAGTTATTGACTTGGTACATAAATTGGCGAGTTTTAGTGGTAAATTGTATAGTTTGCCCTTCAATAACAATTCTCTTCCCAACCTATCCTTGCTACTATTACCAATAATTTGCAATTAAAACACATATATATTTATATATTATTTCTAATACTAAATAAGTTTGTGGGGATGCTACAATCAACATAATTAATTATAAACTCGATAACACTGAATAGTGAAATTAATTATAAGGTGTTTTCGGCATACTTTATGTACTAACTATGGAAAAATCATCTGTAAAGAAATTCTTTAAAAATTAACTATAACTGAATAACACTAATACTTGCATTACTTAAATTAATAATTTGATACATATACTTGACTATATATATTTATACACAAGAAACTATTCAAGTTTGTCAACTCGATTGCTCAAGCGTGAGACATGTGAGAGACACTAGACAACGAGTAAGGTGGGTTAGATGTCAATTGACTGAAGGTGACGTCTTGCTTGCTTCCCCTTCACTAGTCCTTCGTTACTGAAGAACATTTCCTCTTTTTTTAAGGCATTAAATACACTATCAAAAACAAATACCCTCCTTTGCTGAACGAATTCCTCAACATGATAACATACTTCATTAAAATAAATTTTTTGTCTAAGACGATATGGTAAATACAACCATAAATAACTCACATAACTTCAGGGTTTCGGGACATACGTCGAAGCTAACAATATTGATTTTTTTCTAGTTGAGTTAGGACTAACAGACTCAATAAAACAATTTTAATCCTTGCACTTATGATAATATATATGGGTTAAGTTACTCAATAAAATTATTAATGTAGAAAACAAAATTGTTATTATTATTGTTGTCCTGTTTGTTTTTTTCCAGCTTTGCGTTGTTTCCTATTTTTTTCACTCTTTGATTGTTGATAAGAATGAAATAAATGTTAAAAATATTTTAAATGAAATGTAAAATGAAAAAAAAAATTTACATTAAAATTTGATATCCTATTTATTGTAAGGTATACATAATTATATTTTTGATTTTTTAATGAATAAAATATTTTAAATGAATGGTAGAATAAGAAGAAAAATTCTACCCAAAAGTTATTATTCATTTTACATATAGTTATAGAAGTAAATTCATTTATTAGTTTGACAAAGAATCATAATATTAGAAATTATAAAGTTTAAATTGAAGATACAAATCAAAGAAAAAATTACACTAAAAGGTAGTATTTATTTTATATATAGTTTAAGAAGATATACACTTTCCACTATTGGATGTTTTTGTATTTGATGATCAAATATTTAATAAATTTATTGTATAAAAACTGAAGTAAAAGTTTATAAACTTTAAAAAATATAAACTGGTTTGGTCAAACAAAAACTAACATTTTTATGACAATTAAATTATTACAAATGGAATTGGTAATAAATATTTTAAATTCAATTCACTTGAATGCCATTATTTAAACACCAGCTTCCGTAGTAATTTTAGATATCCTATCACAAATTGTTTCTTGTCAACCTTTCAAAACAGAATGGCAACAAAAACCCATCCTCTCTTTTTACCTTTTTAATTATGTGTGTTGCTTTAGCCACAGTATCAGGTAACAAACTAGTTCCATACCTCAATAATGTTACGTTTTCAAGAAAATATATGGATTGCATAAAATTAGAGTAGTGTTTCATATGCACTTTTATATTTTAGTTTTTTTATATATTTTATATATGAAAATGTGTTTATTATGTTTGAAATGCAAAAAGATTCTCTAGAATGTAAGATTATATTTCTAATGGTGGTTAATTGGTTGTAGTAGAAGCAGGAACTGTGACAATTCCACCAGGCTGCTTTCTTTATGGTCAGTGTGCAGATACAGATGTATTTTGTGACCATTTCTGTCATATAACATTGGGCAAGCCGAAAGGTGGTTATTGCAATCGAGACTTGGGCGTATGTTGTTGCAGGAATTAGGTGTCATAGAGATTTTTGTGTGATAATTGTACTTTCTTTATATATTTGATAAAATATATCACCGAAAAGAGTGTTTAAGATTTTAATAAAATAATTAGAAAAGTCATATTTTGTAATAGTTATTATATATTCGGTTAAAATAAAAATAATGCCAAAAATAATATTATAATGTTGACTCATAATTAATTTCTCATGGTAAATATATCTATTTATCTATGGTTTAATTATCGATAGAGTGTCATGAAGGCATTGAGAGTGTGAAAACATAGGAAAAATAGTAAATTTTAATCTATAAAGTAAAATGAATATCAAAGTTATTTTAAAAAAAATAAGATGATTAACTTTAACATTTGAGTTGTCCATCAGGTGTTGGGGGTTAGTGATAACAACTTCACTCTCTAGCCTCGGGGAATAGAGTTCAAATCCAACCGTAGACAATTGTGAAACGGTCATTAGTAGCACCATTATTATAATAATAATTTCATCCCGTTCAATATTTTTTAAAATTTTAACTTTAGAGTTTTTTTAACTTTACAAATATTAAACACAAGTTGAACAAAGTTTTATATATTAATTATAAATTACACTCTTCAGACTAAACGAATTGTATTCAAATTACTCGTAAACAGTTATAAGTTGATTACTAGACCCACTTTAATTAATTAAAATTAATGTCTTACCAATTATTTAAACAAAAAAAAAAAAAAAGAACTCAGCTCAGTGCAAGAAATAATCAAATATTTGTGGTTCAAGTTTTAAGAATGAATTAAAGTTTCATGATATCAATAATATTGAAAATATTCAAATCACCACATAAATGAAACAATATATGTTTTATTTTTTATTCAAAAAAATTTCTTTTAATTATTCTCAAATCAAAAGAATATGTCCCACATGTTATATGTTTTGGGTTAGGTATATTTATGAATATATGTCAAATAAACCAAAAAAATTAGGCGTTAAAATATTTCACATCATCAAGGTAATTGAGAACTAATCTGTTAACATATTTGTCATTATTATTTCTTTTTCTTATTTCCCTCTTATATAATCATATTTTATTTTTCAAACTTTATAAAGTAGTTGAGCTAAAAGTATTGTGTATATTTACTTTATTAGTTGATGAGATATATTTCAATATTAATATGTGTAAGATATATATACATTAAACTAATTTTATAGTTGTAACACTGCTATGTTTATAAGTAGGTTTTAAATAAAGATATAACTAACATTGTTTCAAATTTTAAAAGTTATTAAATTAAGTAAGTTGTGGAGTATTGAAAAATGAAAACACCATTCAATTGATCCTAATTTTCCCCTATTAATAAAACAAAAGGTCATTTAGAATCAATAAATATATTGACACCAATTATTATAGCACATATATAACAACAAATTCAAGAAAATTGAAAAAATTGTGAGACAAAAACTCTGACTGTTGTTCAGTAATATAACCTCACTCTACATTAAATATATATGGAGCACGAAGATGATACTCTTTAGTTCTTAAATGTTAAAATCTTTAACAATTGCCCCAACAATATATTGAATTATAAATTCAATAACATGAAACTGGAAAATTAATTTTTAGTGGTTTCAGCATACTTTATGTAGTTATTATGGAAAAATCATCTGGGAAATAATTCTTTTAAACTTAACTATAACTTAATAAGATAAATAATTGGGACACATTTTTTCTATCAATTTAAATTAAATTTAGTGAAACCAGTGATATTTCATAGGAAATTAAGTCTAGTTTCTAATGGTGGAAAAATAAACTCTAAACGATTTCTATGAAAAAAGTTACAGAATAAATATCATAGGAACTAGGTACGAGATTTGGGGGACAACAACTACATTTAATCAAATACAAAATATGCAAGTCATCACAAAATCAATTGATGCTCTAGGTACTTGCATGTTTCAACCACTAAGTAACAAAGCAATTTCTAGTCAACATAATTATCAATTTAGAATCTAATACTGGTTCTAACTTTTATTTCTAACAGCACGTTTTTCAAATTGAATACCCATAATACAGCCCAGTTTGCAAGTATTGTTCGGTTCTTTGTTGATTTGCTACTTGAAGAAGGGAGATTGAAAATGGTGTATTTCTTCAAGTATTGATTGTGTTGAAATTCATAGTTTCTTATTCTTCTGACACTTCTAACCGTCTAGTCATAACATCAATCGAGAGAATGAAAAGCGAGTGATGCATGCAAATTTGTGTCGAGAGGTGAGAGAATTGATATTTTCCTACTTCCCTCTATTTTGATCTTATGAATGAGGAAACGGAAAATTAAAAAATCAGACTTAAGTTATTGACTTGGTATATAAATTAGCGAGTTTTAGTGGTAAATTGTATAGTTTGCCCTTAAATAACAATTCTCTTCCCAACCTATCCTTGCTAGTGTTACCAATAATTTTCAATTAAAACACATATATATTTATATATTATTTCTAATACTAAATAAGTTTGTGGGGATGCTACAATCAACATAATTAATTATAAACTCGATAACATTGAATAGTGAAATTAATTATAAGGTGTTTTCGGCATACTTTATGTACTAAGTATGGAAAAATCATCTGTAAAGAAATTCTTTAAAAATTAACTATAACTGAATAACACTAATACTTGCATTACTTAAATTAATAATTTGATCCATATACTTGATTATATATATTTATACACAAGCAAATATTTAAGTTTGTGTACTCGATTGCTCAAGCGTGAGACATGAGAGAGACACTAAACAACGAGTAAGGTGGGTTAGATGTCAATTGACTGAAGGTGGCGTCTTGCTTGCTACCCCTTCACTAGTCCTTCGTTACTGAAGAACATTTCCTCTTTTTTTAGTGCATTAAATACATTGTCAAAAACAAATACCCTCATTTGCTGAACGAATTCCTCAACATGATAACTTACTTTATTAAAATACATTTTTTGTCTAAGAAGATATGGTAAATACAACCATAATTAACTCACATAACTTCAGGGTTTCGGGACATACGTCGAACGTAACAATATTGATTTTTTTTCTAGTAGAGTTAGGACTAAAAGACTCAATAAAAGAATTTTAATCCTTGCACTTATGATAATATATATGGATTAAGTTACTCAATAAAATTATTAATGTAGAAAACAAAATTGTTATTACTACTGTTGTCCTGTTTGTTTTTTTTCCAGCTTTATGTTGTTTCCTATTTTTTTCACTCTTTGATTGTTGATAAGATTGACATAAATGTAAAAAATATTTTAAATGAAATGTAAAATGAAAAAAAAAAAGTTACATTAAAATTTGGTATCCTATTTATTGTAAGGTATACATAATTATATTTTTGATGTTTTTAATGAATAAAATATTTTAAATGAATGGTAGAATAAGAAGAAAAATTCTACCCAAAAGTTAGTATTCATTTTACATATAGTTATAGAAGTAAATTCATTTATTAGTTTGACAAAGAATCATAATATTAGAAATTATAAAGTTTAAATTGAAGATACAAATCAAAGAAAAAATTACACTTAAAGGTAGTATTTATTTTATGTATAGTTTAAGAAGATATACACTTTCCACTATTGGATGTTTTTGTATTTGATGATCAAATATTTAATAAATTTATTGCATAAAAACTGAAGTAAAAGTTTATAAACTTTAAAAAATATAAACTGGTTTGGTCAAACAAAAACTAACATTTTTATGACAATTAAATTATTACAAATGGAATTGGTAATAAATATTTTAAATTCAATTCACTTGAATGCCATTATTTAAACACCGCTACCGTAGTAATTTTAGATATCCTATCACAAATTGTTTCTTGTCAACCTTTCAAAACAGAATGGCAACAAAAATCCATCATCTCCTTTGTACCTTTTTAATTATGTGCGTTGTTTTAGCCACAGTATCAGGTAACAAATTAGTTCCATACCTCAATAATGTTACGTTTTCAAGAAAATATATGGATTGCATAAAATTAGAGTAGTGTTTCATATGCACTTTTATATTTTAGTTTATTTGATATATTTTATAAGAAAATGTGTTTATTATGTTTGAAATGCAAAAAGATTCTCTAGAATCTAAGATTATATTTCTAATGGAGGTTAATTGGTTGTAGTAGAAGCAGGAACTGTGACAATTCCACCAGGCTGCTTTCTTTATGGTCAGTGTGCAGATACAGATGTATTTTGTGACCATTTCTGTCATATAACATTGGGCAAGCCGAAAGGTGGTTATTGCAATCGAGACTTGGGCGTATGTTGTTGCAGGAATTAGATGTCATAGAGATTTTTGTGTGATAATTGTACTTTCTTAATATATTTGATAAAATATATCACCGAAAAGAGTATTTAAGATTTTAATAAAATAATTAGAAAAGTCATATTTTGTAATAGTTATTATATATTCTATAAAAATAAAAATAATGTCAAAAATGATATTATAATGTTGACTCATAATAAACTTCTCGTGGTAAATATATCTATTTATCTATGGTTTAATTATCGATAGAGTGTCATGAAGGCATTGAGAGTGTGGAAACATAGGAAAAATAGTAAATTTTAATCTATAAAGTAATATGAATATCAAAGTTATTTTAAAAACAATAAGATGATTAACTTTAACATTTGAATTGTCCATCAGGTGTTGGGGTTAGTGATAACAACTTCACTCTCTAACCTCGGGGAATAAAGTTCAAATCCAACCGTAAACAATTGTGAAACGGTCATTAGTAGCACCATTATTATAATAATAATTTAATCCCCTTCAATATTTTTAAAATATTAACATTAGAGTTTTTTTAACTTTACAAATATAAAACACAAGTTGAACAATTTTTTATATATTAGTTATAAATTACTCTCTTCATACTAAACGAATTGTATTCAAATTAACTCATAAACAGTTATAAGTTGATTACTAGACCCACATTAATTAATTAAAGTTAATGTCTTACAAATTATTTTTTTTTAAAAAAAAAGACTCGCTCCGTGCAAGAATTAATCAAATATTTGTGGTTCAAGTTTTAAGAATTAATTAAAGTTTCGTGATATCAATAATATTGAAAATATTCAAATCACCTCATAAATTAAACAATATATGTTATAAACTTTATTCAAATAATTTTCTTTTAATTATTCCCAAATCAAAAGAATATGTCCCACATGTTATATGTTTTGGGTTAGGTATATTTATGAATATATGTCAAATAAACCAAAAAAAAGTAGGCGTTAAAATATTTCACATCATCAAGGTAATTGAGAACTAATCTGTTAACATATTTGTCATTATTATTTCTTTTTCTTATTTCACTTTTATATAATCATATTTTATTTTTCAAACTTTATAATGTAGTTGAGCTAAAAGTACTGAGTATATTTACTTTATTAGTTGATGAGATATATTTCAATATTAATATGTGTAAGATATATATACATTAAACTAATTTTATAGTTGTAACACTGCTATGTTTATAAGTAGGTTTTAAATAAAGATATAGCTAACATTGTTTCAAATTTTAAAAGTTATGAAAGTAAAGTAAGTTGTGGAGTACTGAAAAATGAAAACACGATTCAATTGATACTAATTTTCTCCTATTAATAAAACAAAAGGTCATTAAAATCGATAAATATATTGACACCAATTATTATAGCACATATAAAACAACAAATTTAAGACAATGGAATAAATTGTGAGACAAAAACTCTGAGTGTTGTTTAGTGATATAACCTCACTACTCTTCGGTTCTTAAATGTTAAAACCTTTAAACATTACCCCAACAATATATTGAGTTATAAATTCAATAACATGAAACTGGAAAATTAATTTTTAATGATTTTAGCATACTATATGTAGTTATTATGGTAAAAACATTTGGGAAATAATTCTTTAAAACTTAACTATAACTTAATAAGAGAAATACTTGGGACACATTTTTTTTCTATCAATTCTAAATTAAATTTAGTGAAACCAGTGATATTTTATAGGAAATTAAGTCTAGTTTCTAATGGTGGAAAATTAAACTCTAAACGATTTCTATGAAAAAAGTTACAGAATAAATATCATAGGTACTAGGTACGAGATTTGGGGGACATCAACTACATTTTAATCAAATACAAAATATTCAAGTCATCACAATATCAATTGATGCTCAAGGTACTTGCCTGTTTCAACCACTAAGTCACAATGCAATTTCTAGTCAACATAGTTATCAATTTAGAATCTAATATTGGTTCTAACTTTTATTTCTAACAGCAAGTTTTCAAATTGAATACCCATAACAAAGCCAAGTTTGCAGGTACTGTTTGGTTCTTTGTTGGTTTGCTACTTGAAGAAGGGAGAGTGAATATGGTGTATTTCTTCAAGTTTTGTTTGTGTTGAAATTCTTAGTTTCTTATTCTTCTGACACTTCTAACCGTCTAGTCATAACATTAATTGAAAGAATGAAAGGCGAGGGATGCATGCAAATTTGTGTTGAGAGGTGAGAAAATTGATATTTTCTTATTTCTCTCTATTTTGATCATATGAATGAGGAAGCGGAAAATTAAAAAATTAGACTTAAGTTATTGACTTGGTATATAAATTGGCAAGTTTTAGTGGTAAATTGTATAGTTTTCCCTTTAGTAACAATTCTCTTCCCAACCTATCCTTGCTACTATTACCAAAAATTTGCAATTAAAACCCATATATATTTATATATTATTTCTAATACTAAATAAGTTAGTGGGGATGCTACATTCAACATAATTAGTTATAAACTCGATAACATTGAATAGTGAAATTAATTATAAGGTGTTTTCGACATATTTTATGTACTAAGTATGGAAAAATCATCTGTAAAGAAATTCTTTAAAAATTAACTATAACTGAATAACTCTAATACTTGCATTACGTAAATTAATAATTTGATCCATATACTTGATTATATATATTTATACACAAGCAAATATTTAAGTTTGTGTACTCGATTGCTCAAGCGTGAGACATGTGAGAGACACTAGACAACGAGTAAAGTGGTTAGATGTCAATTGACTGAAGGTGGCGTCTTGCTTGCTTCCCCTTCACTAGTCCTTCGTTACTGAAGAACATTTCCTCTTTTTTTAAGGCATTAAATACATTGTCAAAAACAAATACCCTCCTTTGCTGAACGAATTCCTCAACATGATAACGTACTTCATTAAAATAATTTTTTTGTCTAAGAAGATATGGGAAATACAACCATAATTAACTCACATAACATCAAGGTTTCGGGACATACGTCCAAGCTAACAATATTGAGTTTTTCCTAATTGAGTTAGGACTAAAAGACTGAATAAAACAATTTTAATCCTTGCACTTATGATAATATATATTGGTTAAGTTACTCAATAAAATTATTAATATAGAAAACCAAAGTGTTATTACTATTGTTGTCCTGTTTGTTTTTTTTCAGCTTTGCGTTGTTTCCTATTTTTTTCACTCTTTGATTGTTCATAAGAATGACATAAATGTTAAAAATATTTTAAATGAATTGTAAAATGAAAAAAGAAAAAGTTACATTAAAATTTAGTATCCTATTTATTGTAAGGTATACATAATTATATTTTTGATGTTTTTAATGAATAAAATATTTTAAATGAAGGGTAAAATAACAAGAAAAATGCTAACCAAAAGTTAGTATTCATTTTACATATAGTTATAGTTTAAATTCATTTATTAGTTTGACAAAGAATCATAATATTATAAATTATAAAGTTTATATTGAAGATACAAATCAAAGAAAAAATTACACTGAAAGGTAGTATTTATTTTATGTATAGTTTAAGAAGATATACACTTTCCACTATTGGATGTTTTTGTATTTGATGATCAAATATTTAATAAATTTATTGTATAAAAACTGAAGTGAAAGTTTATAAACTTTAAAAAATATAAACTGGTTTGGTCAAACAAAAACTAACATTTTAATGACAATTAAATTATTACGAACAGAATTGGTAATAAATATTTTAAATTCAATTTACTTGAATGCCATTATTTAAACACCGCTTCCCTAGTAATTTTAGATATCCTATCACAAATTGTTTCTTGTCAACCTTTCAAAACAAAATGGCTACAAAAATCCATCCTCTCCTTTTTACCTTTTTAATTATGAGCCTTGCTTTAGTCACAGTATCAGGTAACAAACTAGTTCCATACCTCAATAATGTTACGTTTTCAAGAAAATATATGGATTGCATAAAATTAGAGTAGTGTTTCATATGCACTTTTATATTTTAGTTTTTTTGATATATTTTATATATGAAAATGTGTTTATTATGTTTGAAATGCAAAAAGATTCTCTAGAATGTAAGAATATATTTGTAATGGAGGTTAATTGGTTGTAGTAGAAGCAAGAACTGTGACAATTCCACCAGGCTGCTTTCTTTATGGTCAGTGTGCAGATACAGATGTATTTTGTGACCATTTCTGTCATATAACATTGGGCAAGCCGAAAGGTGGTTATTGCAATCGAGACTTGGGCGTATGTTGTTGCAGGAATTAGGTGTCATAGAGATTTTTGTGTTATAATTGTACTTTCTTTATATATTTGATAAAATATATCACCGAAAAGAGTATTTAAGATTTTAATAAAATAATTAGAAAAGTCATATTTTGTAATAGTTATTATATATTCTGTAAAAATAAAAATAATGTCAAAAATGATATTATAATGTTGACTGATAATTAATTTCTCGTGGTAAATAAATCTATTTATCTATGGTCTAACTATCGATAAAGTGTCATGAAGGCATTGAGAGTGTGAAAACATAGGAAAAATAGTAAATTTTAATCTATAAAGTAATATGAATATCAAAGTTCTTTAAAAAAAAAATAAGATGATTAACTTTAACATTGGAGTTGTCCATTAAGTGTTGGGGTTAGTGATAACAACTTCACTCTCTGACCTCGGGGAATAGAGTTCAAATCCAACCGTAGACAATTGTGAAACGGTCATTAGTAGCACCATTATTATAATAATAATTTCATCTCCTTCAATATTTTTAAAAATATTAACATTAAAGTTTTTTTAACTTTACAAATATTAAACACAAGTTGAACAAATTTTTATATATTAATTATAGATTACTCTCTTCAGACTAAACAAATTGTATTCAAATTAACTCATAAACAGTTATAAGTTGATTACTAGACCCACTTTAATTAATTAAAGTTAATGTCTTACCAATTATTTAAAAAAAAAAAAAAGACTCGCTTCGTGCAAGAAATAATCAAATATTTGTGGTTCAAGTTTTAAGAATTAATTAAAGTTTCATGATATCAATAATATTGAAAATATTCAAATCACCTCATAAATGAAACAATATATGTTATATACTTTATTCAAATAATTTTCTTTTAATTATTCTCAAATCAAAAGAATATGTCCCACATGTTATATGTTTTGGGTTAGGTATATTTATGAATATATGTCAAATAAACCAAAAAAAATAGGCGTTAAAATATTTCACATCATCAAGGTAATTGAGAACTAATCTGTTAACATATTTTTCATTATTATTTCTTTTTCTTATTTCACTCTTATTTAATCATAATGTATTTTTCAAACTTTATAAAGTAGTTGAGCTAAAAGTACTGTGTATATTTACTTTATTAGTTCATGAGATATATTTCAATATTAATATGTGCAAGATATATATACATTAAACTAATTTTATAGTTGTAACACTGCTATGTTTATAAGTAGGTTTTAAATAAAGATATAGCTAACATTGCTTCAAATTTTAAAAGTTATTAAAGTAAAGTAAGTTGTGGAGTATTGAAAAATGAAAACACCATTCAATTGATACTAATTTTCTCCTATTAATAAAACAAAAGGTCATTTAGAATCAATAAATATATTGACACCAATTATTATAGCACATATAAAACAACAAATTTAAGACAATGGAATAAATTGCGAGAGAAAAACTCTCAGTGTTGTTCAGTAAAATAACTTCACTCTACATTAAATATATAAGATGCAAGAAGGTGATACTCTTCACTTCTTAAATGTTAAAACCATTAAACATTGCCCCAACAATATATTGAGTTATACTGGAAAATTAATTTTTAGTGATTTCAGCATACTTTATTAGTTACTATGGAAAAATCATCTGGGAAATAATTCTTTAAAACTTAACTATAACTTAATAAGAGAAATACTTGGGACACATTTTTTTCTATCAATTCTAAATTAAATTTAGTGAAACCAGTGATATTTCATAGGAAATTAAGTCTAGTTTGTAATGGTGAAAAAATAAACTCTAAACGATTTCTATGTAAAAAGTTACTAAATAAATATCATAAGTACTAGGTACGAGATTTGGGGGACAACAACTAAATTTTAATCAAATACAAAATATGCAAGTCATCACAATATCAATTGATGCTCAAGGTACTTGCATGTTTCAACAACTAAGTCACAATGCAATTTCTAGTCAACATAATTATCAATTTAAAATCTAATATTGGTTCTAACTTTTATTTCTAACAGCAAGTTTTTCAAATTGAATACCCATAACAAAGCCCAGTTTGCAAGTACTGTTCGGTTCTTTGTTGATTTGCTACTTGAAGAAGCGAGAGTGAATATGGTGTATTTCTTCAAGTATTGATTGTGTTGAAATCCTTAGTTTCTTATTCTTCTGACACTTCTAACCGTCTAGTCATAACATCAATTGAGAGAATGAAAGGCGAGGGATGCATGCAAATTTGTGTTGAGAGGTGAGAGAATTGATATTTTCCTATTTCTCTCTATTTTGATCGTATGAATGAGGAAGCGGAAAATTAAAAAATCAGACTTAAGTTATTGACTTGGTATATAAATTGGCGAGTTTTAGTGGTAAATTGTATAGTTTTCCCTTTAGTATTCTCTTCCCAACCTATCCTTGCTACTATTACCAATAATTTGCAATTAAAATACATATATATTTATATATTATTTCTAATACTAAATAAGTTTGTGGGGATGCTACAATCAACATAATTAGTTATAAACTCGATAACATTGAATAGTGAAATTTATTATAAGGTGTTTTCGGCATACTTTATGTACTAAGTATGGTAAAATCATCTGTAAAGAAATTCTTTAAAAATTAACTATAACTGAATAACACTAATACTTGCATTACTTAAATTAATAATTTGATCCATATACTTGATTATATATAAATGCACAAGCAAATATTTAAGTTTGTGTACTCGATTGCTCAAGCGTGAGACATGTGAGAGACACTTGAAAACGAGTAAGGTGCGTTAGATGTTAATTCACTGCAAGTGGCGTCTTGCTTGCTTCCCCTTCACTAGTCCTTCCTTACTGAAGAACATTTCCTTTTTTTAAGGCATTAATAACAAAGTCAAAAACAAATACCCTCATTTGTTGAAGGAATTCCTTAACATAATTTCATAGTTCATTAAAATAATTTTTTTGTCTCAAAAGATATGGTAAATACAACCATAATTAACTCACATACGTCCAAGCTAACAATATCGGTATCTTCTAGTTGAGTTAGGACTAAAAGAGTTAATAAAACAATTTTAATTCTTGCACTTATGATATTATGTATTAGTTAGGTTTCTCAATAAAATTAGCGATATAGAAAATCAAAGTGTTACTACTATTATAATATAGTTGCATCCATGCGACAACTATTGTTTTGCTGTCTGTTGTTTTTCAGCTTTGCACTGTTTCCTATTTTATTCACTCTTTGATTGTTGATAACATTGACATAATTGATAAAAATATTTTAAATAAAATGTAAAATGAAAAAAAAAAGTTACATTAAAATTTAGATTTTAAGATCTACATTAAAAAAGTTACATAATAATATTTTTGATTTTTTTAATGAATAAAATACTTTAAATGAAGGGTAAAATTTGAAGAAAAATGCTACCGAAAAAGTTAGTATTCATTTTACGACTATATAGAAGTAAATTCATTTATTTGTTTGACAAAGAATCATAATATTAGAAATTATAAAGTTTATATTGAGGATACAAATCAAAGAAAAAAAATTCACTGAAATGTAGTTTTTATTTTATGTATAGTTTAACAAGATATACACTTGCCACTATTGATTGTTTTTGTATTTGATAATCAAATATGTAATAAATTTATTGTATAAAAACTGTAGTTAAAGTTTATAAGCTTCAAAAAATATAAACTGGTTTGGTCAAAGAAAAACTAACATTTTTATGACAATTAAATTATTACAAACGGAGTTGGTAATAAATATTTTAAATTAAATTCACTGGAATGTTATTATTTAAACACGGCTTCCCACTACGCAAAAAATAGTATTTTACATCGTTTTTTTAAGCCATTTACAAGGCTTTTAAGTGTTGTAGTATCTAGCGACCTTCTTCAACTTTCTTGCATCCTGACGTTAAGGTTCATGAGGGTCGTTGTGCCTTTCAAGGTGTCTCTTAAGGATGAGATGGTTGTTGCCATTATCGGACTGATTTACATCAGTTCTAGTTTGTGTCTGATTTGACACAAAATTTGTTTTTAGGATTCTAACATTCATTTAGAGGATATTACGAATTAAGTCTTATATCAATAAAAGTGTGTGAGACCACTTTAACTGATTTACATCAACTCTAATAACTCTCTATGAGAGAATAATTCACTCATTTTTTAGTTTGATGTGTTCTTGACTTTTTCTGATTTTCTTCTTAACACATAGCCGTTTTCATTTTCTCTCACACGCACTCTCTCACGCTCACTCATATAGGACTGAGTGAGTTCTTCTAAAATACAGAGATGAAGTGTCTGTTAAAATGTTATCGTTGGAAATATTCAATCACCATTTAAGGCAGATCAGTTTTAATAAGTATCCATATATATCTCTGTGAATGATTATGCGTATCTTGGTATTTTGGACAAAGAATCAGAGGATATTAAGATCAAATCAAATCAAATCTTAAAGAGTTTTAGACAAGTAGCAAATATAGGATGTTCAGAGGATGTGCATTTTCTGTGTGTACTTTGGAGTGTTGACTTTTTCAGATCGTTAACTTTTTCAGAGGATGCATCATAACTCAGAGTCGAACAATCAGACGTTTGATATGATTATTAGAGGCAGAGGCAATTACTTGTTTGTCACACTTATCAGAGGTAGAGATAGATTTTTGCTTGTCACGCTTATGAGAGGCAAACGGATAGTTGCTTTGTTGAATTCATCAAAGGTATCTGACCTACAACATTGCTTGCGTTTCCAGAGGCAACCGAGACACAACGTCGCTCGCATCCTAGAGTCACCTAAGGCATGCTTGCTATTTCTAGAGTCAAACTTGCTTTTTCCAGAGTCAAACAAAGCTTGTAACAACAAAGGCGCGTGTCACCAAATTTGGACTGTAGAGCAGAAGTGAAGTCTTGGTTTATTTTATCTTTGTCCAATCATTAAAGGATATATCTTATATTGGAAGGCACACTTTCTTGCGCTTGTCTTTGCAATATTACAACTTGCTTCATTAGTAAATCTCTAATTCTTTTGTAAATTTATATTACTTTATAACAAATTATAATTAATATAAGTTTTTGTCTTCAAACTTTAATCTACACACTTGGCAAATACAGTTAGACGATAGTTGTTCTTCATTTATTTTGACACCTAATTTTGTCCGCTTTTTATTTATTTATCTATTTATTTATTTTTACTTTTTTATTAAATAATAATAATAATAATAATAATAATAATAATAATAATAATAATAATAAATGTATAGAAATATAAAAATAAAAATAAATAATTAGGGCTATAAACTTTAGACAATCACATGTGTTCCAAGTTCTTGTTTGCCTCTAATTCCTGTTTAGACTCTTTTCAAAATAATAATAATAATAATAATAAACAAATAAAGGTACATAATTGAATGAAAAGAAATGGATTGATGGTCATAAAAATCGATATAATGAGAATCAATTGAATGGATTGATGGTCATAAAAATTGGTATAATGATAATCAATTGAATGAAAAAAAATAGAAAAGAAAGAGATTAATAGTAATAAAATAGTGATCAATTGGCAATTATTCCTTTATCTTTTGTAACCTACACCCGAAAAGTCTATAAATAATTGAGGGACAAGGAGGAGCACAATTTGGAGGACAATTGAGAGCATGAAAAATAAAAGAGAAAAGAGAATAATAGGCAGAAAAGTAGAGAAGAAAGATTGGAATCAGGAACTAATAAAAAACCTCTCTAGTGCGATAAACACTTTTATTTCTTTTTTTCTCCTCGCCTATTTTTTTGACATTATTGTTGTTATAGAGTTTTTTTTATATTCTATGCACATATGATATAAACAAGAAATTTTTTTCGGTTTCACGATCAAGTTTTAGAATTAATTAATAAAAATAAAGTCGATTGTTGTATAATCGTCTATTTCCTTATCAAATTCGTGATTTCTTATCTTTATTTTGTTTTGTTTCTTGTGAGTTAGATCTTAAACTTTTTTTGTTATTATTGCCGCCGGTCCGCGCTACATATGCGCTGCCAACTCGCGAATGTGGTCTTGAATTTTTATCCTTTACAGTTTGTAAAGTCAAAAAGTAATAAAAGTGTTTCCTTAAAATAAAACGATATACAAATCAATATACAATACATCACTCCTATTATTATTATTATTATTATTATTATTATTATTATTATTATTATTATTATTATTATTATTATTATTATTATTATTATCATTATTATTATTATTATTATTATTATTATTATCACTATTACCATCATTACTATTATTATTATCAGTTTTATGTTCTTAATTTATTTTGATATGTATATATATAAAGTAAAATTAATAATAAAATCAGTCAACATATAAATATTTTCTACCTAAGAACTACGTGTGTTTTGATATCTCTATTGCACTTGGGGATACGTAGGAGCAAGGTTTTTTCCTTATCAAACCAAATTAATAAAAAAATATTTTTCCTTCTTTTATTAATGTAAATTATTTATTTATTTTTTATTATTCTTTTTGGGGTAAAAATAAATAAATAAATAGTTTGTATACAATTAATTATAGAGTAATCGTTTTAAGGGACGTTGTATGGTGGTAATACTTTCCCTACTCGTAATTGACTCCAAATCCGAATTTTTGTTTCAAAAATCATTATTTTAGGTTTTATCCGATTTTTCCTTTGAATAAAATAAAATTGGTGGCGACTTCTTTTTCGCGGACAAACCGGACACGACAACTGGCTACTTCACTGGTGACTTTTGAGAGTCAAGCCCAATTTAATTAATTGTATATTATTATTTATTATTTTATTTATATTACCCATATTGTTTTATTTGTTTTGTTATATTGTGAATATAATTATATGTGTCTTGCTAATTTTTTTTCATTGTGACAATTTTTTATTTTATTTTATTTATTTTTTGATACACTACCCTAACACAACTCACACACTTATGAGTGGGCTCTATACCCGGGCTGAGTGCAACCTAAGATAAGTTAGAGACTGTGTAGTGATAATCTTCTGGATGTACATCTTGTTTGGTTGTCATGAAAGTCTCACCTAGAGTTGACATTTTCTAGAATATTTCCATTTTAATAGTTTACTTATTAATTGGTTTAATATTTTAGAATTGAGTTGTGTGCTCTAGGAACCAATTTAGAACTATAGAGCCACCCATAGTAAAGGTTCACATTAAAAAAAAAAACATCAAATAAGAAAAGAACCATTTAGGACACATGTATATATGAAAAAACCTACCCTATCTATATCCCATATTCATCATAATGCATTGCATAATCGTGCATGTTTCATCTTTTATTTCATTTTTACAACATGTTGTTTTTCTTTTTCTCCTCATTTTTTAAGAAAAATTAATTGCATATTAGGAGGCAGTAAAATGTTTCAGTTAAATGCACAATCGTTGCATTTATTTTTTTTACATTCTTATAACATTTTCCTTCAAGAACAAATAAAAATAAAAAAGCAAATAAAAAGAAAGCAAAAAAAAAAGGAAAGGAAAAAAAAAAGTATCATGATACCCTTACCGAACATGTTCTCGAGCTAAAATCATGGATGAATTGAAGCATACAAAGATTATCTGAATCAACTGAAAGACCCTATGGCTAAAAATTTGGAAATCTTGCAAACCCTTGATACTTGAAATCGTGGGAATACTTCATTGAAAAAAGTATACCACGAAGATTTGAACCTGATTTTAGTCTACTTTTGGGTCTACCTCAAGTCACTTGTCTACAAGATTTGAACCTGATACTAATGAGATTAATCTTCATCCTCCACCCCTACTTATGGGTTATGGACATACTTTTTTGGCTTTTTCGCCGTACGTGAACTTCTAGATGTTGGGTCGTCTATGTTGAACTTTCATCAGTATCGCTTATTACTTTGATGCCATGAAAAAATTTATCAATCTATAAAAAAAGGTCAAATCTTGCATGAACCTTTAAGGCCAATTGAAAAAAACCTCGACTAGACATTATGTTGAAGACATTGACGATGTTGCATATAGTTTCTGAATTTATCCAAGGGGCAAATTCAACAATGAAGATATTATCAAGTTCTCTCAATTTGATTCTAAAGCACTGATAATATTGCTAAGTATAAAGTCTTATGATACTTTATTATATTGACACATTCTTGTTTCCTTAATATTATGAATATCAATAAATGCATTTTGTTTTCTCTTCCTTTCTACCCCTCATATATTTAACGATTTCTTACCCAACATTATATGCCTTTCTTTTATTCTAACCATGTACCATACATATTTGGAAGTAGTTCATTCATAAAAAAGTTTGCTAAGATTTCATTACATAATTTCAGTCATAGAACGATAAAAATAAAATCCCTTATTTGGATATACCTCAATATGTTGGGACATGTAGTTAAAGTCATGTTAATCCCCTAGAAAAGTCATTTTATCTTTATCATTATCTAATTGTGCTTTGAATATACCAATCACGTGGAGGAATTTGAAGTTTATACCATGGGTATTCTAGTCTCCCACAAATCGAAAGTGAAAATGATGAAAGTACATGAGAGTTGAATGTGATCCTCAATCAGCTAAATCAAGAATGGAAAAATTGGGATAAGAAGATGACCATTTATATATACATATTAGACAAATGTCCAAAAAAAAAATTGAAGTCATTTTCCATCATGTCCCTCAATAATGTAATCAACTAGCTGACGTTCTAGCTACTTTATCTTCAATGTTCAAAGTAATTCATGATGAAGAATAGTCACTCACAAGAATGAAAGTCACGACTATCCTGCTTATTATCAAACATATAAGAAAGGCTAGATAGAAAGTTCTCGTACCAAATATTACCTCGTAATTGTGGAATACCCTCTCTGAGTATCAGACTATAGTTGGGGCACCCATTTGTTCCTTATTATATAGAATAAAGGCAATGCGACCCACTAAAACAAAAATGCCCCTATCAAGAGTAATGATCTGTGTTGACCAACTGAATTCAATTCAAGAAAAATGTTGATTGTCTCATGTCAAGGACAATCATTTCAAAAGATCTTAAAAGAAGAACATATGAACTTCAGAGCTTCAAAAGAAAGAATTAGCGCTCAAGAAGATTTTACATATCTAAAATGACTAGCATGACAAGTGGACTCCCAACTATATGAGCCCAAGTACCATAAAAAAAAATACATTCAAGTGTGGCTCTGATCCACTCCAATATGGATTGAGAAGACTTATCACTACTTGCACACCTTGATGCTTCAAAAAGTAGTACATCTAAATGAAGACCCGCTAGGTTGAAAATCTAAAAGGACGACCTAGGCAAAAATTAGGGTATAAAAAATAAAATAATAATAATAAATACCTGCTAGGTTAAAAATCTGAAAGGGCGACCTAGACAAAAATTAGGGTACAAAAAAAATACTAAATACCCGCTAGGTTGAAAACCTGAAAGGGCAACCTAGGAAAAAATTAGGATACAAAAATGAGTAAAGACCCACTAGGTTGAAAATCCAAAAGGACAACCTAGGAAAAAGTTAGGATACAAAGTCGAATAAAGACCTGCTAGGTCAAAAACTTGAAGATGTGGCCTAGGCGAAAATGAATGAAGACCTGTTAGGTCAAAAACCCAAAAGGGCGATCCAGGAAAAAATTATGGCCACAAAAAAAAGGGAATGAAGAAGCTCACTAGCTTGAGAATAAAAGAAAATGAGCAAATAATATGGCTTACACAGATCAAAGTCGAAGCAATATATTCTGAAAGGTTGTGAAGATAAATTGGGGCAAATCATATCCTCCAGAGTGGGTTAATAACGCGATTGACATTATGTTATGATTTATTAGCACACTTCTTTTATGAAATACTAATAATAAATAGGGTCATTTACCCATATGAGATCACCTTATCTTCTTCTCTTCCTATGAATCATTCTTGTTTTTTACCAAAGATTTTCTCTCTAAATATCACTGTCTAAACTAATTTCTTGAGTTATGAATTTTTTTTGTCAAAATGCATTTCTATGATAATCATATATTGGGACATAAGATATGTGAATGTCAAGAGGCCAAAACTAGTATGATGTCTTTACACATAAGGTAGTGGCAACTAGAGATCAAGTCGAAGATGTAACAAAAATCTCTTTAAAGATCAAAAGGACAATCTCCACTATTTATTCAAAGTTGTGCATATTCTTCATCCATGAATCCAAGGATCATGTTCGTAAGGAGGTGAAAGAAATAAAAAAAATTGTAAAAAAGTTGATTGAAAAAATTGAAAAAAAAAGTTGAAAATGAAGGAAAATGTTCATTTGTCAAATGCATTCATGACATTTAATATTTTCAATAGTATATAAATTTAAAGTCGGGACTATTGACCCGCACACTCTAATTTAAAGTTGGGATGACTAATCTGCACCCTCTAATTTAAAATCCAAGATGATTCCCCGTTACCTCACATTGATATTCTGGTTGACAATGTAGCCTACAATTTGCTCTTCTCTTTTATGAATGTTTTCTCTAGGTATAATCAAATTAAGATGACAGCCGAAGATATGGAAAAAATGACTTTCATCATCCCTTGGGGAACATCTTGTTACAAAGTAATGCCTTTTGGTCTGAAGAATGCTGAGACGACCTAACAAAGAGCTATGGTAACCCTATTCTATGGCATGGTTCATAAAGAGCTAAAAGTTTATATAGATGACATGATCTAAAGAAACTCTTTGAAAGGCTTAGAAAGTTTAAGCTAAAGCTTAATCCTTTCAAGTGCACTTTCGGTGTGAGGTTGGGAAATTATTGGGATTTGTAGTTAGTCAGAAAGGAATACAAGTTGACCCCGATAAGGTTCATGCCATTTTAGAAATGCTTCCCCCAAGTACATAAGGAGAAGTTCACCTTTTTTTTTCGGATACTAAATTATATTTCCAGATTTATATCACAACAAACCGCCACTTGTGAACCAGTCTTTAAACTTGTACGGAAAAATCAAATAGTTGTGAGGAACGAAGAATGCCAAAATGCATTTGATGAAAATCCGACAATACGTGCAGAAGCCTCCAATTCTAGTCCCCCATGTTCTGAGCCAACCCTTGATTATGTATCGTACAGTCCTCGACATATTCATGGGATGTGTGTTGGGGCAACACAATGAAACAGGAAAGAAGGAACGCCATTTTCTATTTGAGTAAAAAAATCCAGGACATACTTGTTGTGCCTTAGCATGGGAGGCCCATCGCTTAAGGCAATACATGGTTTGCCATACGACCTGCTTGATATCCAAGATGGATCCAATAAAGTACATTTTCGAAAAGCCTGCTCTCACAGGGTGAATTGCTCGTTGGCAGTTGATGTTATCAGAATATGATATTACCTATGTTACTTAGAAGGCCATCAAATGGAGTTCCTTGGCAGATTATCTGGCTAATCAACCTAGGGATGATTGTCAGTCAATGCAATGTGAATTCCCGAATGAAAGCATCATGGTTTTGTTTGAAGAATGTGATAATGGAAAATGAACCCTATTGTTCGATGGGGCCTCAAATATGATGGAGCATGATATTGGGGTTGTCTTAATATCTCCTAAAAAACAGTTCATACATATCACAGTGCACTTGTGTTTTGATTGTACCAATAATATAGCAAAATATGAAGCTTGTGCCATAAGAATTTTGGCTACTTTTAAAAGCAAAAGTCATTAATCATCTTAACCAAGAATTATAAACTCGAGAAAAGAAGTTAATACCTTATTTTACCTACATAAAGGAATTATCTTCACAATTTGAAAAAATCACCTTTCACCATGTCCCTCGAGAAAACAATCAATTGGCTGATGCTTTGGCTACTTTATCCTCGATGTTCCAAATAAGTCGAATTGATGAAATCCCACCCAATAAATTGGAGAGTCAAGATCATCCTGCCTACTGCCACTTAATGAAAGAAGAAACTGACGGGAAACCGTGGTATCACGACATCAAACATTATCTTATAAATAGAGAATATCCTCCCGAAATATCGGAGAATGAGAAAAGAAGTATGAGACGGTTAGCCGCGAGTTTTTTGTGAACGAAAATATTTTGTATAAGAGGAATCATGATATGGTACTCCTTAGATGCATTGATGTCAATAAGGCGAAAGAAATTCTACAAGATGTCCACGATGGCTCTTATGGGATCCATATGAACGGACACGCCATGTCTAGAAAGATTCTTCGAGCCGGGTATTACTGGCTCACCCTAGAAAAAGATTGTTTTAATTATGTAAAGAAATGCCATAAGTGTCAAATATATGTTGATAATATCCACGCGCCAGCCATGCCCCTAAACACCCTTTCAGCGCTCTGGCCGTTCTCAATATGGGACATAGACGTCATCTGAATAATTGAACCGAAAACATCAAATGGACATCACTTCATCTTGGTGGCAATCGTTTACTTTACAAAATGGGTAGATGCCGCTTCGTACGCCAATGTAACAAGAATTGTGGTAGTCAAATTCATAAAAAGGGAGCTAATATGTCGTTGTGGCCTACCAAGCAAGATCATTACCGACAATGCCACAAATCTGAACACTACTAGAAAAACTCATTCTCACTAGATCTAATTTGTTTATAGCGTTGGATTAGCGTCGGCCACACCGACGCTAATATAGCTTCGGATGACATCTGACCGACGCTATGTATTAGCTTCGACCGTTTTAGCCTGGGCCCGACACCAACGCTAATCCGACGCTAAATCAACGTTAGCGTCGGCTTTTGGCCTTTTAGCGTCGGCTTGAGGCCGACGCTAAAACCAGTTTTTCTAGTAGTGGAATAACAACATGATGGATGAATTGTGTGCCACCTTTAAAATTCAACACCGTATAGACAAAAAATGAATGGTGCAGTTGAAGCAGCAAATAAAAACATCAAAAAAATTATTCAGAAAATGGTTGTAACATACAAAGATTGGCATGAGATGTTGCCGTTTGCACTACATGGGTATCTTACTTCGATACGCACTTCAACTGGGGCAACCCCTTTTTCCCCTAATATATGGGATGGAGGTTGTGCTATCCATTGAAGTAGAAATCCCCTCACTAAGAGTATTAATGGAACCAAACTAAAAGAGTCGGAATGGGTACAAACCCGTTTCGATCAATTGAATTTAATTGAAGAGAAAAGGTTGGCGGCCTTATGCCATGGGCAATTATATCAGAAAAGATTGAAAAGAGCATACGAGAAAAAGTACGTCATCGAGAATTCTAGAAGGGAGACTTGGTGCCAAAAAATATCTTACCCATTCAAAAGGAATTAAAACCAGAAAAGGCAACGAAGGCAAAAATTAGGGTATAAAAAATAATAACGAATACCCGCTAGGTTGAAAACCTGAAAGGGCGACCTAGGCAAAAATTAGGGTACAAAAAATAATAACGAATACTTGCTAGGTTGAAACCCTGAAAGGGTGACCTAGGCAAAAATTAGGGTACAAAAAAGAATACATGCTATGTTGAAAACCTGAAAGGGCAATCTAGGCAAAATTAGGGTACACAAAAAAAAGAGGACAAAAGAGAGATCAAAGATATCAAGTTCAAGAAAAATGTATAAGCACCTTTTTCATCCATGATTTTAATAGTCGTGTCCAATAAAAAAATTTAATAAAAACAAACATATTCATTAATTCATTGATTCATGACATTACATAAATTTAAAGCCGAGAAAATGACCCGCGTGTTGAAGCCGAGAAACGATTCGCACCTAAAGCCGAGAAAATGACCCGCATGTTGAAACTGAGAAAACGACTCGCACCCAAAGCCGAGAAACCGACCCGCATGTGGAAGCTGGGAAAACGACTCGCACTCAAAGCCGAGAAAAACGACCCGCATGTTGAAGCCGGGAAAACGACTCGCACCCGAAGCTGAGAAAACGACCCGCATGTTGAAGCCGGGAAAACGACTCGCACCTAAAGCCGAGAAAACGACCCGCATGTTGAAGCCGGGAAAATGACTCACACCTGAAGCCGAGAAAACGACTCGCATGTTGAAGCCGGGAACACGACTCGCACCCGAAGCCGAGAAAACGACCGGCATGTTGAAGCCGAGAAAACGACTCACACCCAAAGCCGAGAAAATGACCCGCATCTTGAAGCTGGGAAAACGACTCGCACCCTTCTAAAATATTCTTTTCGGACAAAATTAGAGTTGTCATCTTTACTTATCTTTTACTTTGATTCTCAAGTAAATTCTAAGTAAAGAGGGGCAGCTGTTGACACCTAATTTTGTCCGCTTTTTATTTATTTATTTTTACTTTTTATTAAAAAAAGGAAATAATAATAATAATAAATGTGTAGAAATATTAAAATAAACAACAGTAAGTCGAATGTTTTGATAAAGAACAACTTTTTTAGGGAAATCGAAGTAGCTTTAAGAAACGACAAACACAATTCAAACCCCCATATCTAATGTTTTTCAACACCTTCAAAAACAACTAACATCTAGGGACCATGGTCAAGATAAACTATTTTTGAGAAAAAGTTAATTGATCGAAAGGACATATAATTTTACAGCAATAAAAAAAAATCACCTACTTATGAAAAGAAAATCCCCACGATCCCTGGAAATTTTATTGAAAAATTGGCAAATCTCAAGATAAACAAGCATCGTAGGAATGAACATGGACAAGGGTCAAATGATCATGCACAAAGCTGTTTAGACTGATACATAAGCAGAGAGATAGTAACCATGCATATCTGAGTAGTATTGGTAAAACAATAGATCTACACATTGCGAAAAATACGCAAACAAAAGCTGAAAGAAACGCCATGAAGAACCAGAAGATAGGTCAACTTGAGCTGGTTGACCTAGGACAATGAAGATACTTTCTTGGAAATGCTACTAATGATCAGATTACTTGGAGACCCACCGGTATATAGATCATGGGTCTTCAAACCTTTTAACTTGAGGTCTTTCATACAAACTAAAGTTTTAATGTTTGAAGAGTATCCTTTTGGAACTTTAACTTCGTGTAGAAATTTACACAAAACAATTTTTTCCTTTCTAGATAGAGTATGAGCGGCTGGAGGTAGATATGTGCGATTTCCTTTCTTTACGAGACCCAATTCATTTCTTATTCCCATTTCGACCAAGTCCAATCTTGCATTGATGCCATCCTTAGACTTTTCTGGTACATTGAGTAACGTACCAATAACATCCTTAGAATATGACAATCATGGGTCTTCAAACCTTTTAACTAGAGGTCTTTCATACAAACTAAAGTTTTAATGTTTGAAGAGTATCCTTCTGGAACTTTAACTTTGTGTAGAAATTTACACAAAACAATTTTTTCCTTTCTAGATAGAGTATGAGCGGCTGGAGGTAGATATGTGCGATTTCCTTTCTTTACGAGACCCAATTCATTTCTTATTCCCATTTCGACCAAGTCCAATCTTGCATTGATGCCATCCTTAGACTTTTCTGGTACATTGAGTAACGTACCAATAACACTCTCAAATACATTTTTCTCAATATGTATCATATCGAGAAAATGTCTTACATACAATGACTTCCAATATGGCAATTCAAAGAAAATTGACTTTTTCTTCCATCCAATTTTGACCAGCTCTCCCGCAAAAGGTTTGCCAAATTTATTGGTCAAACCTTGTACTTTTTCTAGTATTTGATATCCACCCGGTGCTACAAGAGCTCTATCTTCCTCTGATTTTCCGTTGAATGCATTTCTCCACCCACGATACTAATGACTATAAGGTAAAAATCTACTATATCCAAGAAATACATTGTTCTTACAATATTTCAACCGCATCCAATTTGTACTCTCTTCACATATAAGACATGCACACTGACCTTTAATGCTATATCCTGATAAATTATCATATGCTGGAAAATCATTAATTGTGCCGAACAACATAGCCCTCAAATTGAAACATTCTTTCTTATACCCATCATAAACTTCCACACCATGTGGATTCATTCTATCAGTCGAAAGTGCAAGTCGTAGATTTCTTGACTCTATCCTGAATTCAGGATACTTGTGATCAATTTTTGCCCATTGTAGAGAATCTGTAGGGTGTCGAAACTTTCCATCTCTAATTCTTTCATCTGCATGCCATGTCAAGTGTTTTGAATCTTTTTCATTGCGATACATGCGCCTAAATCTTGGTATTATAGGAAAATACCACACGACTTTTGTTGAAGTAGATTCTTTCTTCTTATATCGAAAGACATTGCATTTCGGACACGTCTTTAGTAATTCATATTCGTTTAAAAATAAAATGCTTAGGACACGCATGAATCCTTTCGTAACTCATGCCAATAGAGCACAAAATTCGTTTAGCCTCGTAGGTTCGACTGGAAAGTGCATTATCATCTAGTAACATATCTTTTAAGAGTGTTAGTAATTCCGTGAAGCTTTTATCAGACCATCCATTACTAGCTTTTAAGTCTTACAACTTTAATATCACCGACAGTCTTGTGAATTTAATACAACCATTATATAATGGTTTCTCTGCATCACTCAACAAGCTTTCAAACATTTTAGGACAGTCACGAAGATCTTCTTCAACTGCTTTTGCAATCTCCTCAACTCAGTCTGGCTCATATGTATCTGTGTCGAAATCAGTTGAAGCATATGTATCTGTGCGGGTGTTTCCATTTTTTTTCTCACCATGTCTTATCCAACATGTATAGTTTTGATCAATTCCATACCATACTAAATGTCCTTCCAATTCATCTGCTCTAACGCATTTTCCAAAACAACATTTTAAACAAGGACAAACGACTCTATTTGAATCTTTTGCATTCTTCACTGCAAACTCAACAAACTCCTTCACTACATTTTCATACTCTTTTGACAATCGATTGGCAGACATCCATTTTCGGTCCATTTTATACGACCTATATAAATGCAGTTACACAAATAATAAGCTACTTGTTTCAAATCTGACATTGGAAAATGGAAACCAAGGTCCAAGTCTGATTTCAAAACAGAACAGATCAACAAATTTCAAAAAAGAATAGATTTTATATGATTTATTATGTGACAATTTATCTGTTTTAGTGACAACAAAAAATTAATAAATACAGTATTTGAGACAATGTATCCAATTTGTTTTAAAGGAGGAGCAGTAGATGGGCGCACAGTAAAAGAAATGAGGGTTTGAAGAGTAGAGGAGATGAGGGTTCGTAGGGTTAGGACAACGTATTAAATTTGTTTTAAATTTGTTTTTATTTATTTAAAGTGAATGATTTTTATTTAAAAAGAATGATTTAACAGCGCTTGTATAAAAAGCGCTCTAATAGGTCCTTTAATTATGTGAAAGCGCAAGCCTTTTACAGCACTTGTATAAAAAGCGCTTTAATAGGTCATTTAATTATGTGAAAGCACAAGCCTTTTACAGTGTTTTTACAAAAAGCGCTTTAAAAGCTATGTAACATAAGGTGGGAGCGCTACATTTTACAGCGCTTGTGTTTAAAGCACTCGAAAAGCGCTGTAAAAGCTATGTGAGAGTGCTTCAATTTACAACGCTTTTTTAAAAAGCGCTGTAAAAGAGATGTAAACATTATGTGCAAGCGCTATGTGACCCTATATGACTCTATTACAACGCTTTTTTCACAGTGCTTGTCAAAAAAGCGCTGTTGTATCCCTCGTTATTTTTAAAATATTATACAACAGCGCTTGTATTTAATAAGCGCTGTAAAAGACGAGCTATAAAATGTTATTTTTGGCGTAGTGAGTGTTTTTGTACTTGATCATCTTATATCTAATAATTCTCTATTTTCTTTTGACATCTTTCATTATATATCTAAAGTGAAGAACCCTATTTCTTATTCCCAAAGTGAAGAACCCTATTTCTCCCTTTGATTTTAGACCTCTATCCCTCTGTATCATTTTTTTAAAATCATCACTAAAACCATTGCTAACAAAATTAAAACTATTCTTTATGATATTATTGATATTCACTAGAGTGTTTTTGTACTTGGTCATCTTATATCTAATAATTCTCTATTTTCTTTTGACATCTTTCCTTATATATCTAACTTGTGTTACACCAAAACAGGTTTCATTGGTGTTAAGACGAATATGGCAAAAACTTATGATAGAGTGGAATGGTACTTCCTTAACCAAACTCTAAGTGTAACAGGGTTTCCTTCAAAGCTTACTAACTGATACATCAATTTTGGTATGATCTTTATTTCTTCTAATTGGTCTAAATAAGTTTAACATATAGGCTCAATATTAAATAAATAGTCGAGTTTTGCATTAGTGGACTTCATTGGACTTAATTTCCATAACTTAGTTAATTTTCGGATTTGTTTGTCATTTAAAATGTCTGTCTCGCGCACGCCATTTCTTGAGCTACAAATATCCAAAGTGTGTGATTTCATAAGCCATAGAAATATAAGAGACAAAGCTACATTTTTTATAGTGACAAGATTCATCAAATTCTACCGGATTCATTGTCTAATTATGCCTCAAAGTCGTAGTGGAGTTTTGTTGTTACTAACTCATGACCTTCCCTCACTTAAAAGAGCACATCTCTTTCATTTCAAATCCAAGTAAGGCATGTAATATCTCTTTGGAAAGCTGTTTCAGAGAGATTTAATTGTGGAATGGAGAGAGCTAGATTAAAACGAGATAATGACCGTACTAATAGAAAATACAACAACAAAGAAAAATGGGCACTTGAGAAATGACTTTTTGATAGTTTTATATTTAGACAATTTTCTCTTCTTTGTTTTTATTTTCTTTGTAATTTGATTTTATTTTCTGATATTGGATTATTGTTCTTGAAGCTTATTCTTTGGTGATGACCATGATTGTTCTTTAATGTTATTTGTTTATTATTTTTTATTTCATCTTAGTTAAATCAAAATCATTAAACCCCCCATTTTCCCTTTTGATCTTAATTGGTTTATTAAATAAAAGATCCTTGTGAAAACGATCTTGTTGTTAACACCTTGTCCTGCAAGTTTTAATTGTTTTTGATTCGTATACGGCTGCAGATGACTATCATGAAATGTGTTTATACTATTTCTTTTTCCATTCTTATTAATGGTGAACCTTCCTGGAGCTTTACTCCTCAAAGAGGTCTCAGACAGGAAAATCTTCTATCTCCGTACCTTTCTAGCATTATTAAAAAGGCGCACGAGAATAATATTATTCATGGGATAAAAATTGCTCATAATGCCCCTCAAATTATGCATTTATTCTTTGTTGTTGACAAACTAACATTCTGCAGGGCCTTTGAGGCTGAAGCAAAGGAACTTATTATGAGTCTAGACAAGCAACAAAGGGCCTCCAGCCAATTAGTCAAAATGGAGAAATGTGATTATTTTTAGCAAAAGAGTTCTTACGAATATAAAAACCCACTACCACCAATTGTAACACCCCAAATTTTATAATTAACTATTTTATTAATTTATTTTAGATAAATAATTTGGTGTTAAAATTATTTTAGATATATGTTGATTAGTTTTATGATTAATTTTTTTATATGTGTGTTTTCTATGATGTGTTAATATGTACATATTTGACTAAATGAGTGATATAAATAATAAATATTATAAATTTTTATATTTTGTATTTTTTCTAAAAATAATAGTATTTTATGGTACATATTTTAAAGAATAAGATTTTATGAGATTTTACGTGTACTCGTGCGTTCGTAATTAATGTCATATCTTCTTAGATGTTCGACTAATTTTAAGTGTGCATGTAGTTATATTTTGATTAGTTATAACCATTTCTATTTTTAGTTATTTATTTTGTGAATAGTTATCTTAAGATAGTAATAATATCGTGTTTAATTTCCTTTATTTATATATATTTGTTATGTCATTGTGATTTTATATATATTTATTATGATTTAGTAACTAATATAAAGTGTCGATGTTATATTTATTTATTTAATAATTTCAAATATTCTCTAATGATGGTAGTCTTTTAATATGAGTATTTGAAAGAAAAAAAAGTATAATTATAGTGATTATTTTGAATATGAGAATCTTAATTATTAATTGATGTATTTTAAAAGATTAATTATTTTATTTTATAAAATATTAGCTTTGAAATATTAGTAATATTTTTATAATTAAATTATGTTTAAAAGAAATGAGTAAAATGTGTTTTATGGATTAAGTCCAAGAGTAAAAGTGAATAATAATAATAATAATATTATTATAATTATTATTAAAATAATAATAATACTAATGAACAAAAGAAAAAAAAACAAGGAAAGAGCGTATACCGTCTGTCGTATTCTTGTATGCCGCCTCCATAGTCCATACCTATTTCCTCCCCATCTTCTTCCTTCGACCATGATCATTATAGCGGGTGTCGCGCAAAACCGAGACCACATTTGTGATCGCCGTGATCTCCTCTTTCATTCCCAACCTAAATCGCAAATTGAAACATCCTATTCCTCTTTGTCAAAAATCATACCTCCGCCTTTTGATCAACATTCTGGGCACCACAACAATTACCAACGAAAACCAAGACCATATTTGGACTCCACGAAACACCCTCTTTCATTACCTATGTCTGGAATCACCAACCGTTATGCTTCAAAAAATGGGTTTTCGAGTGAGAGAAAATGAGAGAGACACCCTCTTCCATTACTCATTTGCTTGTTTCGGTGAAGTTGATGTCGGACCCTGTTGGAATACGTCAGTGAGACCTTTTCCATAACTTGTTTCACGACATTTGAATATGTTTCTTCGCCTAATATTTTTATTAATTATATAATGCTGATTTTTATGCCCCACGTAAATTGTCAGTCATGTTTCATTGACTCCGCAAATTAGTCGATGCTTTTGGACTTGCTCGTTGCGTGTTGTATACATCTCATGGTTGTTGAAAATTATTCTTGTCGTTATATCTTATCAAAGCGTCAGATTGAGGTAAGGGGTGAGAGGAGGTTCGAATTTATGAGTATAAAATAACGTGGGATGAACGGGAATACCGTAATTCCCAGATATTCATCCGGGGCTTACTACGTACGGTTGAGTCCTATTGAGTAATAATAATTAATTAATAAAATATGAACGGCAATAGTGAGGACTAAAATATAATTTAGCAACCTATAGAATTGTCGTGGATCTATTTATATCAAGATTGCATGTTGTCTGATTTTATGAAATGTTATGCTGATTGTTTCTGTATGAATTATATGTACTAGAGTGTTCTTGCTACTTGATTGAAATTGTGATATT
This sequence comes from Cicer chorassanicum, assembly GCA_037974735.1. Classification (NCBI taxonomy): domain Eukaryota; kingdom Viridiplantae; phylum Streptophyta; class Magnoliopsida; order Fabales; family Fabaceae; genus Cicer; species Cicer chorassanicum. Next base: position 19,980,934 of record JBBPBP010000002.1, read on the forward strand.
ATTTGAATGTGCCACCTGTTTGATTTTATTTACTGCGATTGATAAGATTGGATTGTGCATTGTGAGTAGTGTAAACCAAATATTGGGATTGCATTGTGATTTACCAATATACATATATAATGATGAATATTGTGAAGTCAAACTGAAACTTATTGAGTTGTGATGATCGAGTAAATCTGAGATATGTGTTGTAAATTTTGGAGTTATGATTATTTTGTCATCATATAGGAAGGGTTTGACAAACCTAGTGATTATGGGGAAGTACAACTTAATGAGTCTGATCGTGGAGGGCTATAGTCGAATTGTAAGGTAAGACTGATAGACCTTAGGGGTATCTCTGGTGGGGAATTCCTTAGTGAATTAGTGGGTAATTCCCTAAGGTCGGGAGCTACCATGCAACATAAGAGTACCCCGATCGTCGCGTAATGTGTCTTGGGTTGAGTTGAGGGGATCTATGAGGAATTGGCCATTCATGAATTATCCGTCCACTCTTGTAGTGGCATAGTATCAGGCCTCCTAACCAAGTACTTCAGAGTAGAATGGTACCAAATGATGAAGTATAGAGTATAGGACATGCATAACATTTCATCCTTGTAACTGTTTTATTGTGATTGAATTAGATTAACCTTTGATATTATGTTATTGAATGTTCGCTTTATTTGTGCTGTTTTGACTAATTGTGTGTTCTCCTCGTGTATTTTATACTGTTACATGTTTTCGAAGCTCACTCCTCGTTGCTTGTGTTTGGCGCTTGCGAGAGCGCAATTTTTTCAGGTAATCGGTTGGTGATCCATGCTTTGATAAGTTGCCGATTTGACTACAATTTTTTTTGAACTAATTTTTGTTTTGTAAACTCTATTGATCAATGTGTTATATTCAATCTTTTATTCGAAGATAAAAATTAATTGTCTCTAAGTTTTGAACATGTTTTTATGTCAGAAATATATGTTTAATAAACCTCGACTATATTCGATGTTAGAGGATTTTTAAATAAGAATTTTTATGCAAACGTCTTGTGTAAGTATGAGTGTGACGTCCTGAGTCTTATATTTTAAAAGGAATTTGTTTTTACTCTATTTTGGGACCACTACAAATCCCTTTCAAAACTAGTGCATTTTACTTTTTATTTCAATTTGGGTTTAGGGTGTCACACCAATGGTTTCCTATGAAAATTGTGAACATGTTTTCTAAACACTTGGAACTCCTTAATTACTAACATTTGGTAGATATAAAAAGGTTGTTTTTTATTTTGTGCAGGATATGATATGGAAAAAACTCAAAAGATGGAAGAAAAATAACTTGTTTTTTGCAGGTAGAGGAAACCTCATAAAAACTGTAGCTCAAGCCATCCCATCCTATATCATGAGATGTTTCCTCCTTCCAAAAGGATTCTACAAGCACCTCGAGGCCATGATAAGTAATTTTTGGTGGGGCGACAAGAATAATGAATAGAAAACACATTGGAACCGTGTCTAAACTACACAACGAATTCGATTTTATATAGGCTCGAGGCAATAAATACAAAAATAAATATAGGAATTATTATCCTATTTACATGATATGATGTGGTATGTAATAAATACAAAGATCATAAATATATTTTCAATACTCCCCCCAAGCTGGAGCATATAAATCATATGAACCAAGCTTGTTACATATATAACTGATTCGATGACCTCTTAGGGACTAATACATCTGCCAATTGATCATTGGAATTAACAAAGCTAGTGGTGATGTCGCCTGATTTGATCTTCTCTCTTACAAAGTGACAATCTATCTCAATATTTTTGGTCCTCTCATAAAAAACTGGATTAGAGGCAATGTAGAATGCTGCTGATTATCACAGATTAAGGTCATCTGTGTTGCCTCTTCAAATTGAAACTCTTTGAGTAACTATTTCAACCAAATGAGCTCACAAGTCACTAATGTCATAGCCATGTATTTAGCTTCAGCGCTAGATCTTGCAACTACATTTTGTTTCTTACTGTTCTAGAATATTAAGTTTCCTCCAACAAATACACAACACCCAGAAGTGGATCGCCTATCAATGGGTGAGCCAGCCTACTCGACATATGAATAACCAACTATTTGAGTATGTCCTATGTTTTCCCAAATTAGACCTTTTCCTGGAGCACCTTTAATGTATTTCAAGATTCGTATGACAACATCCAAGTGTTCTTGGCAAGGAGAGCTTAAGAATTGACTTACCACACTGATTGCAAAAGAAATGTCTCGAAGTGTGAGGTAGTTTAATTTACCAACCAATCTTTTGTATCTCCATGAATCTGAAAATGGCTCTCCATGATTTCGTTGAAGTTTGACATCTGGATCCGTAGGAGTATCAAATCACTTGACTTTCAAAAAACCTGTCTCTTCAAGAATATCCATGACATATTTCCTTTGTGAAATTACTAAGTCGTCATTAGAAGTAGCAGAGCTTGCCAAGATCTTTAGTTTGAAACTGATGAGATATATGTTGTTTCAACTGGAGTATGCTTTGCTGATCACTACAAGTTAAGACAATATCATCTACATAGACAATCAAGTAAGTGCACCATTGGGATGAGTGGCGATATAAAATATAATGATTAGCTTCACTTTGAATCATACCAAATTGTTGCTCTATTATGCTAAACCTGCGAAACTATGCTCGAGGAGACTGTTTAAGACCATAGAGAGACATGTGAAGTCAACAAATCATGGTAGAGGACTCCCCCTGAGCAAAAAAACCAGGTGGTTGCTCCATATACACTTCTTCTATAAACTCACTGTGCAAAAATGCATTTATAATGTCAAGTTAGTGCAGATATCAATGTTTGATGGCTGCAATAGAGATGAGTAGTCTAACAGAGGCCAACTTAGCCACAGGTGAGAAAGCATCACTATAATCGAGGCCAAAAATTTGAGTGTACCCTTTTGCCACCAAACGAGCTTTAAAGCGTTCAATCTTACCATAGGACGAAATTTCACCGTATAAACCCAATGACATCCTACTAAAGACTTTCCAAATGATAAAGGAACCAATTCCCAGGTGCCACTACTTTGAAGTGCACACATCTTGTCAATCATTGCTTGTCTCCAATCTGGGTGGGATAAAGCTTCACCTGGAGATTTAGGAATAAACATAGAAGATAGGGAAGACAAGCAAGTATAATGCAAAGGAGAAAGATGATGGTAACTCAAACCAATCTAATGAGGGAACGAGTTACGAGTAGGACGTATACCTCTACGAATAGCAATAGGAATATCAAAGGTCGAATCTAATAAAGGAGCAAGTGGTGGTGAATAAGCATCTGGAATGACCTCGGTATCAAGAAAGGGTGTAGGGACATGTACAACTGATGGTGGTTGGCGACAACGGTATGTCTGAAGAGGTTGTACATTTGGAGGATCCACAATAGGAGTCTCAAGTGGGAAAACAAGAGAGGCTACCGGAGGTGTCTCAGGTGGGACATACGTAATAGGCCTTAGTGGTTAATGAGAAGGTGAAACAGACTCTGGTAGGTCCGCAAAAGTGGTTGCAGTAAAAGAGTAAGAAAGCAACTCATAGTATGTAAGTGACTCAAAAAATCTTAAATTAGCCGATATGAGATATCGTCGAAGAGTAGTAGAATAATAACAAAAACCTTTTTGGAACCGATGATACTCAAGAAAGGTATATGAGCACAAGTTGTTTGATGAAGAATGCCATTAGAAGCAATAAAATTTTGAAATTGATGGGACAACTATTCACGGGTATTATCACTGCGCAAAGTGCGAATACATAACCAAATTGAGTTTTAATTTCTTTATAAAATTGTTCAAAAATAGAAAATAACTCATACCTATTTTTCGTTAAAAATAACAACGTACAACGAGAAATCATTGATAAAAGTAACAAAATATCTAGACTCAAAAATTGAAATAGTACGAAAAGGACCCCAAACATGTGAGTGAACTAAAGCAAACAAGGACGAAGCTCGTTTATTGGCTCGATTAGGGAAATGACTACTAGTGTGTTTCCCTAACTAACATGTCTCACAATGTAAGCTAGATAATTTGCTTAGATTAGGTGCTAACTATTGACATTAGAAGCCATAAAACTTTGAAATTGACGGGACATATATTCAAGAGCATTATCACTGCACAAAGTGCGAATGGATACACCAAATTGAGTTTTAATTTCCTTATAAAATTGTTCAAAAATAGAAAATAACTCAAACATATTTTTCATTAAAAATAACCACGTACAACGAGAAAAATCATCAATAACAATAACTAAATATCTAGACTCAATAGTGGAAATAGTACAAGAAAGACCTAAAACATCTTAGTGAACTAAAGCAAACAGGGACGGAGCTCTTTTATTGGCTCGGTCATGGAAATGACTATGAGTTTGTTTCCCAAACTAACATGTCTCACAATGTAAACTAGATAATTTGATTAGATTAGGTACTAACTGTTGAAGTTTGAGAAGACTCAGAGACCTAAATGAGCATGTATAGTAAGAGGACAATATGTGGTAGGGCATGCCGTTGAGAGATAATTTTTTTTCCCGATGAACAGTGTTGGTGCGATAAACAATACAACGACTGATTTGCTGATAAAATAAAAATAACAGTTATGAAGAAGCGATAAATCTGAATTGGGACACGGTTTATTGGAAAAAAAAATCTCATCGAAGGACAATAGGTCCCCATGGTAATCACCGTATATGGTTGTCTCTCAATAGGCTCTAGATACCATGTCGAGTGAGAGAAAATGAGAGAGACATATGGTGGAACCGAGTGCCTGAACTACATAACGGAATCGATTTTATATAGGCTCAAGGCAATAAATACAAAAATAAATATAAGAGATATTAACCCTATTTACATGATATGATATGATATATAATGAATACAAAGATCATAAATATATTTTCAATAAGATGAAATGGAAAAGATTGAGTCAACCTAAACAGGATGGTAGACTCGATTTTAGAAGTTTAATAGCTTTCAATAAAGCCCTCCTAGCAAAACAGGGATGGAGACTAATTTCTAATCCTAATACCTTAGTTGCTAGATTTCTAAAAGCAAAATACTATCCAAATGATTCTTATTGCGAGTAAAACAGGTAGCAAGGCCTAGTTATTCTTGGAAAAGCATCTTGGAAGCCTCATGGATACTTAGAAAATAACGTCATTGGACAGTGGGTAATGAGGCATGTATCAATATATGGAAGGATAAATGGTTATCATTTCAAAATTTCCACAAAGTTTGGAGCAAAAAACCTCCTAACACACCTACCTATAAGGCTTGCCAAACACCTCATTATGGAAAACCGTAATTGGAACCATAACAGCATAATCAACTCTTTCTCCCTTTTAAAGGAGAGAAACTCAAACAAATCCTTATTATCAACTAGTCGGATACTGATACCTTGTATTGGAACAAGACTAAGGAAGGTGAATATACAGTCAAATTGGGCTATCAAGCCATTATTAATTGGAGAAACTAAGATGCAAACAACCCTTCATCCAGTTACAATAATAAGCCAATATTGAAGGTTATTTGGAATTTGAAGAACCCATCTAAACATGTTCAATTTATGTGGAGAGTTATTAATAACTGTATCCCTATTAGAGAAAACCCAAGGAATAAAGGCATTCACTGCTCTCTTCTATGTCTCAAATGCAGTAAATATATTCAATCAAGCAATCACATTTTCAAAGATTGCATTTGGGGAAAACAAATTTGGTTTAGGTTCCCTCTTAGTTTAAATTTTAATGAGTAAAATAATAGAATATCAATATTTCTACCCACACCTCCATTATTACTACTCACACCCCCTCAATGTTTTTATAAAAATGAAATACCTAAAATGCTCTTGCCTCTTTATAATATTTTTAACCCTAGCCTCTCATTCATTCTATCTTCATATTCAACCCTTCTCCTTCATCACACCCCCTTCTCCTTCTTTCTCCATTTTTAACAACTTCAACATCTTCAATCATCCTCATTGCCTCTCATTTACATCAATTTCTCTCACACCCCTTTCTCCTTCTTTCTCCATTTTTAACTACTTCAACATCTTCAATCATCCTCATTGCCTCTCATTTACATCAGGTATGCATCAATCTTGATGTTGTTGTTGTTGTTTTTTTTTTTACAAAATATTATGTTGTTGTTGCTCAAATCATGTTTTTTCTGTTTTGATGAAATTGCAAACCCAGAAACCTACGTGAATTGAGGTCGCGTACGTGAACTCAGTTTTTCATACGCAGACTCTGTTCACGTAGAGCTGCGTACCCAAACTAAGTTCACGTACATGAACTTAGTTCACGTAGGTTTTATTGTTTTGCTTTTGATTATGATATAGTTATGCAAAAATGGTGTGCACTATGTTTATTGATAGAGCGGGTCGAGTTATAATTAATGATACTCCTAATAATGTAGGTACTTCTATTGGTGAGGGTCGTCGTGTTAGACCAATCGCTTCCGCACAAGCTCAATGTGCTCAGCGTGTTGAGGAGCAGCAGGAAGTGCAACAGGAGAGGCGGGCACGACGGGAACAATGACGATTATAGCAGCACTAAGCACAAGAGGCCCAACATGAAGAGGAGACCCACCAGGAAGAGGCACAATATGAATCCCAATTAGAGCACATAGATGAACCGCCATAGGGCGATGGATATCCTGGTGGTCCGATTGACAAGTATGTCCTTAGGACATTTGGTGATCATGTAGCCACTTGACTTTGGGATGGCATTGTAATTTTCTCAATCATATTAAATTTTTAATAATTATTGTCATAATGTGTTTTAACTTATATTTTTTCGCTTATTTTATTTCAAGATCGTGGGGAATTAGGAGTATTTAGCAATGGAAAAAAATTAAAAGAAGTTGTGATATAACACCAAGGGGTTGAACAATTGGTTAAGAGGTCTGAATTATATTCATTGCTAAAATGCAGTTACGAAATGATCGACAAAGGGATCATTTCTTCCTTCGTAGAGAGGTGGCATCGTGATACCAACAGTCTCCATCTTCCAATTAGGAAGATGATGATTACTCTGGATGATGTCTCTTATCTATTGGATATATCCATCATTGGTGCATTCTTTAGTGTTAATGTATTTAACAAGAATGACAGTGCAAATTTATTAGCTGAGCTTCTTGGAGTTACCGAGGCTTCTACTTATGCTGAGTTTAATGTCATACGGACAACCACAGTTCGATTTAGTTGGTTACTTGAAGTATACCATCAGTGATGTCGTGAGAGCATTTCTTTTATTTTTGGTTGGTTGCACTCTTTTCAGCGACAAGAGTGTCTTCGTAGTTAGCGTTGCCTATCTAAAGTGCTTCTGAGATCTCAACTCATGCGGGGGATATGCATGGGGTGTTGGTGCTCTTTCTTACCTCTATGATAATCTCCAAGTGAGTATGCATCAAACCAGAACGGTTTCTGGGTATCTAACACTCTTACAGGTAAACTATATGGTTGTTTATTGTGTTGATAATTTCTATTATTAATTCTAAACTAATGATGTTATTTTATATGTTCAGGCTTGGGTCTATGAGCATTTCCCGACATTATGTGTAGATTGCTGTAGATCCTCTCATAGATATGTGGAGGACAACCCTAGAGCACTTCGATGGAAGCCAAATAGGGACAAGGATTTGAGTGTTCCATTTAGGAAAGCTTTTGACGTAGAGCATCGAGTGAGGCAACTGTTTAAGGATGTTTCTTTATTAAGAGGGTGGATACGTTGGGGGTCCAAAGATGTATGCTCATCTTCCAGATAGGTTATTGTGTCAATACAGTCATGTCCAAACCATTCCTGGTTTACCTTTAGAGATAATAGGTTAGACGACCACACTAGAGGAAATGGACATAATGTTACACATCGACGTAGTGGATGGATACGTGATCTCTCATAATTTACCTTTAAGTGCAATTTTGCCAAGTACATCAAGTTCATCAAACATTTTCACTATCACATCTATTTCATGTTTCACAGATAACTCTGAAGGTTTACCTGATCCATCATGAGAAGTTAATTTACTCCACCAAACATGAATAGCGTCTAATGGAAGAGAACGTGGGATCATACTATACATGACTATTCTACATGCACAAGGTAGACCATGTGTTTTCCTAATCGTGCAACGACACTCATACTTATCAATACCTATATACTTCACGCGATCATACTCTGCCGCAATGTGATCTATTGCATTTTTGGACACAACACCACGCAAATAGGCGTACAATCTATTACTATGTCGATGAACCTTTTGAATGATGCTCTTTTCAAATGATGTTATTATCTCACTGTGTTGTAATAAAATCACGCTATTGATGGTTTTTCCCAAACACTGTATATATCACCAATATTGTCTTGTAATATCCTTTTCAAACTCCAATGTGCCGACTCAACCCTTTGTGTTGTGGTGTTCCCAACAAATCTTTCCTTGTGAGGAATTAACCACTACTCATGTACATAACCATAAAAAATAGAACAGCTATTACAAATTCCTTCAAAGATAGCCAACTTCATGTAGTATTGAGCCTCATCATAACTGTAAACAAGAGCCTCCCATGCTTCCATTATTTGCACCTGCTTCTTTTTTGGAAACACTGTCATCTTGCACTTGGCTTTGACATTTTTGCATACATGAAACAAACATAATAAATTGTCTGCTTTTGGAAAAACATATTGAACTACATTCATCAAACCAAGGTCTCTGTCAATAACGATGACTTGAACTTCACCACTTGTAATATGTTCTTTCAACATTTGTAGTGTCCACGCAAAATTATCAGCACGCTCAGACTGTAGATATGCAAATCGCACGCAAAATGTCATTTTAGTAGAAGTAACACCAATAATCTCAAGTAATGGCATTCGATACCTACAGGTCTTCTATGTGCTATCCATAATCAATATTATATGAAAAGTATTTACAAGAGTGATAGCATCTAGATGGGCCCAGAATATGTCCATTCACTCATCTAAACTCTCTACCTTCCTATATCGATAGACGTATTTGTCGCGTTCCATCAATGTTAAAAGATGTTGCATTTATGTTCTATTACCTCTTAGTAATGAATGATATGCTTGACGTGCATTGTAAACTTTTTTTATTGTCGTCAAACTTTCAACATTATGATCATTTAGTGTCATCAATATGTTTCTTGGTTTTACTATGTTCTTCGTCATATCACCAAGTACATTTTTCTCTTCATGAAAGAATGATCTGATCATATAAAAAAGAATGACCAATCAGTTTTTTGACCAATTCGGGGTTATGGAGACCACATGCGTCCTTCACCAACACTTGATAGTGTACCTATCAATCTAAATGGACTTCACATTTTCTAGTCCAAGTACTCCTCATAGGTTTAGGATTCTTCCAAGGTCTATATTTACGCATTTTTCACAACCAAGAATTAATTGTTCTTGGTCGTGATGTCGCTTATCAAACATCATGCCGGTGGTAAACACATCAGTCAAATCAATCATAACAGGTTCAACTCCGTCATTCATAGTGTCTTTAATTTCGGGTTCAACACCGTCATTCATTGCATCAAAATCAACTTCACAAACCATAATACATTTCATCAAAATCACGTTCCAAACCATCATGCATTTCCTCAAAATCAGGTTCCAAACCTTCATACAATTCGTCATTGTTGTCTCCCCCTTGGTCCATTTGTCTGAGTTCACGTAGGAGTTCGTGAATTCAGTCCACGTACCGCTTGTGAATTCTTCAACTCCATTCACTACACAATCTGAAATCACGTAGTCGTACGTGAATTGAAATCATATATTGACTGGGATTTCTTAAATTTAATAACGTACGTGAATTTAGTTCACGTAAGGTTACAACGTACGTGGACTTAGTTCACGTAAAATTCGCAGATTTTGAAAGAAAAACGAACTCAAAAACAGATCAATAAACATACCTTGTTGGGTCACTTTAACCACAATGTGAATAGGAGACTAATGAGGTAAGTTATGAGTTAATGATGTGAGTTTTGAATGGTTATGAGTTATGATGGGTGAGTTATGGATGATTTTGTGATATCTGAGTTATGAGGTTAAGAATGGTGCTGAAGGGATCAATGGATTTAAAAAATATTATAAATAGCCAAGGGCATTTTAGGTATTTCATTTTTATAAAAATATTGAGGGATGTGGGTAGTAAATATGAGGGTGTGGGTTGCAAAATTGATAGAATATCCATAGATTGGTTAAAAATTTCATTACCTCTGTAGATAGAGACAAGGTTCAAATTAATTGCATGCTCCATCCTCTACGAAATATGGATAGCTTGTAATTGATGTGTGTATAACCAAAATGTTACTCTGGTGGAGACCACAATTGCAAAATCCTTAAACATTCTACAGGAATTTATGCGTTTGGCTCCCAGAAAAAACATTGTAAAAAACATAAATAATGAAACGGGTTAGAGTTATGGAAGTAGGTACCTCCTCCAATTGATTGTCTAAAGATCAACATGGATGATTCCATTTGAATGAAGGCCGTTGGGACTTAAGAGTCATTGCTAGGAAACGAGGTCAGTGCTTTCATGGCTGCTATCAAGGCTACACGATTAAGCTTTGATGATTTGTTGGAAATGATGATGATATTAATAGAAGATTGGTCGAAATAATGATGCTATTAATGAGAGCTAGTGTTGGTGTGAATTAAAAAATAAGGAAGTCCCACATAGGAGGGATAGCACACACTAGTAATGTTTATAAGGTGGAGGTATGGAACTTGGGGTGTGCCCCAAGGGGTACCCCAATTTTGTGAAAGGGGAAGAACGCATGCAAAATTGACCACCACACACGCGCCGCCACCGGCGTCTGTTTGGCCGGCACGACCGTGCCTAGCCTGGGCTTGAGCTAAGTGGTGTATTATTTTTTAGTATACAGAAAATTTAAAGAAAAATTTATTTTATTTTTTAAAATATTAAATACATGCCTTTTTATCCCATTGATACGTTGATTACATAATTTCCCTCCACCGAGTCAACATTCAACATCTGATCCCTTTTTTTTCCTGAATTCGTGCATCTGTAGGCTCGGTCAAACCCTAATCTTTGGATTCACGCATCTGTTATTGCCCTGTCAAAAACCTAGGGGAGTTTGGAGCACACGTTTCTGTGGTCAACAAGTTTGGAGCGCACGTGTATGTGGTGAAAAACTTGGAGCGCACGTTCTAATGGATCGCTTGGTTTTCTCTATTCCAGTTGCAGATTTCCTCTATAAATAGAGGGTTCTACTCAGTTGAAAAAGCACACCAAAAGCTCTCCGAATCGGAGGCTTTTTTCTACTTATCCCCCTCTCTTTCTCACTTCTTTTCTTTCTTTCGAGTGGTCTTAGTACCATATTACGAGTGGCAGCCATCTGACTGCCATATTGAGGGTGTAATTCTAAAACGGTTTTTTATGGTGCAGTAGAACTCCGATAGAGTGTATCTGAGCTGTTTTATCCTAGAGACTTTGTGGTTGATAGTCTGCCTTGCACAATTTGGGCAGTGCCGCGAAACGTAAAGAGAGCGACATAGTCCGCCACTCAACCTAGTAATATTTTCGGTGGCATAAATTGATTTTTAAAAAGTTTTTCGAAACTCAAAAATAACATAATGTGTTAATTGCTGAATCTTGTGAGATTAAGGTTAGCTTTAAGTTAGCCCTCTCCTAGTCGTAATATGTAACCCCTCTAAGTTGATCTCATCAATGTATCCATTGACTTATTTGTGAATAACTAATCATGCACCGTAACATATTTAGTTATACAGTGTCATATCAAAATATATATCGATAAAAATTTACTGAAAAAATTATTTTAATTGATATTTTATAACTTTTAAAATGTATTTACCGATTTATAAATATCATAAACTAATTTAACACACTTACAATGTTAGAGAATAATTTGCCTAATTATTTTTTTTATTCTCTAAAGTAAATCCTAGTTTTTTTTATAATGGTTAAGCCTCTAATAAAAGGTGGTTGGGGTGTGAGAGTTTACCACAGTAGTGTTTTACAACAATTTTTGCAGTTTTCCTTGGTTAGTTGTTGTTTGGTCATCGTAGTTATTTAAAAATAAATATAAATTATTTTTGAAGGTGTTTCTTATTGTATGGTGGTCATTAATCAAATAAAATGGTGTCGTAGGGTGGTTTATTGGAAGAAAAGAGAGAAATTTTGGTTGTTCTTATTGATGTCCTATCCGGATGCGATTGATTTTTTTATAATTGATGCAAGGGTTGCAATACTTCTTATACTATCTTTACTAAAATTGTTCCTTTTTAAAAAATTAACATTTAAAGTTGTATTGTATAGTTTGTAATATTGACGAAATTATTTTTGAAGTCTTTATTTCTCAGTCAAAAAATAAAGTTTTTATTAAAAAAATATTTTTTATTTTAATTTTAACTCTCGATTTTTTATAAAATAGAACCAATCAGAATTAAAATTTTAGTTTTCATGAATAGTTTTTATTTAAATAAAATTTAATAATACATGAGTCGGATAATTTGGTTGAAATTTTTCATTTTTATGAAGATATGTATTATTGAATCTAAATTTTACCTTATCAAATAAGTAATTTTTTTTGTTATAAAAAAATATTAAGGTTGAGATAGCTAATAAAAATAAAGAAGACAAACAAAGGTTGTGAAGATATTGCGAACGAACAAAGCAATGTTCACTATGAAAACTTTCACTTCGGTACATTTCCATATTACACAATCAAGCTTGACTATGAGGATCAAAATCCTTACTTTAATTAATAAAATAATATCACCTTTAAATAATGGGATCAAAATCCTTACTTTAATTAATAAAATAATATCACCTTTAATTAATGGCAAAAAGTTATTTCATATTTCCAATCCTCTAGATAAGAAAATGTACAAAAAGCCAGAGAATAAGAAAGGCAAAGAAACAAAAACACTCTTTGTCAACCCTTGAGACACTTGTGGTTCCTCTTCAATAATAGGCTCTAACATAAAACAACGTGAAGGTCTCTTATAATAATTTGATGTTATGAGTGCTGGTGCAACTTCACCCCAATTTTGGATTGATTTCACCATTTGAAAATAATTCCTTTGCACTTGAGAAAATTTGGGTTATGTTAAAAGAGGATTTTAGTAGATGTTGGAAATATATATTATTGATATTGAAGTTGGAACTATTTGATTGAAGACAATGTGTAGAACATAAAACATTGGTCTCTATATAGGGGTGCAAATAACCTATTTTTAGTTTGAACCCGAAAAAATAGGTCTAAAGAGAGGTGTTCCAACATTGTAGGGGGAGGACTAAACTTTCAATGAATGAAATAACTCCCAAGAAATTAGTGTTGTGGAACCCCTAAATGCACCACTAAATATCTAATTTTGCATTAACAACTTAATATAACGAATAAAATAGTTTTAAGTTTTAATTCTGACAAATGTCAATATTACTAAATTGAAATATTTTATCTTGAATTCGAATATGAAACCTCATAATTATGTGATAATTATGTGTAAGTTTAATATATTAAGATATTTACCATTTTGTCTAAAAAAAACTTATTCTTGTAAAATTTGTGTTACTAATTTTATTTTATTTTTGAGGCAAACTTGATTTAGTAAACATGGCATCAATACAACTCAAAAGAAAATTAAAAAACGGGACATATGCGTACTCATGTATTCACATCACATGTGTTTTAATTTTTTATATTTGTTGACATTGATATAACTTTTTTTACTTAATTCATATACTTTATTAGTGTATAAATTTTTTACTCTGCTTATCAATCAATCATAATTATTAAATAATTAAAGATATTTTATTTTTATCATATCTACCTCTAAAACTGTATCTGATTATAATCATGTAAAACTTTTCAATGTAGGCAATTAGACTATTTGTTTTATGATAGCTCTAAAACTATACCTGATTATCTTTTTTCTCATATTGTCACATATGTATTCGTTTGAGTTTTCACACTTAATTGATTACGTTTATTTTGTCTATAGTCTTTTCGAAGACCTGTAATTAATTAAAGTGTTTTTATTTTGAAAATCACATTTTTGTTTCGTGCTTGTTTAGACACTTTATACCTTTCAATCTGAAATTTATTTAAAGATCAAATTCAATTTTCATTTATTTGACAAGTTATTCAACTTTCATTTGTTTACAAGTTATTCAATTTTGATCATTTGATTTGGAATATTTGTTGAAAATAATCACCGTCAACAAATAAATAATCATAAAAGTAGATTGGAAAAATAATATCTGCAACTTTTTATATATCTATTAAGTTGTGACATACTGCTCTTTATTTATTTCTCCATTTACGTATTTTATTTTTAAAAAAGTATGTATCAATATTCTTTATCTTTTTGTGTTTCTATTTAGGTACCTTTTTCTTTAAAAAATTATGATTCGTCGTAAAATATGCTTATG
>JBBPBP010000002.1:19995735-20026282 GCA_037974735.1 Cicer chorassanicum
TAACCAATTGTTAAAACTTAACACATATTATCAACTATAAAATATATGTTTTGATAATAGTAAAAACAAATGTTCTGGCATAATATACACATATATTATCCCTAAATGACAATTATTTTTTTATATTAATTTATTTGTCTAAACTTATTTTCTTCTATTAGTACCTACAATTTCTAATATCGGTATTTCAAATTCTAAACTGCAGATTTTTGAATTGTTTTCATTTATATTGGCATAATTTTTTTGGAAATGGTAATGTCATTTAATTAGTTGAATCATATATATGACTCAATTAGGTCATAAAGTTAGTAATTAGATTATGATGTTGTCTATTCACTTAAACAACAAATTACTCTCATTTAAATTTTCAATTAGGTCATAAAATTACTAATAATTTTATTTGGTAATTATAAGATATCAAAACATCAAATTAATTTTATAGTATAGATATAATTGTAATATTACCGAAAAATTGAACAAAAATTCTATAGTTTAACTCAATCTCTGCAAGAAAATATAGTTGTATTATTACTGGAAAATTGAGCAACAATTTTATTTTATCTCAATCCGATTTTTTTGAGATTGATACTCGATGATTATTAGAGATCATAGCGTGTATTTATAATATTTCTATAATTTGGACTAGGTGCAGAGCAAATCAAACAATAGTCCTAATTATTTTTCACAAATATGGTACATATATTGAATGTCGAATTTTTGAATCACCAACCTAAATTGATATATATTAACACGTGAAATTCTCAAAATACTCTAACGCCAGTGTATCATGTGACACATATTTTCTTTATATCAAATTATAAATTAAATGTTTTTATATAAATTAAAGAATATAATTAAATAATTATGTATGGAATGAAGTAAATAAGAATTATCATATAAATATTAATAATGTTACAGACATCTCAATATCTTTTATATTTCAGCTACAATTGCAATTGCAATTACATATTGTAAGAGAATATAAGAGTATATGCAAAAATAAAAATAAAAATGTATCTTTCTAAACAAAATTAAATAGCCAACACCTT
This sequence comes from Cicer chorassanicum, assembly GCA_037974735.1. NCBI lineage: Eukaryota > Viridiplantae > Streptophyta > Magnoliopsida > Fabales > Fabaceae > Cicer > Cicer chorassanicum. The sequence continues at coordinate 19,996,785 of JBBPBP010000002.1, forward strand.
TTCAAAAGAATTTAAAGTAGCTTATCAGATAATCATTACTTATCTTCCATTATTAATATGTTAAAGCAAATTGATCTTTTTCTTTTGTTAAAATAAAAGTAAAAGCCATGTTGGTCCGTAAATGTGTGAGGGGCAATGTTCAATAATTTTGAATGTATCAAAATTATAAAAATATATTTAGATTTATCTTTTGTTAATTAATTATTTTGGCCGTTAAATATATCTCTAGTTAGTTACTTTAATTAATTACTTTAGTCTTAAAATGTGTCTTTCGTCAATTTTAAAGGTGCAAACACGAGAACGGGAGTTCAATTGTGTTTGTATAAGTTGGATTCTTTTTTTAATTATCTATTCAAGAATTGTTTCGGATTTGGTGATTTTCTTAGAACATAAACAGTAGCAATCAGACTTAAAGAAATCAAATGCAGCAATAAAGTAAAGAGTGCAGAAGTAAAGTGACACCAGCATATTTATCCTTGTTCACCACCAACTTGGTAGCTACATCTAATCCCCTCACTTAGAAGGATTTAACCACTAATTCAAATTTTTGAATTACACCACCTAACCCTACAAGCTAGTCTTCTCAAAACAACCTGAAACCTACAGACGTTTTGAGGCAAACAAATACCTTGACCCTACAAGTCAAGTCTTCTCCAAACAACCTGAAAACCACAAATTACTTAACGAACACTAAAGCCATTATCGGGTTGGGTTACACAAGTTTGGAACTGATTGTGTTTTGCTTCTACTAAGTAGATTCTTACAATTGATTACTCACACTAAAACACTTAGAAAATATTTCTTTAAGCAAGTGTGTATCTAGAACTTAAACTTTTAACTTTGAATACTTAGGAAATTTGAGCTCTCATATGTTTTTCTGAATTGTATGGATTTATGAGTTGTATAGATTTATGAGTTTTTTTCTAGTTCATCTTCAGCCTTGAGTATCTATTTATAGAATATATTAGGGTTTCCCTTTTGTCCTTGTAAAATCTGGATCATATCTTTCTTATGAATAAATTCTGAGTGTATCTTCTTGTGAACAAATTATGAGCGTATCTTCTTGTGAACAAATTATGAGTGTATCTTCTTGTGAACAAATTATGAATGTATCTTCTTGTCATCAATATTTTGACCATATCTTCTTGTGAACAATATTTTGACCATATCTTCTTGTGAATAATATTTTGACCTTATCTTCTTGTGAACAATTTTTTGATCATATCTTCTTTTGAACAATATTTTGACCATATCTTCTTGTGAACAATATTTTGACAATATCTTGCTGTGAATTTTGGCCATATCTTCTTGTAAACAATATTTTGACCATATCTTATTTTCACTTTGGTCAAAGATTTCCTTCAATTATAATTTTGAATCATATCTAATTTCAGATTGTGTTCAAAAACTTATTCATGCAAGTCTTCCTTCATACTTTTGATTGATTCGAGCAAGAATGGATTCAGGCTTGTTCTTGGAACTTCATAAGCCATTGATTTCATTGTTGGAATTAGATATTGTGTTTCTAAGATAATAATAGTTAGAGGCAGAATTGTGTTACTTAGAATTAATGGCCTTGGGCAAATCACATTGTTGAATCACCAAAGTCAATGCAACATTAGAGGCTACATATTAGAGGCAACATTTGCAATGTGTTGTAACTTTTTGATAATTGGATTATAAGCTTTGAATGCATGACTTTGACAATCTCTTTAGAGATAATGATAGCTTAATATGAACTCTTAAAAGACATGTTGAGTTTTGCACATCAGAGGTACGCAAGGGCTTTAGAGGCATGCTTCAAATTCAGCCTCAGAGGCAATCTTCAGACCCAGTATCAGAGGCAGTCTTTAGAGCCAAACATCAGAGGCAGTCTTCGTAACCTTCAGAGGCACGTTGTTTTCGGAGACAGACACGTATGTTTTTGTGTTTCTCCGATCTCATCATTTGGTCACTTTCTCTGATGACTTCCTCTGATAGCTTCTTCCAGTACCTTCCTTTAATTTTATTGTGAAGTAACAAATTCAATTACAAGGAAATGAGGTTAGAATTGTAATTATCCCTTTTTAAAAATTCGTGTTAAAACATAAAATATTTAACTCAAGATTGATCTTCGTTATAAACGAAGAACGTTCTTGGTTAGTGAAAACACACAATTTTAACTTATATATATAAAATATGATTAGAAGATAAAAAGTAAATAGAAATAAGGGAAGATATATCACACAAAGATATATCCTGGTTCACCCAACACAAGTTATGTCCAATTTTCACAATTGTGAGATTTTCCACTAAGTGCTCAAAGCAAGATCGTTCTTGGTTTTCACACAACCTTTTCAGATCAATCTTGATCTGTTACAAAGTATTACCTTTCAACCTATAAAGGATTTTCACAGGTTACCTTTCAATCTTAAGAAATGATTTTTACACATTACCTTTTAATCATAAAAGGATTTTTACAAATTACTCAAATTATTTCAACAATATAGTCTTGAGTTACAAAGTGATGATTTAAAGAAGTTGGTAGAATATGAGTAAGCTCAACTCTTGTTAGAGTTTAGATTCTAGGATTTAGAACTCAATAAAAATGATTCTGATATGAAGTTTAGAACAAAACTGAATCTTGTGAAATGATTGAGAAGCTTAAGAGATTTTGAATATGATTATATGAGTGACGTATTGCTTTGCACTTGAAGCTCTGCCTTATCCTTCATCTTGAGGCTTCTTTTATAGGCTTTAGGAATGCTTATGACAACACATTTGCCCGTTGAGAATGGTCCAGCTGTCATGTGTTAGTTAATGGATAAGATCATCCTTAAAGCAGGAATGTTCTTGCAGAGCAAAAACGATCTTTGTTTCTGTTTTGAGGTGTGTTGAGGTTTAAGTTTTCTTTGATAGTTGTCTAAAGTGATTCCCTGCTTTGTATCACGTGTATAGACTACTTAGAAGTACATATGAGGTGTCCAATCAAATCTGACAAATTCGTACTTGATGCTTGCTGAAACTTGGAGAATGATCTTGCTTGATAAATTATGAAGCATAGATTTTGCCTTTGTTATTTGTAGTGATTTATATACTGGAATGATCTTTGTATATTTCTGGTGAAATTTTAGAACTGATTGTAAATAATGGAACCAGTCTTTTTAACAATCTGATCATTCTTGTTATTTTGGAATTGTGGAGAATGTTCTTCGTTGTACAGAATTCTGTCAAGAACGTTCTTCGTTTCTCTGAATAAATTGTTTCTTTTTAATATGATCTTTCTTGAAATGCTTAGTACCTATCTTTGATTAGCACACTCAAACACATATGTTAAATACCAAAACATTTAGAACCATAATTAGAAGTCTTAATTAACTTTTGTTTAATTATCATCTGAACATTAATTTGGGATTTTGTCTCAACAATCTCTCCTTTTTTTGATGATGACAAACATGTTAATTTAGATTTTAATTTTGATTCTAATAATAATCATAGAGAGCTTTTAGTTAAAAACTCCCCCTCAAAATGTGCTAATATTTTGAACCAACATATAATTTTCATTAATACATCAATAATGTTTTAGTCATACACATGGTTCAAAAACAAAAAAAAAATATAGAAGTGATCATACAAAAATACTTCAGAAATACTTAAAATCTAAGAATTACTTATCCCCCTTTGTCATGGAAAAAAGAAATTGGAAAATATATATGCAAATAAATCAGAAAGATAGCGACGAGGAATATCCTACAAAGGATGAAGACAGATACGACTGTGGCATTTCTGGAAAAGTTGGAGGAGGACTAGGCAAAAGAAGCTCAAGACCCAACTTTGGAGCAAAAAGGGTTAGCCATCCAGTCCCTCAAAATGGCATGCTCTTTGTCTTGATGAGTTTTTCTGGCAATTATAGTCTGAAGAGCAGTAAAGATTTTGGGGGTTTCCTTGTAAGTTTTGGATGTTTCCTTCACCATCTTTGTTCTTTTGAAGGGACGCATATCATCTTCGATTGGGGCAGATTGAGGTTTAATCTAAGAAGGTTTTGCAGTGGTGCCAAAAGATGATAAATTGGCGAAGGATGTGTTAATAGGAGGAAGGGATCCTGCTGGAGCAGTGTGATGAGGAATTGATGGACCAGTAATGTCTAAATTTGGAAAAACCATATATTGACTGATTCCAAAAATGGAGGAACTGGTATTTTGGGGTGACACGAAAGCTAATGACATTAGAGAGTTGTGTTGAACTTGAAGCGGAGGACAAGGATTACTGTGGAGTGTGGGACTATTTAAGTTATGAGAGGGAGGAACTTTAGGGGTTAACCAATCAAGGAATGAATTAAAAATTTATGGAATAATAGGAGAAGGGGGAACGTTCTGTGGTGGGGGAGAACGTTCTTGATTGAGGGGTTGTTCAGGATTTGTTTTGACTGTAGAGTTGCAGGCAGATCTTTTGCGTTTAGTGGTAGGTGGAGTGAAGACAGCTTTAGGAGATGGTGGGATTGATGGAATTTGTTTCATATGAGAAATGTTTTTGCATGAAAAGTTTGATATTTTAATGCGGGGTTATTCTGTCATCAATGGGATATTAAAAGATCTAAAGATTTTTGAGAAAACCATACCATATGGAACAATGTTTCTCTTGAAGTCTTTCTTAATGGCAGCAATCAAGTGTTGGATGATAAGATGGGGCAGATTCAATTTCTTGGAGTGGAGGAGATGATAGATGACTAAAGCATCATTGTTAGAAACGTATTCGCGACTGCCACAATGGGGTAGTATGAAGTGTTGATTGATGTTATTGAAAATCTTTGGAAGGGGTTTTAGATCTGCTGAAAAGAAATTTGTGGACCCAACAATGAACAACTCTTGAAACACTTCCTCTTTGGTAATGTTTAGGGCTGAATTCAAGTTTTTCCCAAAAATTGTTGGTCCTTCAAGTGGAAGTTGTACTATATCAGCAAGAATACAAGGAGTCGAGCATATTTCAATGCCTTTCAGTTTTGAAACAATGAGTGATTTATCTACAAAGGCTTTAGCTTTGTAGTAAAAAGCTCGGATTACATTAGGATAAAAAGAGTCGGAGATTTGAAGGAAATTAGTCCATCCAAGAGAATTAGTATGATGCTTAAGGTACTTTCATATTGGAGGTTTTCAAAAATGAAAACCTGACCAATGCCTATTGGTCTTTGAGCCCATTTGTCATTGTAGAGTTTTTGATGAATTTGATGGAATAAGTGGAGGAATGAGGATTTTGGAAGAGGATGGTTTGGTAGAAGATTTTGTGGTTGCTGGTTTTGAAGATTTTGTGGGTGCTAGGTTTGAAGATTTTAGTGGAAACGTTCTTGGGATGGTGGTTTGGAAGGAGAACGTTCTGCGCTTGAAGTTATCTTAGTAGGATTTTTAGGGTTTTTAAATTTTTGAGAAGCTAGAAATTGAGAGAGTGTGAAAGAGGATTTGGATTGAGGAATCTTTATTTTAGTTTTAGAGGTAATGGATTTGGATGGACTCACATTGGAAGGGGATTTTTGGGATGTTGAGGGTTTTGAGGGTATGGAGGCTTGTGATGAAGGTTCTCTTTTTGGTTTAGGAATCTGTGGTTATGAATTTGGTTCAGAATCATCATCAGAAGTTGTGTAATTTATGGAGTATGTGGTTTTGGTTTTGGAGGTGCCAATACCTGTTAGGATTTGCATTGATCTTCGTTTAGAAGATGAAGTACTCGAGCGAGTGTTGAAAGATTTTTGAAGATGGGGTGGAGCCTGACTTATCGAGGGAGTTGTGCATTGCAATAAGGGTGGAAGAATGGTGGAGAGAGGAGCGAGTGTAATAGGTGGAGGGCTGGACTCTGTAGATGATGACAGGTAGTCAAAGAAGGTTCTCTTTAAAGACGAGTGTGGGGGTGTTGGTCTAGGTGGTGGTGACGATGAACAAGTCGATGATGGTGAAGGAGATGGTGATGGAGTTCTTAACTGAGGATTCTTGCGTGCAGCTGCCTTGGTACACACCATTTTTTAGAAAATGAAAGGTGAGGATGAAGAAGGAGGAGAGGTAAATTTTTGCAGAAAAAGTGAGTAGTTGTTTGTTAGTGAAGAGATGAACGGTTTTGAGCTTTTTGCAGATGTTCCTGAGAAGAGAAAGTGCCACACGTGGGATTTGATTGATAGTACAAATGTTATTGGGAAGGAGGAGAATGGAGATAAGGTGGCAGTAATAGGCATTGGAAGCCGTTACTTTTGATAAGTGGCAGAAGGTACAATTTAAAAAGCTGTTTTTTGAACTTCTTCATGATGATGAAACGAAGAATGATCTGAAGCCGTATGTTACAAATAGACTCGAACAGAGAATGTTCTCCGTTATGACCAGAATGATCTGGTTTCAGTTTTCAACGATTTTTAATTGGATTTTTAATCTTTCTTTCATTGAATTAAAATTTTCTTCAACAAGAGGCTTTGTAAATATGTCAGCTAGCTGATTTTTTGTATTAACAAAGATTAATTCAATTTCCTTTTTATTCACATGATCCCTAATAAAATGATGTTTTATTTCAATATGTTTGGATCTAGAATGTTGAATAGGATTTTTGGAATATGAGAATAACTTACTGAAAAGTCTTCAAGTTGATTTTTAATCCATAGAACTTGGGAGCAACAATTTGCTACTGAGACATATTCAGCTTTAGTGGTTGATAGAGCAATTGTGTTTTTCTTTTTGCATGACCAGTTTATTAATGTTTCTCCTAGGAACTGACATGCACCACTTGTGCTTTTTCTTTCAATCTTATCTCCGGGAAGCATCACAGTAGGCTACAAAATCAAAATGAGAACCTTTGCTATACCAAAGGCCAAGATCAGTAGCACCAACAAGATACAAAAAATTCTTTTTACACGAGTTAAGTGAGATTCTTTTGGTGTGGATTGAAACCTAGCACATAATCCTACTGCAAAAAAAATATCAGGCCTACTTGCAGTTAAATAAAGTAAAGAACCGATCATTCCCCTGTATTCTTTTTCAGAAATAGATTTTCCATTTTCATCTTTGTCTAATGAGGAGGATGGATGCATGGGAGTAGTCATAATTTTGGATTCACTCATTTTATATTTTGTTAAAAGATCTTTTACGTATTTTTCTTGACATATGAAAATTTCATCTTTGTGTTGCTTAATTTACAATCCAAGAAAACACCTCAATTCTCCCATCATACTTGTAACACCCCAATATTTTCATATATATTATATATGTGCCTTTTTAATAATTGTTACGATTTATTATTTGACTAATAATTATTCAATTATAAATAAATTAAATTAAATTTTATTACACTCAATTTTACCGGAATAATTATAACCTTTATTTTTATTTAATTGTTTTGGCGTGACAATTATATGGGGACGATTTATGACGTAATTAATTCCTAAATTGACTATTGTGTATTTTTTTTATTTGATTAGTTTCGATAATCATAAAATTGATGTGTTAGATATATTTGTTTTATTTTGTTATGTGTAACCTACGATGATCTTCTTGTCTTGCTTGATTTATTTTAGTTGATAAAATATTAGTTGAATTGTTTAATTAAATTATAATTTATAGAAGTTATATTGTTTGTTAGTTTATTTTCGACCAAATAATTATTCAATTTAGGAGATAGTAGACTTACTGAAACTTAGTATAAGCGTTTTGAAAATATTTTTGGTCAATCCATCTTTAGTATAAATAAAAAATAGTGACTTACTCTCCTTTTATGGCAATTCATTGTGTTGCCTTGTCATAATGTAACTTTATATCCTTGTCTCTTAACCAATTAAGAGAGATAATTTAGTTCCTTCATTCTTGACACCATGCACCCACTTCTCTCTCCACCTTAACACATTTAATTTATTTTTGAAATGAAGCTTATAAATTTAATTATGAGTTTTATGTGCAATTAAGAGAGGACAACAAAAAGACTACTCTCCTTTTTATATCTCATGCATCGCTCTCTTTAAACCAAAATTATGATTTTATTTTAATGCTCTACAAAAATAGCTCTATGCAATTTTGAGTTTGTAACTATTGGATAAATAAAAAATTAAAAATGTGATGTGACACCCTCTAATTTATTTATTTAATTAAAAGGGGTGGTGTGACACCCTACAATATATGGTGAACTCTACTAGTTAATCCTAATTAACTCATACACATAAATACACATGATTGCAATTGGCTTTGTAACAACCTAATAAAATTAAATAAATAGTAACCATTGGTAGCATAATTTTGGAATTAAGTGCACTTCAATTTTAGACAAGAAATAAATTGTAATATTGCAACGTAAATAGCTATTGAAACCCCTTATTTTAACCATCTCACGACTGCTTCTTCTATTCATACATTTCTATTAGGCCTATTGTTGTCACACCTATTTGTCATTCATACACTCCCAAAATAATTTTCTAAGTCGTAAATCCCAATGTCTATTCGTGTTGAATTCATCATTGCCTCATGAGCTATTTCTCGCGCGAATTTAGAGGTGTTAAGAAAGAAAGCGCCTAAGGTAAGGGCTTTTCCCCATGCAAGGTTAGACTAGATATTAAATTAATAGTTTGTAAGATATTGATATGATGTCTTGATGTTTTAAAAGAAAAATGTTGATTGTATGGTTGCCTTAAAGAATTTAACTATAATGTTTTATTTTTATGAGTAATATGTTTGCCTTGATAAACTTAATTATAACATTTTGATTTTTATTATTATAACATGAGTAATATACTTGTTGTCATGTATTTGATGTAAAGTTGCGATTTTTGTATTGTCTAGGTGTACTTAATTATAAAGTTTTGATTTGTATTATAATCTCATGAGTAATATGTTCGTTATGATGTTTTTAATTTAAAGTTTTGATTTTTATGAATAATACGAGTCTTGGGGGAATTGATGAAAATTTTAATTTTAATTTTAATTGTGATAACATGATTAAGTTGATGTTTGTGATGTGTTTAGTAGTAAACCATGATTTGTATGCCTAAAAGACTAATAAAATGAAAGTTGTGACTTTAAGACATTTATTTGCGTGTTTGTGTGTTGTATATTGGGATAACAAAATTACTGATTCTTGATTGTAAGCATCAATGAGAATAAAACTTTGATGTTATATGTGATTAAAATTTAACCTTGAATATTTTATCTTTGTGGTTGCCTAAGTGGCTAGTGGTTTGTGTTTTAAAAATTGTTATCTTTGTGGTTGCCTAAGTGGCTGGTGATTTGTGTTTTAAATATTGTTATATTTGTGGTTGCCTAAGTGGCTGGTGATGTGTGTGTTCGACATTGTTATCTAAGTGGATGGTCACATGTACCTTTTAAGCATCATTATCATTTCATGACATATCATATGCATCTTTGTGGACGCCTGTGTGGCTAGTTTAATTTTCCCCATTGGTATGGGTGACTTCTGTGTGGACGCCTTTGTGGCTGGTTTAATTTTCTCATTGGTGTGGGTGACTTCTGTGTGGACGCCTATGTGGCTGGTTATATCCGGATCATATACTTTTAGGAGCATGCATAACTTGCATACATTTTATTGTTATTTTTATTTTGATCTAATTATTTGCTCTACGGTGAGTTGCTACTTGATTTATTTAGATACATTTTATGAATCTTGATACATCCTTGGGAAGTATTAAAGAATCAATTTCTTTAAATCTTTTATTACGGAAAGATTTTATATTCATATTTTATGGCTTTTAATTTATTATTTGGTTTAATTTTTGTTGTGGGATGAACTGACCCCTTACACCAACATTTAGGTACTAATGACCTCAAAGAGTTGCATGAATGATGTTTGCTTGGTGCACGCGCGTGGGAAAAGGGGACTTTAACTTAAAAATAATATTTTGTATTAATAAATTTTCGTGGTAGATTGTAAAGTTATTTACTCTTCATCATTAACTTTAAATAGAAATGTGGAAGTGAACTTTTATGCAACTTAATGAATGTGTTGTTATGCGATTTTTGTATTGTCTAGGTGTACTTTATAATTAAAGTTTTGATTTGTATTATGATCTCATGAGTAATATGTTCGTTATGATGTTTTTAATTTAAAGTTTCGATTTTTATGAATAATATGAGTCTTGGGGAATTGATGAAAATTTTAATTTTAATTTTAATTGTGATAACATGATTAAGTTGATGTTTGTGATGTGTTTAGTGGTAAACCATGATTTGTATGCCTGAAAGACTAATAAAATGAAAGTTGTGACTTTAAGACATTTATTTGCGTGTTTGTGTGTTGTATATTGGGATAACAAAATTACTGATTCTTGATTGTAAGCATCAATGAGAATAAAACTTTGATGTTATATGTGATTAAAATTTAACCTTGAATATTTTATCTTTGTGGTTGCCTAAGTGGTTAGTGATTTGTGTTTTTAAAAATTATTATCTTTGTGGTTGCCTAAGTGGCTGGTGATTTGTGTTTTAAATATTGTTATATTTGTGGTTGCCTAAGTGACTGGTGATGTGTGTGTTGGACATTGTTATCTAAGTGGATGGTGATATGTACCTTTTGAGCATCATTATCATTTCATGACATATCATATGCATCTTTGTGGACGCCTGTGTGGCTGGTTTAATTTTCCCTATTGGTATGGGTGACTTCTGTGTGGACGCCTGTGTGACTGGTTTAATTATCCCCATTGGTATGGGTGACTTCTGTGTGGACGCCTATGTGGCTGGTTATATCCGGATCATATACTTTTAGGAGCATGCATAACTTGCATACATTTTATTGTTATTTTTATTTTGATCTAATTATTTGCTCTACGGTGAGTTGCTACTTGATTTATTTAGATACATTTTATGAATCTTGATACATCTTTGGAAACTATTAAAGAATCAATTTCTTTAAATCTTTTATCACGGAAAGATTTTATATTCATATTTTATGGCTTTTAATTTATTATTTGGTTTAATTTTTGTTGTGGGATGAAGTGACCCCTTACACCAACATTTAGGTACTAATGACCTCAAAGAGTTGCATGAATGATGTTTGCTGGGTGCACGCGCGTGGGAAAAGGGGACTTTAACTTAAAAATAATATATTGTATTAATAAATTTTCGTGGTACATTGTAAAATTATTTACTCTTCATCATTAACTTTAAATAGAAATGTGGAAGTGAGCTTTCATTCGCTAGTAAAAATTGAATCGTCATTAATTTCAATCAATCTATTTTCTTTTGAATTTCACTTAAAGAGAATTTATTTTATTTTGGAGCGTAAATGAATATCGATATAACAACTGGAAGATTAATTTTGCAAATAAATAAATAAATAATATTTTAGTAAATTGCATTACATTCTTTTACAGAAAAAAAAAATTATGTTGTTTTTGAAAGAAAACAAATATTTTTAAGTAATCTTTGGATAAAAAAAATTTGGGGCGTTACAATACTCATCTCAAATTCATTTTGCATGAGATTCGAAAAATCCTCTCACATTTTTTCTTAGTTGATCTAAAGATAATATCATCGACATACACTTGAACAATAAGTAAATCATTTTTATCTGTTTTCTTGAAAAGTGTTTTGTCAATTATTCCTCGTGAAAATCAATTTTTGATCAGAAATGAACTTAATCTTTCGTACCATACTCTAGGAGCTTATTTTAATCCATATAAGGCTTTAGTAAGTTTGAAAACATGATTTGGTTTCTTTTGATATTCAATACTAGGAGGTTGACGAACATAAACTTGTTCATTTAATAAACCATTTAAAAATGCACTTTTAACATCCATTTGAAAAAGTTTGATACGTTTATGAGATGCATATGCAAGAAGAATTCGTATAGCTACTAACCATGCAACTGGAGCAAAGGTTTCATCATAGTCTATACCTTCTTGTTTATTATATCCTTGAGCAACCAGCCTTGCTTTGTTTCTTACAATCTTACCTTCTTCGTCTAACTTGTTTCTAAACACCCATCTTGTGCCAATGATTGTTTGATCTTGTGGATCCGGGACAAGAGTCCAGACTTTATTTTTTTCGAATTGAAGAAGTTCTTCCTTCATTGCTTCTATCCAAGATTGATCAATTATGGCTTCTTTGATGGATTTTGGTTCTACGTGGGATTTCATTACCATGTTACTGTTGATATCATCTTTAAATGACATTCTTGTTCTGATTCCATCAACTATATCTCCAATAATTTGATTTTGAGGATGATCACCAATTATTTTCCAACTTCTATGAGGATATTGAAATGAAGATTGTTTATCAATCTCGTTTTCCTGGGGAACAATCTGATGTGACTGTCCAGATTGTTCTTCCTCTTCATCATTTCTTTTTCTTAAACCAAGGTCATCAAACTCATCAAATAATACATGCATGCTTATTTCAACAGTTTTAGTTTTCAAATTAAAAATGCGATACCCTATAGATTCGGCTGAATATCCTAAAAAGATAGCTTTGTCTGATTTTGCATTAAATTTTCCTAAGTTATCTTTGTTATTCAAAATGTAGCAGTAGCATCTAAAGATGTGAAAATATGAAATGTTTGGTTTTCTATTTTTCCTTATTTCATATGGTGTTTTGTTGATTATCTTTCTTATTGATACACGGTTCAAGATGTAACATGAAGCGTTAATAGCTTCAGCCTAGAAATACTTTTCAACATTTGATTCTTCTAAGATTGCTCTTGCCATCTCTTGTAATGTTCTATTTTTTCGTTCAACAACTCTATTTTGTAGAGGAGTTCTTGCACAAGATAGATTATGAAAGAAGCCAAGTTCCTCAAAAAAATGTTTTAAAAGAAGCATTTATGAATTCTCCTCCATGATCACTTCTTACAGAGATTATGTTAGATTCTTTTTCATTTTGTACCTTTTTACAAAATGTTTTGAAAGCATCAAATGCATCATCCTTCTGTTTTAAAAATAGTAACCACGTGTATCGAGAAAAATCATCAACAATAACAAATTCATATTTCATACCTCCTAGGCTAGTGGTTTGATAGGACCAAAGAGATCAATGTGAAGTAGTTCAAGAGGTTTTTTAGTTGATATAAAATCTTTTGAATGAAAACTACTCTTAATGCTTCAAATATTTTATCCTTTTCAAAGTTTATTTCGGGAAGTCCTCTAACAAGATCTACTTTTGATAAATTTAAAATTGTTTTCATACTCACATGTCCAGTTCGTTTATGCCATATCCAGTTGTCTTTGTTAATGGACATGAAGCAAGGTTCAATTGGTAACCCTTCAACATATAGAACATCATTAATTTTAGCAGAATTTTCCTTACCTATGGTACCTTTACCTTTGATTTTTGCTTGATCATTGTTCCCAAGTGTTACTGACCCTCCATCCTTTTTAATGAAGGACATAAAACATTGTTTATCTCTTGTCATATGTCTTGAATAGCCACTGTCCCAGTACCATGACTTTTTCTTGATATTTCGAGAACCAACCTGTATTAGATGTTACATAATTTTTAGGTATCCATTGGGTCTTAGGTCCTTGAGGGTTATTTTTTCCTTTCATTCTAGATTTTTTAAAATAACATTGTGATTAATCATGTCCAATTTTTAAGCAAAAAAAGCATTTTCTTACTGAAGAATGTTCTAGTCTGTGTCCAGAACGTTCTCCCTTTTTAAAATTTTGAGAAGAATGTTCTGATCTGTTTGCAGAACGTTCTTGTGACCTTTTTGCTTTAAATTTTTCATCCCTCTTTTTGAAATTACAGACACATTCTAGATGTCAAATTTTTTTACAATATGAACATCTTATTTTGCACTTGTCATCTTTTCTTTCAAGAACAAAAAAGTTTTTATACATTTTTTATTTTCGAGTTTTGTCAAAGCCAAGTCCAGCTTTGTCAAATATCCCTACTGGGGATCCCGTGATTTTCTAAAACGTTTCAGTGGATTTGATAAATTTCCTAAGTCATTTTTTAGAATTTCATTTTCTATTTTAAGAAGAATGTTCTCCTTTTGAGTCGTAGAACATTCTTGATTTTTTGTTTCATCGAATCCCTTAAGATCGGATTCCTGCATGCTCTGAATGATGTTTTGCAATTCATCAATCATAACCTGAGCTTTCTCTTTTTCCCTTTTTTCTTTGAAAAATTTGATCTTTTAAAAAGCTACATTTTTTATCAAGCAGATTTGAATCATTAAGTAAGCTGTCAAAATCTTTTTCAATTGGTTCACATAAGGGACATGGTTCATAATTTATTACCTCCTTATCTTCAGAGTTTTCCATCAAACATAAGTTGGCTTCTTCAGGTTCCTTTGTTTCTAATTCATCATAATCTTCCCAGGTCACCGTCATGGTTTTTTTCTTGAAAGGAAATTTCTTTGGTGCTCTTTTGTTCAAGGAACGTTCAAATTTGTAATGTCCTTGTTTGGTACATCCAAAACATGTGATTTGACTCTTGTCTACCTCAGTTTTGAAGTTTTCCTTTTTATTTGGCAATACCTTTTTGATATGATCCCTTCTACTCATCATCCTTTGGATTTTCCTCGTAAGAAGCACTATTTCTTCATCAACATCTTTGTGTCCGATTTCTTCTAAATCTTCTTTTGTTAGCAATGGCATAATTTCTTGAGAAGATTTTAAGGCTATTGCTTTGCCTTTCTTTGTTGGTTTCTCTTCCTGCAACAGCACTTCATGTGCTCGTAAGGTTCCAACTAGTTACCATTGGTCTCCATATGACAGGGAGGCATCTCATGATTTTTCTTACACTATCTTGTACTTAGTATGCCTTGCCTAAAGATCGCATTTCATTTACAATGGTTGTAAACCTTGAGTACATTTCATCAATAGTTTCTCCTTCATTCATTTCAAATAGTTCAAATTTTCTTATGCCTATATTGATCCTTGTTTCTTTCACATGACTTGTTCTTTTGTGATATGTTTGTAATGTCTCCCATACCTTTTTACCAGTGTCGCATTCGTCGACTCTTTCACTTTCTTCTCTACTTAAAGCACATGATAAAAAAAATTGAGCTTTAACGTTTAGAAGTACCTTAGAATCTAAGTAAGCTCAACTCTTGTTTGAGTTTAGATTCTAGGATTTATAACTTAGTAAAAGTGATTCTGATATCAAGTTAAGAACATAACTGAATCTTGTGAAATGATTGAGAAGGTTAAGAGATTTCGAATATGATTATATGAGTGATGTATTGCTTTGCACTTGAAGTTCTGCCTTATCCTTCATCATGAGGCTTCTTTTATATGCTTCAGGAAGGCTTATGACAGCTCATTTGCCTGTTGAGAATGGTCCAGCTGTCATGTGTCAGTTAATGGATAAGATCAGCCTTAAATCAGAGTCTTGCTTAAAGCAAGAATGTCCTTGCAAAGCAAGAACGATCTTCGTTTTTGCTTTAAGGTGTGCTGAGGTTTAAGCTTTCTTTGACAGTTGTCTGAAGTGATTCCCTGCTTTGCATCATCTGTGCAGGCTGCTCAAAAGTACAGCTGAGGTGTCCAATCAAATCTCTCAAATTCGTACTTGATGCTTGCTCAAACTTGGAGAACGATCTTGCTTGATAAATTATGAAGCATAGCTTTTGCCTTTGTTCTTTGGAGTGATTCTTATACTGAAATGATCCTTGTATATTTCTGGTGAAATTCTAGAATGGATTGTAAATAATGGAACTAGTCTTTTTCAGAATGTGATCATTCTTGTTATTTTGGAACTATGGAGAGTGTTCTTCGTTTTACAGAATTTTGTCAAGAACGTTCTTCGTTTCTCTAAATGAACTTGCTTCTTCTTAATATAAACTTGCTTGAAATGCTTAGTACCTATTTTTGATTAACACACTCAAACACACATGTTAAATACCAAACACACTTAGAAGTCTTAGATTATTTTTTTTTAATTATCATCAAAACATTAATTTGGGATTTTGTCTCAACATATTGTTCTAATTGTTGCACACTTAATAAAGTCATTAGTCCAAACAAATTATTCTTATAAAATACCATTGTTAACATAAAAAACCAACTTGGTTCCAACAAATTTAATCCATAAAATTACTAAAAATAAATACTTGTACATGTTAGTCTTTAAATGTGTGAGGGTGTGTTGTAACAATAATTCATAAATTTATCAAAATTATAAAAGCATATCTAAAAAGTCTTAGGTTAATCATTTGTTCATCAAATGTATGTTTAGTTAGTTACTTTAATTAATTGCTTTAGTGATGAAAAGTGTTTTTCGCCAATTTAATTTATAAAATTAATAAATAAAAAAAGAAATATTTATGGATGCATCTGTTTACACTCAACAACTGTGACAAATCCTTACATTTTCAAACACCAAAATTGTTGTTTAGGAAAAATAAACTTGTTGGAGGAAGGTACTACTTTTGTTTGGAAATGCTTTAGTGGAAAAATAAAGATAAAGTTGGTATCACTGGATTTAAGTAGCGTACCAGAATATCATTACTAATCTCAATTATTGAGTTAAAGAAAACTAATACTACATCGGTCTCTAATCATGATTTGGTTTAAAATACTTGTATCCCTTATTATAAACACCATTTTAAGTGCATTTATTGGTTTTTTTTTCAAACATATCTCTTATTAATACTATACTAATTTGTCTTGGAATATAAAAAATTAAGTTTAACATATTCAAATACAAATGTTATGTTAGGAATATTAACACATAAAATGAACACATTAACTATTTTATTAATTTTTTTCTAATAAGAGTAAAAAAAAAATTAGTGTTTATAATAAGAGACAAATGTATAATTTTTTTCTTGTAAACATAAATGTCAAAATTATATTAGTATCTAAATGTGTGAGATATGTGGTCACAATAATTCTTGAATATATTAAAATTACACAAACATATTTAAATATATCTTCTATAATCATTTTGGTCATTAAATATGTCTTCTGTCAATTACTTCAATTAGTTACTTTAGTCTCAAACAGTGTTTTTCATCAACTTAGTCCATAAAATTACTAAAAAATGTATTTATAGGTGCATCTATTTACTAGGAATATTCATGAGTATAGGTAAACCCGTGAATCCGATCATCCAAACCAACTCAATTCATATTTAAACTCAATTCATTCAAGTTTGGATATTACTTGAACAACTAATTTAAATCCAATAAAGGTGCTTTTATGTGGGAAAGCTTGTAGTGTGGAACATAAAAACTCTAATTTGATGGCTGACAATTAATTACATTGTTTCAAATTTCTATATCCAAAGTAATTATTATGGTGTTCAAAGATGGGCAGAGTATGATTTGAAACGACACTCCTTATTCCTTAACACTTGGTGAGTACTACTATATTTCTTTTCTACAAATTCAATTCAACGGGCACCTTGATTTTCAAAGTTTAATGTTCTAGTTAATTATAATCTCGCATGTGAATGTTATTCTTCAATTAACAACATCCATCGTCATGATTTGGTTTAAAATAGATAAACAAGTAGTGTTCATGATTATATACTTATCATGGTTGTGCTGGAGTACAACTACTAGTAGTCATGATAGTTTGATGCCGACTGATACAATGAACAATTATCCACACTATGTTCAAAACAAGGCAAATGTTGTCTTATTTTTGTCTATAACTATGTAAATGATGAGGTCCCTAATTTGATGATAGTGTCTCTAAACGGTTCGCGAATATAGTGGAAGACTTGTATTACGAATCTTTTAATGTTCTCTCATTAAATCACTCTGTTGTGTTTAAAGTAGATTCTCAAGATGGAAAACCAATAATCTTTTACACTCTGCTACAACGTATCAACAACGTTGTGGCCATAGGTAACTTTGTGGTTCAACAACTTCACCTCAATGAGACAAAGAGTTATGTGTTGTAGCATAGTTTTGATTATCCCTCACACAATTTGATGCCTAAAATGAAATTAAGTGTTAACTGAAAAATAGGACATAATTGGTCATTAGTTTTGTGGTTGATTATTTGAGAACATTCCAAGGGATGTCGAACGTGTGTATCAATATAAACAAAGATAAAGGCTCATTCACTTTCAAAAGCAAAGATCAGAATTATGAAAAGTTTCTCGGATTTACACTATTATCTTATGGGCAACTAACGAGTAGCGAAGGAGACACTGGAAATAATGGATATATTAGTGATGGAGGATGCAAAAAATGGGAGGACATGCCATTGAAATCTTGTGAGAAACCTAGTGATTTGCTTCGGAAGCAGAGTGGTAGTTCTAGTTATGATGATGCCAATTTAACAAATTATCAAGAGATTGTTAGTTATAGGTACAATGATTGTGTAAGTTGTTGGAAAAACCGTAATTGCATTGGATTTCAAGAACTTCATGATAATAAATTGGATGTCTATACTTTTTTGGGAAGTTGACACTAGATGTTAACGTGGAGGATAATAATCACCTTTACATCTTGGATCCGCAAAGATAACCTCCCATGGTAAGTCTATTTTTATTGATACAACAATATTCTAAGTCGACATTTTTTGTCACATATAATTCATTACATCTTTCATTTTCTTAAAGGGTTTTAAAACATATTAAAGATTTTAAAAGTATATTTTTTTTATTGAAAAATAACTTTTTAAAAAGTTAAATACATCTGAGTAAAAAAATAAGTTAAATACAAAGGTTCCAAAAAAAATGTCTCCATTTGAAACCTAAAAATATGCTTTTTTTAGTATATAAGTTTACATTTGACTTTTTAAGTTTTTTCTTCTTATATCCTTTTATTTATCTAGTTATAAACCTCAAAAGATTTTGTAAAAAAACAAAAATCCCTCAGAAAATTATTTTTATTTATTTATATATTTATTTGTATTAATTCACATGACATAAATTAGCACTTAGATAAATTTTTCTTAAGAGTTTGTTTACAATGTATTACTTTCAAATATTTCATTTTCGACGCTTAGATAAATTTGGAACGATTGTAGAATGTTGTAGTGCTTGTTGTGTTGCGTGTAACGGTTATGTCTTCTTCTTTTTCCAGTAAGGAAGCATGTCCTTTTATAGAGTTCTTCACGGTAAGGTTTGTTTCCTTAAGGTAAGGCATGTGCACTTTTTTTTCCCAAAAATCCAGCTTGTATCTTCATGCCTTTTAGCACTTAGATAAATTTTTCTTAAGAGTTTGTTTACAATGTATTACTTTCAAATATTTCATTTTCGACGCTTAGATAAATTTGGAACGATTGTAGAATGTTGTAGTGCTTGTTGTGTTGCGTGTAACGGTTATGTCTTCTTCTTTTTCCAGTAAGGAAGCATGTCCTTTTATAGAGTTCTTCACGGTAAGGTTTGTTTCCTTAAGGTAAGGCATGTGCACTTTTTTTTTTCCAAAAATCCAGCTTGTATCTTCATGCTTTTTAGCAATTGAACCGCTGAAGATAAATTTATCAGTTGAGATCATAACTGAATCCCAAAAATCACTCCTTGTAATATTAATGAAAACAGAGGAAGCAAAGTGGTAAGGGATCAAATGATAGGATAATTATAGTATTGTCTAATAGACCATTGGAGCATGTAGATTCTTGATGATTATCAGAGGATGCACACAGCTTGTCTTCTCAAATGATTAACTGCCATCGATCGTTTACTCTCATTAGAGTGTTGGCTTTTTCAAATTAGTTGACTTTATCATAAGCATTGACTTTTCAGATCCCTTGACTTCTTCTTGAATGTTGACTTTCTCTAGAGGTGTTGCCTTTTGCGTAACGTTGATTTCTTCATAAACATTGATTGTGCATTCAATTTATCAGATGCATTGCCTTTCTTTAGAGGCATACGAATCTGACGCTTGATGTAGTCCTCTTGAATTTGTTAAGCTCTCCTTGCATTGCCAGAATCCATCCATCGTCCGATAGGGCTTCATCAATATAGGATGGTTTGATTTGAGAGGATATTCAAACAAAGATTTATCTTTTAGAGCAGATCTAGTCTTTAGAGGATCACTTGAGTTCCCTATAACCATTTTGCTGAGGTGTTCTAAGAGAGGAAAAGTTGTGTAAAATTATGTTCTCTTCACATAAGTTTTCAAAAAGATTGTTTTCAAATTCACCACCATGATCACTACGAATTGTTGTGATTGTGAGCCATTTTTCATTATGCACTTGTTTACATAAGGTAGTGAAAACCTTATGTGACTCATCCTTGTGTCCAAGGAATTTAATCCATGTCCATTTGGTATAATCATCAACAATGACAAGTCTATACTTCTTACCACTAACATAGGCAGTTTTGAATGGAACAAAAAGATCTATATGTAAAAGCTCAAGAGGTCCGGTTATGGAAACAATGTTTTTAGACGAAAAGGGTCAAGCTGTTTGGGAAGACTGGCTTTGAGGGTTAGGTGATTTGTAATTCAAGATAATTGAATTAGTGGATTAACGCCTTCTAAATGAGGGGACTGGATGTAGCCAAGTTAGTGGTGAACCAGGATAAATCTGTGTCAAATTGTTTATGCTTTCATTGTTTGCTACCTCTAAATCTGATTGCTTCTACTTCAAGTAAGTCACCAAAACCGAACTAGTTTTTTATATATTTATAAATTATCAAAAAGTTGTCAATTTTCTCAAACACCATTCAACCCTCCTTTCTCATGTTTGCACCTTCAATTAGCATTAGAGCTCATTCTCAAGGTTGAGCACTTTACAGTGTTTGAGAAAAGATCCAAGGGTTCAATATGTCTGGATTCAGTGAAGAAGCTGCTAGAGGAAACATCAACATACGACTTTTGTTTTATGGAGAACATTTTGAGTACTGGAAGGACAAGCTGAG
Source organism: Cicer chorassanicum (assembly GCA_037974735.1). Classification (NCBI taxonomy): domain Eukaryota; kingdom Viridiplantae; phylum Streptophyta; class Magnoliopsida; order Fabales; family Fabaceae; genus Cicer; species Cicer chorassanicum. The sequence continues at coordinate 20,017,496 of JBBPBP010000002.1, forward strand.
AAGTTTCTTTATTTCACAAGATCCTGAACTTTGGGACTTGGTGGAAGATAGTAATACTACTCCGAAGAATACTGATGGTATTGAAATTCCAAGAAACGAGATGAATGATGATCAAAAAAAGATGTACAAGATGCATCATAAATCCATAACATTCATGATAAATACAATCACCTTCAAGGAGTTTGACAAGTGCACCAACAAGGAGACAACAAATAGTATTTATGATAGTCTGATTCTGACCTATGAAGGAAGCAAACAAGTTCAAGAAGCAAAGGCCAATCTCTTAGTCAAAAAGTATGAGTTGTTCAAGATGGAAGAAGATGAAGACATTGAAACAATGTTTTCCTAATTCTAGACTCTGGTCTCAAGATTAAAGGTAAACGAAAAGAGTTATACTACTGTTGATCACTGCCAGTTAAGAAGCAAAGGATCTGATGACTCTTAAGCTGAAGAATTAATCAGCTCTCTCAGATCACATGAGATTGAGCTTGCAGAGGATGATCTCAAGAAGAAGCAACCAACCTTGGCTTTGAAATCCAAGCAGAAGAAAGTTCTGAAGGCAACAACATATTAAGAGGATGATGATTCAGATGATCAGAATGAAGACTCAAAGGTAGAGGAATTGGTGTTTATATGCATAAAAGTTTAGAAGATGTGGCACAAGAGAAAGAAGAAATTTCTCCAATGATATTCTCAGCAATCCAGCAAAGGAAAGGATGATAAATATGACAAGAAAATTATCATCTGCTATGATGCAATGAACCTGGACATATCAGGTTAGAATGTCCAAATACGGAGAAAGGGAAACATCAGAGAAAATATTCTAGACCCAAGAAGAAGAGTCTGATGGCTACATGGGATGATTTTAATGAACCCTCTAATGATGAAGAGCACGCAAATTTTGGCTCTAATGGTTCATACCAACTCTGCCTCTGGATCCAACAGAGATTCTGACTCTGGAAGTGAATCAACAGATGAAGAAATTGAGGTATTTTATGACTATACTAGATCTAATTTAATTATGGCTATAAATGATTTTTTAAATAAGAATCACAAATTGTCTTTAAAACTGAAAACACTTAGGAAAGAAAATACAAATCTAACTGAAAAAGTTAATGTTTTAAAGAATCAAAGTGTTGAATTTAAAATAGAAAATGAAACTATGAAAACTAATATTATTGAACTTAAGACATAAAATGCAACTCTGAAAACTGATATTACTGAACTTAAAATAGAAAATGAAAATCTGAAAACTAATATTGCTAACCTTAAGGCTGAAAATCTAACTCTGAAAAGTAATTATAGTTCAACATGAATTGAAAATACCACATGCTACTCTGATAAGCATGAAGAAGTATTTCAATATTTTCTTGATAATGGTATGGAAAGAAGCAAGTATGCTTCTATGATTTATGGTGTTAGTAGGAATGGTAAAAGAGGAATGCTAACCACATGGAAAGACAAGAAACCTTTAAGAACTAAGAAACCAGGACCCAACCAGATTTGGGTACCAAAGGATAAAATTGTTTATGTTGCAGATGTTTTAAGGAACCAAATTGAAACACCATTCATGGTGTCTGGTCAATGGATGCTTGCAATATATGAAGGGAAAAGGTTTATTTTCCAAGACCTAACAAACAGAAGCCAACTAACTCTAGTGGAAGAAGGATTGTTCAGCACAGTACCTATCAGAACCAGAACCATATGATGAACCAGAAATATCAAAAAAAATCTGGAGTACAAAAAAATCAAGACTGGCAGATAAATCACACATATCAACAGAACTGGAACTACCACTGCTTTAAACACTTCAATCAAATTCATCAAGACTACAAACCGGGATGGGAATTCAAATCTCTTCATCCAAACCCTTTAATCACAGAATATGCAAATTCAGGACTTGAAAACCAGAAGAAGAAAAAATGAAATAAGAGGGTTTTCAGAGTGAAATTGAAACTGTTAGCATATAGGTTATATCTTTCTTTCAATTTAATTATTGTTTAATGTTATGTTTACTATGATAACAAGAAGGTTGATCTTAAAAATCAAAGCTAGATAAGTATTTTGCAGGTTCACAAAAATTTAGAGGAACAAGGAGATCCACATAATCTGAACACTTCAGCAGAAGTAGCATACAAGTTTGGTTTTCAAAAACAAGCACAAACCACCAGAAACATAACTGATGTTTTGGTTGTATTATTTTCATTCTTAAATTATCTGATTTATATTATGTTATATGACAAACAACTTGACCTTAAAAAGTCGAAGCAAGTTGAGGATACTGTAGGTTTATCAGAACCAGAGGAAGCAGATGTAGATAAACTAGAAGAACCTGAAAAAACAGAGGATACAAGCAATTTAGAAGATGAAAAATCTTCAGAGGATAAATTTGATCAAGTTAGAAACAGTAAAGATAAGTCAGAAGGAAGATCTGGATGGAAGTACAAGTCATCTCATCTCATTGGAAGTGCAAGTGATCATTTGAGGATCAGATCATCATTAAAAGATACCACTTTGTTTGGCTAACTCTCATCAGTTGAGCCTACCACTTTTGATGAAGCATTGGCAGATGATGGATGGATTATTGCAATGCAAGAAGATTTAAATGAATTTAAGAGGAATGATGTTTAGGATCTAGTACCTAGACCAAAGAAGAACATTATTGGAACCAAGTGGGTCTTCAAAAACAAGCTAAATGAAAAAGGTGAAGTTGTAACACCCTTTATTTTAATTAATTAATTTAAAACCCTTAGTTTTGTTTATTTATTATGTTTGATTAATTTAGTGTGACAATAATAAGATAATTATTCCCTAGATGTTTAATTATTTGATGAAGTATTTTTATATTAATTAATTAATTGTTGGGATGTTTTTATTATTAACTAATTAAAACTCGTAGGAATATTTGTCTTAGAGTGAACAATGACCAAGTCAATTTTGACTAAGTCAAAATTGAATCACCCACACTACTACTCTTGATAACTATAATCTATTTTTAATAGCATTAGTTATAAAATCGTGCGTTTTCTCCCTTGCATTCATTCAAATATGTAACTAGCAAGAATAAGTACATGAATGTCAATTAATTCCTAATGGTAGGTCATTGAATGATATTATTCCAATTGAATTCCTTATTCATGTGTGCAATTAACCTCAATGAAGAGAATTATTCCTTCTCTCTGATCAGCTCCACGCCTCCTTTATTAGTCGCATACACCTCTCCTTCGTAGAACACGATTAAACTTGCAACACAGCAAAAAGAAGTCCTAATCACCCACACACCATTCCCAACATTATATTTTGCTTATCTCAAATATTTTCTATGTCACTCAAACAACCATCTCCACATTCCCTCGCATTATGGTCGAAGTTCTAAACTTTCATTCATTCATCTTAGTGAGATTTTTGAGGGCTATATAGTGTTACCTGTGTTGGAACCAAGTTGGTTTTACATTTAAAGTTTTGATGTTAACAAAACTATTTTATGAGAATAATATATTTGATTTCAAAGAGTATGAAAGAAGAAGATTCATGTTTTTGAAGAAAATCTAAAATAAGATTTGATTCCAAATTATAATTGATGAAAATCTAAAATAAGATTTGATTGAAATTTAAAATTGAAGAAAATCTTAAATAAGATTTGATTCAAAATTATAATTGATGAAAATCTAAAATAAGATTTGATTCAAATTTATAATTGATGAAAATCTAAAATAAGATTTGATTCATATTTATAATTGAAGAAAATCTTTGACCAAATTGAAAAGAGGATATGGTCACGATTTGAAGAATATTTGAAGAAGATTTGATTAAGATTTGAAGAACATTTGAAGAAGATTTAGTGAAGATTTGAAGAAGATTTGATTAACATTTAATGAAGATTTGAAGAATACTTGATCTACATTTAATGAAGATTTGTAGAAGATTTGAAGAATATTTGATCAACATTTTAATGAAGATTTGAAGAATATTTGATCAACATTTAATGAAGATTTGAAGAATATTTGATATGAAGAATTTACAAAGTCAATCTACACAAAATTGGAACAGAATCATTATGAAGAATTTACAAAGTCAATCTACACAAAATAGGAACATAATCAATTTGAAGAATTTACAAACTCAATCTAAACAAGATACAATTCAGAATTAAATAAGGACTAAATTGAAGCCCAAATTTTCACTATAAATAGACACTCAAGGCTGAAGGAGAAAAGCATCAAAAAGCAGAAAAGAGTAGAAAAACTCAAGCTCAAGATTCCAAATTCATCTTAGAGTTCAAAGAGAGAAACACTTGTTCGAATAAGAAATATTTTCTGAGTGTCCTTTTCTTAAAGTGTGAGAGTTATTATTATTATCAGCTTTGTTAGAAGCAACTACTCAAGTTTCAATCTCTTGTATCCAACCCGAAAGTGGTTTAGTTCCTTCTTCAATCTGAGGTTGTCAGGTTGTTAGGAGAAGACTTGGCTTGTAGGGTCAAGGTGGTTAGTTCCTCAAAAGTCTGTGGTTGTCAGGCTGTTTGGGAAGAGTGGCTTGGAGGGTCAGGTGCTTTGTAATTCAAGGTTTTTGAATTAGTGGATTAAAGCCTTCTGAATGAGGGGACTGGATGTAGCCAAGTTAGTGGTGAACCAGGATAATTCTACGCGTCAAATTATTTATGCTTTCATTGCTTGCTGCCTCTAAATTCGATTGCTTCTACTCCAAGTAAGTCACCAAAACCAAACTAATTTTTAATTATTTATAAATTATCAAAAAGTTATCAACTTTGTGCAAACACAATTCAACCCCCCTTCTCGTGTTCGCACCTTCAATTGGCATCAGATCCAAGGGTTTAATATGTGTGAATTCAGTGAAGAAGCTGTTGGAGGAAATATCAACAGACCACCTCTGTTTGATGGAGAACGTTTTGAGTATTGGAAAGACAGGCTGAGAAGTTTCTATATTTCACAAGATCCTAAACTTTGGGACTTGGTGGAAGATGGTTATATTGCTCCGAAGAATAAAGATGGTAATGAAATTCCAAGAAAGGAGATGAATGCTGATCAGAAGAAGATGTACAAGATGCATCATAAGTCCAGAACATTCATGATAAATGCAATCACCTTCAAGGAGTTTGACAAGTGCACCAACAAAGAGACAACAAAGAGTATTTATGATAGTCTTATTCTAACCTATGAAGGAAGGAAGCAAGTTAAAGAAGCAAAGGCCAACCTCTTAGTCAAAAAGTATGAGTTGTTCAAGATGGAAGAAGATGAAGACATTAAAACAATGTTTTCCAGATTCCAGACCCTAGTCTCAGGATTAAAGGTACTTGAGAAGAGTTATACTATTGCTGATCATGTGAAGAAAATTCTTAGGAGTCTGACAAGTAAGTGGAGACCTAAGATCACTACCATTCAGGAAGCAAAAGATCTGAATACTCTAAAGCTGAAAGAATTAATCAGCTCTCTCAGATCACATGAAATTGAGCTTGAAGATGATGAGCCCAAGAAGAAGAACAAGACTCTGGCCTTGAAATCTAAGCAGAAGAAGGTTCTAAAGGCAAAATCAGAATCAGAGGATAGTGATTTAGATAATCAGAATCTGAACTCAGAGGAAGAGGAGATTACTTTCATAACCAGACAAGTTTAAAAGATGTGGCACAACAGATAGAAGAAATTTCCCCAAAGATATTCCAAGCAATTTAACAGAGGGAATGATGATAAATATGACAAGAAAAGCATCATCTGCTATGGATGCAATGAACCTAGACATATCAAGTCAAAATGTCCAAATATGGAGAAAGAGAAACACCAAAGGAAAGATTCCAGATCCAAGAAGAAGAGTATGATGGCTACATGGGATATATCTGAGGAATCCTCTGACGATGAACAAGTAGATTTGGGTATGATGGCTCATACCAACTCTACCTCTGGATCCAACACAAATTCTGACTCTGAAAGTGAATCAACAGATGAAGAAAGTGAGGTATTTTCTGAATTTACTCGATCTGATTTAATTACTGCTATAAATGATTTTTTAAATATTAATCACAAATTGTCTTTAAAACTGAAAACACTTAGGAAAGAAAATACAAATCTAATTGAATATGTTAATAATTTAAAGAATGAAAGTACTGAATTTAAAATAGAGAATGCAAATCTGAAAACTAATATTACTGAACTTAAGACAGATAATGCAACTCTAAAAACTGATATTATTGAACTTAAAACAGAAAATGCAAATCTAAAAACTGATATTGCTGAACTTAAGGCTGAAAAACTAACTCTGAAAAGTAATTATAGTTCAACATCAATTGAAAATACCACATATAACTCTGATAAGCATGAAGAAGTATTTCAAGATTTTATTGATAATGGTATGGAAAGAAGCAAGTATGCATCTATGATTTATGGGGTTAGTAGGAATGGTAAAAGAGGAATAGGATTTCAAGAAAAAGTAATTGAATCTAAGTTTATTTGCTCTGATGATTTATGTACTATTTGCTATAAGAAAGGTCAAACTAAAATATCTTGTCCTATGTTAACCACATGGAAAGACAAGAAATCTTTAAGATCTAACAAACCAGGACCCAACCAAATTTGGGTACCAAAAGATAAAATTGTTTATGTTGCAGATGTTCTAAGCAATCAAATTGAAACACCAGTCATGGTGCCTGGTCAATGGATGCTTGCAATATATGAAGGCAAAAAGGTCTATGTTCCAAGCTCTACCAAACAGAAGCCAACTAACTCTGTTAGAAGAAGGACTGGTCAACACAATACTTATCAGAACCAGAACCATATGATGAACCAAAAATATCTAGAGTATCAAGAGACTCAAAACTGGCAGAGAAATTACACATATCAACAGAACTGGAACTACCATAAGAATCATAATTACCATTAGAGAAACCTGATACATCAGCAGAAACAAAAGTGGCAGATTAAAAGTCAGAATCAACAGACTTCTTTGAACACTCCAATCAAATTCATGAAGACTAAAAACCTGGATGGGAATTCAAATCCCTTCATCCAGACTCTCTAATCAGAGAATATACAAACTCAGAATCTTAAAATGACAAAATAAGAACTAAGAGGGTTTTCATAGTGAAACTGATATTGTTAACATATAGGTGATATCTTTCTTTAAATTTAATTATTTTCTGATATTATGTTTACTGTGATAACAAGAAGCTTGATCATAAAAATCAAAGCTAGATAAGTATTTTGCAGGTTCTCAAGAATTTAAGAGGAATGATGTTTAGGATCTAGTACCTAGACCAGCGAAGAACATTATTGGAACCAACTGGGTTTTCAGAAACAAGCTAAATGAAAAAGGTGAAGTGGTCAGAAATAAGGCAAGACTTGTCGCACAAGGCTACAGTCAGCAAGAGGGCATTGATTACACTGAAACATTTGCTCCAGTGGCCAGGTTAGAAGTTATTCGTATCCTACTTTCTTTTGCTGCAAATAATAACATTACATTATTTCAAATGGATGTTATAAGTGCTTTTCTAAATGGTTATATAAGTGAAGAAGTGTATGTTAAACAACTCCTAGGTTTTGAAAGTTCTGAATTTCCAAATCATGTTTTTAAACTTAGGAAATCCTTGTATGGTCTAAAAAAATCCTTATATGATAGAGTTAGTAACTTCTTGTTTAAAAAAAACTTTGAAAGAGGACAAGTTGAAAATACTCTCTTTAAATGACATTCTTATCATTCAAATTTATGTTGATGACATTATTTTTGGATCTACTAATGGCACTATTTGCCAAGAATATTCTAAATTGATGCAGCTTGAATTTCAAATGAGTATGATGAAAGAACTTAAGTTCTTCTTAGGGATACAAATTCAGCAAAATCAAAAGGGTATATACATTCATCAAACTAAATATACAAAAGAGCTTCTTATGAAGTTTAAGATGAGTTATTGTAAACCTATGGCTACACCAATGCACCCTACTTGTTCACTTGAAAAAGACGATTCATGCGAAAAAGTTGACAAAAAAAATCTATAGAGGAATGATAGGATCCCTACTTTACCTTACCGCTTCCAGACCTGACATCATGTTTAGTGTATGTGTATGTGCAAGATTTCAAGCTGACCCTAGGGAATCACATTTAACTGTTGTTAAGAGAATCCTTAGATACTTAAAAGGCACTACAAACCTTACCTTGTTCTACAAGAAATCTCATAAGTACAAACTTAGTGGATACTGTGATTCTGATTATGCTGGAGATAAACTTGAAAGAAAGAGCACCAGTGGCAACTGCACATTTTTAGGTGACAACTTAATATCTTGGTCAAGTAAGAGACAAAACACCATTGCAATGTCAACAGTAGAGGCTAAGTACATTTCAGCAGCTGGCTGCAGTTCTCAACTACTTTAGATGAAACATCAACTTGAAGACTACAACATCCTAGAATCCAACATTCCCATCTATTGCGATAACACTTCTGCCATTTGTCTAGCCAAAAACCCTATCTTACATTCTAGAGCTAAACACATAGAGATCAAACACCACTTCGTTAAGGACTTTGTTCAAAAAGGGGTACTAAACATTCAATTTGTAGACACTGAACACAAATGGACTGACATATTCACCAAACCACTACCTCAAGACAGGTTTGACTTCATCAAGAAAAACCTAAATCTTACCTTTATATCTGACTGATGTTGTGATCACTTCAAAGTAGTTTAGTTTTACACTAGTTATTATATTTTCTTATATTATGTTATATTTATTTTACTCAAAAGAAAAAAAAAAGAAAATAAAAGAGAAAATAAAAGGAAAAAAAAGAAA
>JBBPBP010000002.1:20026500-20069419 GCA_037974735.1 Cicer chorassanicum
AAAAAAAAAAGAGAAAATAAAAGGAAAAAAAAGAAAAAAAAAAGAAAGAGAACAAAAAAAAAGGCAGAGTTTCACATTCAAGTCTTTTTGTCTGATGACAAAAAGGGGAGAAATATATTTGATAAAGTGGAGAGGAAATGATACTAAGACTTAGGGGGAGCCCTAAGTTTGGGGGAGTCAAAGAAATATAAAGAAAAGTTGTTATCAAAAATACAAGTTTTTTCATCATCAAAAAGGGGGAGGTTGTTGGAACCAAGTTGGTTTTACATTTAGAGTATTGATGTTAACAAAAGTATTTTATGAGAATAATATATTTGACTTCAAAGAGTATGAAAGAAGATTCATGTTTTTGAAGAAAATCTAAAATAAGATTTGATTCCAAATTATAATTGATAAAAAACTAAAATAAGATTTGATTCAAATTTATAATTGAAGAAAATCTAAAATAAGATTTGATTCAAATTTATAATTGAAGAAAATCTTAAATAAGATTTGATTCAAAATTATAATTGAAGAAAATCTAAAATAAGATTTGATTCAAATTTATAATTGATGAAAATCTAAAATACGATGTGATTCATATTTATAATTGAAGAAAATCTTTGACCAAATTGAAAAGAGGATATGGTCACGATTTGAAGAATATTTGAAGAAGATTTGATTAAGATTTGAAGAACATTTGAAGAAGATTTAGTGAAGATTTGAAGAAGATTTGATTAACATTTAATGAAGATTTGAAGAATACTTGATCTACATTTAATGAAGATTTGAAGAAGATTTGAAGAATATTTGATCAACATTTTAATGAAGATTTGAAGAATGTTTGATCAACATTTAATGAAGATTTGAAGAATATTTGATATGAAGAATTTACAAAGTCAATCTACACAAAATTGGAACAGAATCATTATGAAGAATTTACAAAGTCAATCTACACAAAATAGGAACATAATCAATTTGAAGAATTTACAAACTCAATCTAAACAAGATACAATTCAGAATTAAATAAGGACTAAATTGAAGCCCAAATTTTCACTATAAATAGACACTCAAGGCTGAAGGAGAAAAGCATCAAAAAGCAGAAAAGAGTAGAAGAACTCAAGATTCCAAATTCATCTTAGAGTTCAAAGAGAGAAACACTTGTTCGAATAAGAAATATTTTCTGAGTGTTCTTTTCTTAAAGTGTGAGAGTTATTATTATTATTATCAGCTTTGTTAGAAGCAACTACTCAAGTTTCAATCTCTTGTATCCAACCCGATAGTGGTTTAGTTTCTTCTTCAATCTGAGGTTGTCAGGTTGTTAGGAGAAGACTTGGCTTGTAGGGTCAAGGTGGTTAGTTCCTCAAAAGTCTGGGGTTGTCAGGCTGTTTGGGAAGACTGGCTTGGAGGGTCACGTGCTTTGTAATTCAAGGTTTTTGAATTAGTGGATTAAAGCCTTCTGAATGAGGGGACTGGATGTAGTCAAGTTAGTGGTGAACCAGGATAATTCTACGCGTCAAATTATTTATGCTTTCATTGCTTGCTGCCTCTAAATTCGTTTGCTTCTACTCCAAGACCAAACTAATTTTTAATTATTTATAAATTATCAAAAAATTATCAACTTTGTGCAAACAGAATTCAACCCCCCTTCTCGTGTTCGCCCCTTCAACCTGGAAGGAAAATACTCAAGGTAAGGGCTTTTCCCCATCCAGAGTTAGACTAGATATTAAATTGGCAATTCGTAAGATATTGATATGATGTCTGGATGTCCTAAAAGAAAAAGGTTGATTTATTTTTGTCAAAAAGTATTTAACTATAATGTTTTGATTGTTTCTTTTGAGTAATACATCTATCTTGATGAACTTAATTATAGAGTTCTATTTTTATTATTATACCTTGATAAACATGCTTGTAGTAAAATGTTTAACTCATTACGTGTTTTAGAGTACTTAATTATAAAGTTATATTTTTATGATGATATCATTAGTAACATGTTTGTTTTGATGTATTTTATTTTAATATTGACTTTTTGAGTATTTTAATATTTTATTTTAATATTGACTTTTTGAGTATTTTAATATTTTTAATTTTGATATGAGAAAATTGATTATTGAAATGCATTAATGTATAGTTCATTTTTATGCTTAAAAGGACGGTAATGGGGAAAACTTTATAGTGAAAGGAATAAAAATTCTATTTTTATTGTATTCTTGGTGATATGAGTTTTAATTTTTATCAATAACATGTAGCCAAATCGAATCTTATGGATTATTAAAATGAAAGTGGTGACTTTGGGATATCTGTTCACGTACATATTTGAGGTGTTGAAGTTATTGAGTTCTAACTATGAACATCCATGAGAGTATAAATTTGACGTCTTATGTGATTAAAAATTTAATCTAGAATATTTCGTCTTTGTGGTTGCATAAGTTGATGGTGATTTGTGGTTTGAATAGTTTTCTCTTTGTGGTTGCCTAAGTGGCTGGTTATTTGTGTTATAATCCTTTTTCTTTGTGGTTGCCTAAGTGGCTAGTGATTTGTACATTTCGAGCATCATTATCATCTTTTTGTAAATCTTTTATTACAAAAAGATTTTATATTTATATTTTATGGTTGTTAACTTATTATTTGGTTTAATTTTTGTCGTGGGATGAACTGACGCGTTACACCAACATTTAGGTACTAACGATCTCGAAGAGTTGCATAAATGATGTTTGCTTGGCTCGCACGCGTGGGAAAAAAAGGTACTTTAACTTAAAAATAATGTTTGTAGTGATAAAACTCGATGTGATACATTTTTAAAGTTTATTTACTTTTCATTATCAATTTTAAATAGAAATGCGAAAGTGAGGTCCTTCCGCTAGGAAAAACCTAAATCAGTCAACCTTATTTTTTATTTCACCTAAGGAGAATTTATTCTATTTTAGGACGCAAGTGAACAATTTCTAACAATTAGCAAATTATCTTTGTAAAAATAATAACAATAATATCTAGTAAATTGTGTTGTGTTATTTTATAAAATGAGATCAAACTATTTTCTAGTGAAATTTTTATTGATTACATGATGAACTACTTCTAAGAAGAAGAAAAATTATGTCGTTTTTGAAAGAAAACAAATATTTTTAAGTAATGTCTTGGATCAAAATCTGGGGCATTACAGAAGTGGTCAGAAACAAGGAAATACTTGTCGCACAAGTCTACAGTCAACAAGAGGGCATTGATTACACTGAGACATTTGCTCAAGTAGCCATGTTAGAAGCTATTCGTATCCTACTTTCTTTTGCTACAAATAATAACATTACATTATTAGAAATGGATGTTAAAAGTGATTTTCTAAATGGTTATATGAATGAAGAAATCTATGTTAAACAACCCCCTAGGTTTTGAAAGTTCTGAATTTCCAATTCATGTTTTTAAACTTAGGAAATCTATGTATGGTCTAAAACAAGCACATAGGACATGGTATGATAGATTTGAAAGAGAACAAGTAGATAATACACTTCTTAGAAAATCAATAGAAGATGACATTCTTATTAGTCAAATTTATGTTGATGACATTATTTATGGATCAACTAATGAAAAAAACGAAGAAAAAAAAATGGAAAAAAAAATGGAAAAAAAAAACAAAGAACAAAAAAAAATAAAAAATAAATGAAAAAAAAAGTCTGACTTTCAAGTTTTTTTTCTAATGACAAAAGGGGGAGAAAGATATTTGATAAAATGGGGAGAAAATGATACTTATACGTATGGTGAGCCCTAAGTTAGGGGGAGTCAAACAAATACAAAGAAAAGTTGTTATCAAAAATACAAGTTTTGTCACCATGAAAAATGAGGAGACTGTTGGAACCAAGTTCATTTTATACTTAGAGTTTTTATGATAACAAAAGTATTTTATGAGAATAATATATTTGACTTCAAAGAGTATGAAAGAAGATATGGTCAAGATTTGTAGAAGATTTGACCATGATTTATCTACAACAAAATATGAACAGAATCAATCTGAAGAATTTATAAACGCAATCTGAACAAAATACAAACAGAATCAATATGGAGAATTTACAATCTCAATCTAAACAAAAAAAGGAACATAATCAATTTGAAGAATTTACAAATGCAATCTGAACAAAATACAATTCAGAATTAAACAAGGACTAAATTGAAGCCCAAATTTTAACTATAAATAGATACTCAAGGCTAAAGAAGAAAATCATCGAAAAACAGAAAAGGGTAGTCTTAGAGTTCAAAGAGAGAAACATTTGTTCAAGTTAGAAATATTTTTTTGAGTGTTCTTTTCTTAGGGTGTGAGAGTTATTATTATTATCAGCTTTGTTAGAAGCAACTACTCAAATTCCAATCTTTGTATCCAACACGATAGTGGTTTAGTTCCTTCTTCAATCTAAGGTTGTCAAGTTGTTAGGAGAAGACTTGGTTTGTAGGGTCAAGGTGGTTAGTTCCTCAAAACTCGGGGGTTGTCAGGCTATTTGGGAATACTGGCATGGAGGGTCAAGTGTTTTGTAATTCAAGGTAATTGAATTAATGGATTAAAGCCTTCTGAATGATTGAATTGGATGTAACCAAGTTAGTGGTGAACCAAGATAAATCTGCGTGTCAAAATTATTTATGGTTTCATTTTTTGCTACGTCTAAATATGATTGCTTCTACTCCAAGTAAGTCACCAAAATTGAACTGGTTATTTATTTATTTATAAATTATCAAAAAAAAATTCAACTTTGTCAAACACAATTCAACCCCCCTTCTCGTGTTTGCACCTTCAAGAATACCTCGATTTCTTCATCATAGTCTGAATTAGAGGATTCATCATAATCATCCCATGTAATCAGACCTTTTTTCTTGGTCTTGGATTCTTTTTTTTTTTACCTCTTCTCTCAAGTTTTGGACATTTTTCCTTATAGTGTCCAGGTTCCTTGCACAACATGTGAATTTCTTCTTGTCAATACTTCTTTCCTTGTTCTGGTACTTGTTGAAGTCTCTTTGGGGAAATGATCTTTTTTTATGCCACATGCGCTGAATCTTCCTTGAGATGAAGGATAATTCCTCTGAATCTTCACTCTGATCCTCTGAATCATCATCCTCTGGTTCTTCAACTGCTTGTAGAGCCTTCTTCTCTGGATTTGAGAGCCAAAGACTTTTGCTTCTTCTTTGGCTCATCCTCTACTAGTTCAATCTCGTGAGATTGAAGGGAACTAATCAGTCCTTCCAGATGAAGATTGTTTAGATCCTTTTCTTATTGGATTGCAATGATCTTGGATTTCCATTTGCTTGGAAGACTCTTGAGAATTTTCTTTACATGATCTGAAGCACCTTGAAGCCTACAACTAGTGTTTGAAATTTGGGAAACATTTTCTCTATGTCTTCATCTTCCTCCATTTAGAATAACTCATAATTTTTTATCAGAAGATTGGCTTTGGCTTCTTGCACCTGCTTACTTCCTTCGTAGGTCAGAACTAGAGCATCAAATATGCTTTTGGTAGTCTCTTTGTTATTGCACTTGTCGAATTTCTTGAATGTGATCACATTCGTTATAAAAATTATGGTTTATGATACATCTTGAATTGCTTCTTCTGATCAGCATTCATGTTCATTTTGGATACTTCAGTATCATCATCATTGGTAGGAGCAGTGTATTCATCTACAACCAAATCCCAGAGTTCAAAATCTTGAGAAATGAAAAAGCTTCACAATCTATCTTTCTAGTACTCAAATGCTCTCCATCGAATAGAGGGGAGGGGGTATGTTGATGTTTCCTCCAACAGCTTCATCACCAAAGTTAGACATAATAGTATATGGGATCTTTACTCAAACACTATTAAGTGCTCAAGCCTTGAGACCGACCTCTGATACCAATTGAATGTTGAAAAACACAAGAAATGGGGGTTTGAGCTGTGTTTTACAGTTTTAAAAATTTCTTTGATAAATTTGGTAATTAAAAGCTCATAATGAATAAACAGAGGAAAGAAGTAAATCACACAGATATTTATACTAGTTCACCACCAATTCGGTAGCTACATTCAGTCCCTTCACCCATAAGGATTTTGTCCAATAATTCAAACTGAATTACAATACTTAACTTTAACCAGTTAAGCCTTCTCAACTTCCAGTTTGCACCTACAAACCATTGAGGAAAAATAGCCACTACTGAGCTAAGTTACAAATGAATGAGGTTGGGATTTTTTTGAAAAATCTCTCTTAAGACTTTGTTTACAATGTATTATTTTCAGATTTTTCTTTCTCGGCACTTAGTTAATTTTGAATGATTGCAGACTGTTATAGTGCTTGTTGTGTTGCGTGTAATTGTTGTGCCTTCTTCTTTTTCAAGTAAGGAAATGTGTCCTTTTATAGAGTTCTTCACGGTAAGGTATGTGTTCTTAAGGTAAGGCATGTGTACTTCTTTTTAGAAATACAACTTGCTTCTTCATAGGTTTCAGCAAATGAACCGTTGAAGAAAAATTTATCCGTTGAGGGCAGAACAGAAACCCATAAATCACTCCTCGTAATTTGAATGAAAACAGAGGAAGCAAATGGTAACGGATCAGAGGATAGGATAATTAGAGCATTGTTTTATAGAGCATTGGAGCATGCAGATTCAGGATGTTTATTAGAGGATGTGCATAACTTGTCTTTTTAGATGATTAAATGCCATCATATCATTTACTCTCATTAGAATGTTGACTTCTGAAGATTTGTTACACCTATTTTTAGTTCTAATTTGTGACATTTTTAAGTTGATGTAAAATGTTATTTGCACAAGTAGACATAGTTTGCTAATTAATTAAGTATCACTATTTTTTATTAAATAAGGATAATTTTAATTTTAATTTTAATTTTAATTGATATTGGTTTGTATTTATTTGTGCAGGGAACAATTAATAGAGAAATATGGAAAAAATTTGCTACAAGTTGCTACAGCCCTCTGGTGCATTACTGCAGAGTATCAAATGAGCCTAAAATTATGGGCCCAACTTGGAGTTAATTTGTTCCTAAATTTGAAGTCTTTTCAGCTAAGGATAAAGACAGATTATTGGATCAATGACGTGTCTCTTTTTGTTTTTTGTTATTGGACCAAGGGAACATTGTTTGGAAAAGGAAAAGGAAAAGGAAAAGGAAAGAGAATGTACTAGATTTTTCCTATATAAGGACAAAAGTATGAAAAACAAGGGCAGAGACGGCTAACCAAATTTCTAGCGCCTCCACCAACAATAATTCTCATATTCATTGTATCTCACTACAATCCATCATTATCTTCCATTACCAATTCATTTTGGAACCACTAACATTAATTCTTGAATATTTACAGCTTAAAGGAGGTTGTACTATTGCTCATACTGTTTTTTCTTGTTGCCAACAATATTGTAGCTCGTATTTTCCTCTTTGTATCTTTCATCTCTACATTGATTTTTGTTGTAATGAACTCCTTAGTGTTTTACCATTTTTACTTTTTGATGTTTAAACTGAATATGAGCTAAAACTCTTTGTAGTTAAGGATTAATGAGGTATTAATGAAATTTGCATTTTAATATGTTGTAGTGTGATTAGCTTCCTCTTAAACAAGTTGTTTTTAATCCAATCTTTAAAACTTAAATTGATCACTTAGGTTTTATAGCTAGTCTTTTGAGCTTGGAAAAGGATAAAGATGGGAATAGCTAAATTTAATATTGATTAAGTTAATATGCTTCGAAATGATATTAATGTAATGATTAGGGCTAATATTTAAGTCTGTAGGGAAGATGATTTGCTAAAATAAAGCGTAGCATGATATGATGGGTAGTGTGGGAATCCATGGATGGTAATAAGATTGCTACAGCTTACTAGTGGCTGCAAACAAAATTATTACTAATTTAAATTCTTAACTACCTTTTATCATCTGAAATTAGAACCAGTGTATCTTACCTGACTGTGTACTTTTAATCATAAAATGACCTAAAAAATTGTTACTCAAACATGTGTTCTTCTATTTTTATAACAAACAAATTATTTGTCTAGAAAAGTATTGAAATAAGTGGCATAATCAATCCTCGTGGGAACAATATTCTATTTGCACTTTATTACTTATTTTGGATTGTGGACACTTGCACAACTTATTTAAAATATGCAATAGCTTCCCATGAGGATTTTGAATAAAGTAGGGTCCTCCTTTAGTCCATCTTCAAACTTTGGAAATTTCAACCCACTCTCCATTGGAAGAACACTAGATTGCAATCAAACATTTTAAATTTCTTCAAAACTTCATTGCATAATTTTCTTGAGAAATAAAAATATATTAGACTTCTTGAGAAATAATTTTCTTGAGAAATAAAAATATATAATTTTCTTGAGAAATAAAAATACATGTTTTTGATGAAGACAAAAGACCAACGATGACGATGATGATCAAGACAACAAGCTCAAAAAGAAGAAGTCCAACATATCTCATTGATTAACTTTAGACTTCAAACATATTAAATGTTTAAATGTAAAGGTAAATGATACAATCACAAGATCAAGTACATGAGAACCTTTCATCTTTACACATGCATAAAAAGCATTTTCAAAAGTCAAAATTATATTTACAAAGTGTTCGATTAATATTTTTGACAAAATACAAATGTGTATTCGAATACAACCTAAGTGTATTCGAATACAGATGCAATTTGCTAAGTCAGAGAGTTGGCTATCTCATCTGTATTCGACTACACAGTGAAAAATTTGAATAATTTTTAACGTTGCAGCAAGTTGTATTCGAATACAGATATCTTGTAGTCGAATACAAGATAAAACATGGCTAAGTCAGAGAGTTGGTCATCTCATCTGTATTCGACTACACAGTGAAAGATTTGAATCATTTTTAACGTTGCAACGAGTTGTATTCGAATACAGATTTCTTGTAGTCGAATACAACTGGAAGCAATGCAATTTTTCAGTTCTGAATTCAATTTAAAACATTGCAATTCTTCCTCAAACCTCTTGGATCAAAGGCCACGAATCTGAAGAGATGTTTATGGATTATAAATATGTCATAACTTCAGATTCAAAGTAGACAATCCAATGGCCAAACCTTGAACGACTTTGAACAACTTTTCTATTTTTCTCAAAGTCATTTTTCATAATTCAAGTACTTGCATTTCATTTTCATATCCTTGACAAAGGTTCTCAAAGTACTTGAAGCAATATTGGATTGTTATTATTATACCTCTCTTTCATATTCCTACATCCTTATCAAATCACATTATTTGTAAAAAGAAAGTAGTACTTTCTTTAAGTAGTTTTATCTAAGATAGTGGGGTGCTATCTTGTACATTATCTAAGATAGTGGGGTGCTATCTTAGAGGTTTTGTTAGAAGTTTGTAGCACAGATCCTAGGGTGGGACTTGTACATATTCTAACAATAGTGGAGAAATCTCTTGTGGTGTGCAAGAGGACTGGATGTACCCTTGGGTATAAGGGGAACCAGGATAATATTGTTGTGTTCTTTACATTACTGCCATTTACTTTATCTTTTACCATCCATAAGCGCAAAAATCAATTGCTAACTCGCTGAAAACAAGAAATACTCTTAAACACCTAATTCACCCCCCTTTCTTAGGTGCACATCTGATCTTACAATTGGTATCAGAGCAGGTTCAAGGTAACTTACTCCTTGATCAATAACTTATGGCTTCCGCACAACATGTTTTCAGAGATGGTGGCAGCAGTAACAGACCACCATGCTTCGTTGGCGAGCATTATGATTTTTGGAAGATACGTATGCAAGCATATCTTGAAGCACAAGGAGACGATATATGGGATGCTGTTGAAAATGGTCCTTACATTCCAACAACACTCATCAACAACAAAGAAGAAATTAAGATAAAGAATTCTTGGACCGATGACGATAAAAGAAAAGTGTTGTTTGATAAAAAGGCTAAAAACATTCTACAATCAGCACTAGGTATGGATGAATTTTTCCGCATATCTCACTGTAAAACAGCCAAAGAGATATGGGACACATTGGAAGTAACCCATGAAGGCACCATAGAGGTAAAAAGATCTAAACTTAATACACTTTCTCAAGAATATGAGTTATTTCGTATGCAGCCCGGAGAATCTATCTTAGACATGCAGAAAAGATTTTCCCACTTAACAAATCACTTGACGGCTCTTGGAAAGATTTTCTCCAACGATGAACTAAATCTGAAAGTATTAAGATCACTAACAAGGGCTTGGCAACCAAAGGTGACAGCAATATCAGAAAAGAAAAGCTTATCCAAGATGTCACTTTCTGCATTATTTGGAAAACTCCAAGAACATGAAATTGAACTTGGAAGGTTGGAGCAAAATGAAAGTCTAATAAAGAAGACCAAAAATGTTGCTCTAAAGACCGAATCAAAGGAACAAACCACAGATGAAAGTTCTGATGAAGACGAAAACATTACTTCCCTTGTTAGGAAATTTGGCAAGTTTCTTAAAAATGATAGAACTTTCAAAAAGGAAAGTTTCAAGAAAAAGGATAATTCTACTTCAAGCCAAAACTTCACTTGTTTCGAATGCGGGAAACAAGGACATATCAAAGCAGAATGTCCAAACCTCATCAAGAAAAATGTCGGTAAAAGGAAAGACTTCAAGAAAGCATACATAGCTTGGGAAGATAACGAAGTAAGTTCATCATCAGAAACAGAGAGTGATGAATGTGCTAATGTTGCACTAATGGCTTCACATCATTCAGATGACGAAGAGGTTAGTAACTTTTCAGATGACGAAGAGGTTAGTAACTTAAACACTCCTCATTATAATCATGAATTAGCCATAGAATATAATGAAGCACAAAATGCAATAAAGGAACTTCTTGTTGAATGTAAAAATCTGCTTAAACAAGTATCAGCACAAAAGAAAGAAATTTCATGTCTTAAAGAAAAAATTGATATTATGGAAAAAGATGCTGAAAAATCAAAGCAGAATTTTACATGCAACAAATGTGATTCCCTTTCATTTAAAATTGTTCAATTAAATAGAGTAATTGAAAGATATGAAAAAGGATATATAGGATTAGAAAATGTTCTAAACATGCAAAGATATTCAAACGATAAAAGTGGTCTTGGATTTTCTAAATTTGACAAACCAAGCACCAATAAGACCATTTTTGTCAAATCAAGTACTCAAACAAATCAAGGAAATATTACAAATTTACAAAAAGGTCATTCTTATAAGGAGATAATTACTAAAAATAAACTTCATACATATACTAGTAAAATTCCTACTTGCTCATATTGTGGAATTCATGGTCACACACCTAATGTCTGTCATGTGAGAAACATTAGTGTTCCTAAAGGGCATTACGTGTGGATAAAGAAAGGTACTTTGTCATCACTCTTCAAAATTTAAAATTTTTCCTCTTGATAAGTTTCTAGAATTAATTCTTTGATATATATCTTTTATTAATATATGAATATGTGCCTTACATGTTGTATTTTATATGAAAATTTTTTTTAAAACAAAAACTTGAAAATGTAGTTCGTATACTAGGAATAGTTTTGATGAAGCTTGTTTAACAAGTTCTTATGATGCTTTAGTTAATTTTCCTTTTCAATATGTTTTTGTTATAATACTTGATCATGATTTTGGGTATTATTTGATATTCAAATATTCTCTTTTATATCTTAAAATTACTTGGATTCTACTTTATATATTGTCGATATTTTCCTTCTTTTTGATCATGTCAAAAGGGGGAGAAAAGTTTGGTATTTTGTTGTTTTTAAAACTGTTTGTAGGTCTTTTCCAAAATGATCACAACCATTCAAGTTCAACGGGGGAGTACGCATAAATTACGGGGGAGTAATTTTCCGATGATACAGTCTCTCCAAACAACAAAAGTTTTGTCATAATCAAAAAGGGGGAGAATGTAAAATACATGTTTTTGATGAAGACAAAAGACCAACGATGACGATGATGATCAAGACAACAAGCTCAAAAAGAAGAAGTCCAACATATCTCATTGATTAACTTTAGACTTCAAACATATTAAATGTTTAAATGTAAAGGTAAATGATACAATCACAAGATCAAGTACATGAGAACCTTTCATCTTTACACATGCATAAAAAGCATTTTCAAAAGTCAAAATTATATTTACAAAGTGTTCGATTAATATTTTTGACAAAATACAAATGTGTATTCGAATACAACCTAAGTGTATTCGAATACAGATGCAATTTGCTAAGTCAGAGAGTTGGCTATCTCATCTGTATTCGACTACACAGTGAAAAATTTGAATAATTTTTAACGTTGCAGCAAGTTGTATTCGAATACAGATATCTTGTAGTCGAATACAAGATAAAACATGGCTAAGTCAGAGAGTTGGTCATCTCATCTGTATTCGACTACACAGTGAAATGTTTGAATAATTTTTAACGTTGCAGCAAGCTGTATTCGAATACAGAAATCTTGTAGTCGAATACAACTGGAAGCAATGCAATTTTTCAGCTTTGAATTCAATTTAAAACATTACAATTCTTTCTCAAACCTCTTGGATCAAAGGTCACGAATCTGAAGAGATGTTTATGGACTATAAATATGTCATAACTTCAGATTCAAAGTAGACAATCCAATGGCCAAACCTTGAACGACTTTGAACAACTTTTCTATTTTTCTCAAAGTCATTTTTCATAATTCAAGTACTTGCATTTCATTTTCATATCCTTGACAAAGGTTCTCAAAGTACTTGAAGCAATATTGGATTGTTATTATTATACCTCTCTTTCATATTCCTACATCCTTATCAAATCACATTATTTGTAAAAAGAAAGTAGTATTTTCTTTAAGTAGTTTTATCTAAGATAGTGGGGTGCTATCTTAGAGGTTTTGTTAGAAGTTTGTAGCACAGATCCTAGGGTGGGACTTGTACATATTCTAACAATAGTGGAGAAATCTCTTGTGGTGTGCAAGAGGACTGGATGTACCCTTGGGTATAAGGGGAACCAGGATAAATCTGTTGTGTTCTTTACATTACTGCCATTTACATTATCTTTTACTATCCATAAGCGCAAAAATCAATTGCTAATTCGCTGAAAACAAGAAACACTCTAAAACACCTAATTCACCCCCCTTCTTAGGTGCACATCTGATCTTACAATTGGTATCAGAGCGGGTTCAAGGTAACCTACTCCTCGATCAATAACTCATGGCTTCCGCACAACCTGTTTTCAGAGTGGTGGCAGCAGTAACAGACCACCATGCTTCGTTGGCGAGCATTATGATTTTTGGAAGATACGTATGCAAGCGTATCTTGAAGCACAAGGAGACGATATATGGGATGCTGTCGAAAATGGTCCTTACATTCCAACAACAGTCATCAACAACAAAAAAGAAATTAAGATAAAGAATTCTTGGACCGATGACGATAAAAGAAAAGTGTTGTTCGATAAAAGGGCTAAAAACATTCTACAATCAGCACTAGGAATGGATGAATTTTTCCGCATATCTCACTGTAAAACAGCCAAAGAGATATGGGACACATTGGAAGTAACCCATGAAGGCACCATAGAGGTAAAAAGATCTAAACTTAATACACTTTCTCAAGAATATGAGTTATTTCGTATGCAGTCCGGAGAATTTATCTTAGACATGCAGAAAAGATTTTCCCACTTAACAAATCACTTAACGGCTCTTGGAAAGATTTTCTCCAACGATGAACTAAATCTGAAAGTATTAAGATCACTAACAAGGGCTTGGCAACCAAAGGTGACAGCAATATCAGAAAAGAAAAGCTTATCCAAGATGTCACTTTCTGCATTATTTGGAAAACTCCAAGAACATGAAATTGAACTTGGAAGGTTGGAGCAAACTGAAAGTCTAATAAAGAAGACCAAAAACGTTGCTCTAAAGACCGAATCAAAGGAACAAACCACAGATGAAAGTTCTGATGAAGACGAAAACATTACTTCCCTTGTTAGGAAATTTGGCAAGTTTCTTAAAAATGATAGAACTTTCAAAAAGGAAAGTTTCAAGAAAAAGGATAATTCTACTTCAAGCCAAAACTTCACTTGTTTCGAATGCGGGAAACAAGGACATATCAAAGCAGAATGTCCAAACCTCATCAAGAAAAATGTCGGTAAAAGGAAAGACTTCAAGAAAGCATACATAGCTTGGGAAGATAACGAAGTAAGTTCATCATCAGAAACAGAGAGTGATGAATGTGCTAATGTTGCACTAATGGCTTCACATCATTCAGATGACGAAGAGTGTTCCAAAAGGGCATTACGTGTGGATAAAGAAAGGTACTTTGTCATCACTCTTCAAAATTTAAAATTTTTCCTCTTGATAAGTTTCTAGAATTAATTCTTTGATATATATCTTTTATTAATATATGAATATGTGCCTTACATGTTGTATTTTCTGTGAAAAAAAAAAAAATTCTTTTTTAAACAAAAACTTGAAAATGTAGTTCGTATACTAGGAATAGTTTTGATGAAGCTTGTTTAACAAGTTCTTATGATGCTTTCGTTAATTTTCCTTTTCAATATGTTTTTGTTATAATACTTGATCATGATTTTCGGTATTATTTGATATTCAAATATTATTTTTTATATCTTAAAATTACTTGGATTCTACTTTATATATTGTCGATATTTTCCTTCTTTTTGATCATGTCAAAAGGGGGAGAAAAGTTTGGTGTTTTGTTGTTTTTAAAACTGTTTGTAGGTCTTCCATCTTTTTCCAAAATGATCACAAACATTCAAGTTCAACGGGGGAGTACGCATAAATTACGGGGGAGTAATTTTCTGATGATACAGTCTCTCCAAACAACAAAAGTTTTGTCATAATCAAAAAGGGGGAGAATGTAAAATACATGTTTTTGATGAAGACAAAAGACCAACGATGATGATGATGATCAAGACAACAAGATCAAAAAGAAGAAGTCCAACATATCTCATTGATTAACTTTAGACTTCAAACATATTAAATGTTTAAATGTAAAGGTAAATGATACAATCACAAGATCAAGTACATGAGAACCTTTCATCTTTACATATGCATAAAAAGCATTTTCAAAAGTCAAAATTATATTTACAAAGTGTTCGATTAATATTTTTGACAAAATACAAAGGTGTATTCGAATACAACCTAAGTGTATTCGAATACAGATGAAATATTGCTAAGTCAGAAGCAAAAACATATCATCTGTATTCGACTACAACCAATGTGTATTCGAATACAGATAAAACATGGCTAAGTCAGAGAGTTGGCCATCTCATCTGTATTCGACTACCCAGTGAAAAATTTGAATAATTTTTAACGTTGCAGCAAGTTGTATTCGAATACAGATATCTTGTAGTCGAATACAACTGGAAGCAATGCAATTTTTCAGCTTTGAATTCAATTTAAAACATTACAATTCTTTCTCAAACCTCTTGGATCAATGGCCACGAATCTGAAGAGATGTTTATGGACTATAAATATGTCATAACTTCAGATTCAAAGTAGACAATCCAATGGCCAAACCTTGAACGACTTTGAACAACTTTTCTATTTTTCTCAAAGTCATTTTTCATAATTCAAGTACTTGCATTTCATTTTCATATCCTTGACAAAGGTTCTCAAAGTACTTGAAGCAATATTGGATTGTTATTATTATACCTCTCTTTCATATTCCTACATCCTTATCAAATCACATTATTTGTAAAAAGAAAGTAGTACTTTCTTTAAGTAGTTTTATCTAAGATAGTGGGGTGCTATCTTAGAGGTTTTGTTAGAAGTTTGTAGCACAGATCCTAGGGTGGGACTTGTACATATTCTAACAATAGTGGAGAAATCTCTTGTGGTGTGCAAGAGGACTGGATGTACCCTTGGGTATAAGGGGAACCAGGATAATTCTGCTGTGTTCTTTACATTACTGCCATTTACTTTATCTTTTACCATCCATAAGCGCAAAAATCAATTGCTAACTCGCTGAAAAGAAGAAATACTCTGAAACACCTAATTCACCCCCCTTTCTTAGGTGCACATCTGATCTTACAGGTTGAACATTTACGTTATTTTCGTCCTCCCTAGGCTTATTCAAATCCAATTAGGGTTTTTAACTAAACTTGTGCATCCAATAAATGATTTTGTCTCATTGGTTGAACATTTACGTCATTTTCGTCCACCCTAAGCTTATTCTAATCCAATTAGGGTTTTTAACGAAACTTTTGCATCCAATAAGTGATTTTGTGTCATTGTTTAAACATTTAGGTCATTTTCGTCCTCCATAGGCTTATTCTAATCCAATTAGGGTTCTTAACCAATCTTCTGCATCCAGTAAGTTCGTTTGTGTCATTGGTTGAACATTTAGGTCATTTTCGTCCTCCCTAGGCTTATTCTAATCCAATTAGGGTTTTTAACCAATCTTGTGCATCCTATAAGTTCTTTTGTGTCATTGGATGAACATTTAGATCAATTTCGTCCTCCCCAGGCTTCTTCTTATCCACATAGGGTTTTTAACTAAACTTGTGTATCCAATAAGTAATTTTGTGTCATTGGTTGAACATTTAAGTCATTTTCGTACTCCATAGGCTTATTCTAATCCAATTAGGGTTTTTAACCAATCTTGTGCATCCAACAAGTTCGTTTGTGTCATTGGTTGAAAATTTAGGTCATTTTCGTCCTACCTCGACCTATTCTAATCCAATTAGGGTTTTTAACCAATCTTGTGCATCCAACAAGTTCGTTTGCGTCATTGGTTGAACATTTAGGTCATTTTTGTCCTCCTTAGGCTTATTATAATCCATTTAGGGTTTTTAACCAATCTTGTGCATCCAATAAGTTCGTTTGTGTCATTGGTTGAACATTTACGTCATTGTCGTCCTCCCTAGGCTTATTCTAATCCAATTAGCATTTTTAACTAATCTTGTGCATCCAATATGTGATTTTGTGTCATTGGTTGAACATTTAGGTCATTTTCGTCCACCCTATGCTTATTCTAATCCAATTAATGTTTTTAACCAATCTTGTGCATCCAATAAGTGATTTTGTGTGATTGGTTGAACATTTACGTCATTTTTGTCCACCCTAAGCTTATCCGAATCCAATTAGGGTTTTTAACGAATCTTTTGCATCCAATAAGTGATTTTGTGTCATTGTTTGATCATTTAGGTCATTTTCGTCATCCTTAGGCTTATTCTAATCCAATTATGGTTTTTAACCAATCTTGTGCATCCTATAAGTGATTTTTTGTCATTGGTTGAACATTTAAGTCATTTTCGTCCTCCCTAGGCTTATTCTAATCCAATTAGGTTTCTTAACCAATCTTGTCCATCCAACAAGTTCGTTTGTGTCATTGGTTGAACATTTACGTCATTTTCGTCCTCCTTAGGGTGATTCTAATACAATTAGGGTTTTTAACCAATCTTGTGCATCCAATAAGTGATTTTGTGTCATTGGTTGTGTAAAATACATGTTTTTGATGAAGACAAAAGACCAACGATGACGATGATGATCAAGACAACAAGCTCAAAAAGAAGAAGTCCAACATATCTCATTGATTAACTTTAGACTTCAAACATATTAAATGTTTAAATGTAAAGGTAAATGATACAATCACAAGATCAAGTACATGAGAACCTTTCATCTTTACATATGCATAAAAAGCATTTTCAAAAGTCAAAATTATATTTACAAAGTGCTTGATTAATATTTTTGACAAAATACAAAGGTGTATTCGAATACAGATGCAATAGCTAAGTCAGAGAGTTGGCCATCTCATCTGTATTCGACTACACAGTGAAAAATTTGAATAATTTTTAACGTTGCAGCAAGTTGTATTCGAATACAAATATCTTGTAGTCGAATACAAGATAAAACATGGCTAAGTCAGAGAGTTGGTCATCTCATATGTATTCGACTACACAGTGAAATTTTTGAATAATTTTTAACGTTGCAACAAGTTGTATTCGAATACAGATCTCTTGTAGTCGAATACAACTGGAAGCAATGCAATTTTTCAGCTTTGAATTCAATTTAAAACATTACAATTCTTTCTCAAACCTCTTGGATCAAAGGCCACGAATCTGAAGAGATGTTTATGGACTATAAATATGTCATAACTTCAGATTCAAAGTGGACAATCCAATGGCCAAACCTTGAACGACTTTGAACAACTTTTCTATTTTTCTCAAAGTCATTTTTCATAATTCAAGTACTTGCATTTCATTTTCATATCCTTGACAAAGGTTCTCAAAGTACTTGAAGCAATATTGGATTGTTATTATTATACCTCTCTTTCATATTCCTACATCCTTATCAAATCACATTATTTGTAAAAAGAAAGTAGTACTTTCTTTAAGTAGTTTTATCTAAGATAGTGGGGTGCTATCTTAGAGGTTTTGTTAGAAGTTTGTAGCACAGATCCTAGGGTGGGACTTGTACATATTCTAACAATAGTGGAGAAATCTCTTGTGGTGTGCAAGAGGACTGGATGTACCCTTGGGTATAAGGGGAACCAGGATAAATCTGTTGTGTTCTTTACATTACTGCCATTTACATTATCTTTTACTATCCATAAGCGCAAAAATCAATTGCTAATTCGCTGAAAACAAGAAACACTCTAAAACACCTAATTCACCCCCCTTCTTAGGTGCACATCTGATCTTACAATTGGTATCAGAGCGGGTTCAAGGTAACCTACTCCTCGATCAATAACTCATGGCTTCCGCACAACCTGTTTTCAGAGTGGTGGCAGCAGTAACAGACCACCATGCTTCGTTGGCGAGCATTATGATTTTTGGAAGATACGTATGCAAGCGTATCTTGAAGCACAAGGAGACGATATATGGGATGCTGTCGAAAATGGTCCTTACATTCCAACAACAGTCATCAACAACAAAAAAGAAATTAAGATAAAGAATTCTTGGACCGATGACGATAAAAGAAAAGTGTTGTTCGATAAAAGGGCTAAAAACATTCTACAATCAGCACTAGGAATGGATGAATTTTTCCGCATATCTCACTGTAAAACAGCCAAAGAGATATGGGACACATTGGAAGTAACCCATGAAGGCACCATAGAGGTAAAAAGATCTAAACTTAATACACTTTCTCAAGAATATGAGTTATTTCGTATGCATCCCGGAGAATCTATCTTAGACATGCAGAAAAGATTTTCCCACTTAACAAATCACTTGACGGCTCTTGGAAAGATTTTCTCCAACGATGAACTAAATCTGAAAGTATTAAGATCACTAACAAGGGCTTGGCAACCAAAGGTGACAGCAATATCAGAAAAGAAAAGCTTATCCAATATGTCACTTTCTGCATTATTTGGAAAACTCCAAGAACATGAAATTGAACTTGGAAGGTTGGAGCAAACTGAAAGTCTAATAAAGAAGACCAAAAACATTGCTCTAAAGACCGAATCAAAGGAACAAACCACAGATGAAAGTTCTGATGAAGACGAAAACATTACTTCCCTTGTTAGGAAATTTGGCAAGTTTCTTAAAAATGATAGAACTTTCAAAAAGGAAAGTTTCAAGAAAAAGGATAATTCTACTTCAAGCCAAAACTTCACTTGTTTCGAATGCGGGAAACAAGGACATATCAAAGCAGAATGTCCAAACCTCATCAAGAAAAATGTCGGTAAAAGGAAAGACTTCAAGAAAGCATACATAGCTTGGGAAGATAACGAAGTAAGTTCATCATCAGAAACAGAGAGTGATGAATGTGTTAATGTTGCACTAATGGCTTCACATCATTCAGATGACGAAGAGGTTAGTAACTTAAACACTTCTCATTATAATCATGAATTAGTCATAGAATACTATGAAGCACAAAATGCAATAAAGGAACTTCTTGTTGAATGTAAAAATCTGCTTAAACAAGTATCAACACAAAAGAAAGAAATTTCATGTCTTAAAGAAAAAATTGATATTATGGAAAAAGATGCTGAAAAATCAAAGCAGAATTTTACATGCAACAAATGTGATTCCCGTTCATTTAAAATTGTTCAATTAAATAGAGTAATTGAACGATATGAAAAAGGACATATAGGATTGGAGAATGTTCTAAACATGCAAAGATATTCAAACGATAAAAGTGGTCTTGGGTTTTCTAAATTTGACAAACCAAGCTCAAATAAGACCATTTTTGTCAAATCAAGTACTCAACCCAAACAAAGAAAAATTACAATTTTACAAAAAGGTCATTCTTATAAGAAGAAAATCACTCAAAATAAATTTTATAGATATGCTATTAAAAATAAATTTACTCCTACTTGTACCTATTGTGGTTTTCATGGTCACACACCTAATGCTTGTCATGTGAGAAACATTAGTGTTCCAAAAGGGCATTACGTGTGGATAAAGAAAGGTACTTTGTCATCACTCTTCAAAATTTAAAATTTTTCCTCTTGATAAGTTTCTAGAATTAATTCTTTGATATATATCTTTTATTAATATATGAATATGTGCCTTACATGTTGTATTTTCTATAAAAAAAAAATTCTTTTTTAAACAAAAACTTGAAAATGTAGATCGTATACTAGGAATAGTTTTGATGAAGCTTGTTTAACAAGTTCTTATGATGCTTTAGTTAATTTTCTTTTTCAATATGTTTTTGTTATAATACTTGATCATGATTTTGGGTATTATTTGATATTCAAATATTCTCTTTTATATCTTAAAATTACTTGGATTCTACTTTATATATTGTCGATATTTTCCTTCTTTTTGATCATGTCAAAAGCGGGAGAAAAGTTTGGTATTTTGTTGTTTTTAAAACTGTTTGTAGGTCTTTTCCAAAATAATCACAAACATTCAAGTTCAACGGGGGAGTACGCATAAATTACGGGGGAGTAATTTTCCGATGATACAATCTCTCCAAACAACAAAAGTTTTGTCATAATCAAAAAGGGGGAGAATGTAAAATACATGTTTTTGATGAAGACAAAAGACCAACGATGACGATGATGATCAAGACAACAAGCTCAAAAAGAAGAAGTCCAACATATCTCATTGATTAACTTTAGACTTCAAACATATTAAATGTTTAAATGTAAAGGTAAATGATACAATCACAAGATCAAGTACATGAGAACCTTTCATCTTTACACATGCATAAAAAGCATTTTCAAAAGTCAAAATTATATTTACAAAGTGTTCGATTAATATTTTTGACAAAATACAAATGTGTATTCGAATACAACCTAAGTGTATTCGAATACAGATGCAATTTGCTAAGTCAGAGAGTTGGCTATCTCATCTGTATTCGACTACACAGTGAAAAATTTGAATAATTTTTAACGTTGCAGCAAGTTGTATTCGAATACAGATATCTTGTAGTCGAATACAAGATAAAACATGGCTAAGTCAGAGAGTTGATCATCTCATCTGTATTCGACTACACAGTGAAAGATTTGAATCATTTTTAACGTTGCAACGAGTTGTATTCGAATACAGATTTCTTGTAGTCGAATACAACTGGAAGCAATGCAATTTTTCAGTTCTGAATTCAATTTAAAACATTGCAATTCTTCCTCAAACCTCTTGGATCAAAGGCCACGAATCTGAAGAGATGTTTATGGACTATAAATATGTCATAACTTCAAATTCAAAGTAGACAATCCAATGGCCAAACCTTGAACGACTTTGAACAACTTTTCTATTTTTCTCAAAGTCATTTTTCATAATTCAAGTACTTGCATTTCATTTTCATATCCTTGACAAAGGTTCTCAAAGTACTTGAAGCAATATTGGATTGTTATTATTATACCTCTCTTTCATATTCCTACATCCTTATCAAATCACATTATTTGTAAAAAGAAAGTAGTACTTTCTTTAAGTAGTTTTATCTAAGATAGTGGGGTGCTATCTTAGAGGTTTTGTTAGAAGTTTGTAGCACAGATCCTAGGGTG
The DNA here is from genome assembly GCA_037974735.1 of Cicer chorassanicum. Classification (NCBI taxonomy): domain Eukaryota; kingdom Viridiplantae; phylum Streptophyta; class Magnoliopsida; order Fabales; family Fabaceae; genus Cicer; species Cicer chorassanicum. The sequence goes on from JBBPBP010000002.1 coordinate 20,048,330, forward strand.
GGACTTGTACATATTCTAACAATAGTGGAGAAATCTCTTGTGGTGTGCAAGAGGACTGGATGTACCCTTGGGTATAAGGGGAACCAGGATAAATCTGTTGTGTTCTTTACATTACTGCCATTTACATTATCTTTTACTATCCATAAGCGCAAAAATCAATTGCTAATTCGCTGAAAATAAGAAACACTCTAAAACACCTAATTCACCCCCCTTCTTAGGTGCACATCTGATCTTACAGAAGTCTTAAAACAAGCTTGGATTATTCCCAGTTGAATATAAGATCATCCACATAGAGACAAGCAATCAAAATATCTATGTTATCACAGACTTTGACATAAAGAACATATTTATTTATACAACGAGCAAATCCATTGTCTTTAAAGTACTTGTCGATGCAACTATTCCATGCTATTGGTTCTTGCTTCAACCCATACAACACTCTCCTCAATCTCTGAACTTTATCTTCATAGACCTCTTCTTCAAGATAAACATTTAAAAATGTCAATTTTATATCAAGTTGATAAACTTTTCAGTTCATTTGAGTTGCTGGAGGGATTAAAAGTCTTTATTATATTCATCTTCATGCTTTTGTTTGTAGTCTTTGACAATTGATAGACTAATGTGTTAAGTGAAATGTGTTATATCTAAATAATGTGATATGTGTTTTTCTTGTGTTTGTGTACTATGTTTTATTGAATGTAAGTGGCATTTAGGTTATAGAATTTTCCATGAAATAACTTGAGGATGGTTGTGCATGGGTAACGAATTTGAATAATGTTATGTTTAAAAGTACGACATTCTACTGAGGTTCTATTTTGATTTGGTAAAACATGAAGTAGCAATGTCAATCACAAGAAAATAGGGGGTTTGAATTGTGATCCTTTTAAAATTTTGATTCTTGTGCTTAATTTAAATTAACTCAAGATTGATCTTGGTTTGATAAAGGCATAACGTTCTTCATTAGAATATAACAATAAAAATTTCACAAAGTGATTAGTGTTGTGCAGGTGAATAATAAAAATGAGATAAGAGATAGAAAGATCATACACAAAAGTATATTGGTTCACCCAACTCGAGTATATTATCTTGAGTATATTATTAAATATACTCTGTAATGAATATTGATGATTTGTAGTGTAGATCGATGTACTTTCGTAGCCCAAATCGATCTTAAATTACAACAGATTTTGTTTTTTGTAAACTAGAACGTTCTTGGATTAAAGCTGTGAAAACCAGAACGATCATCGTTTCTATTTTGAGTGATTTGCTGGATTTTGAACTTCTGACAGTTGTTGCTTGCCAAGCTTTTGTGTTCCATACGTGTGTTAGTGATGTAGTGACTTTATCATTTCTATCCAGGTTGTACTTGTTTATCTTAACCATCAATTTAGAGATTGATCTTGCTATTTGTTCTTGATACTTTGCTTTTCTTTTTGTTGATCGATTCTGTCCAAAGCAATCTTGTTGTATAATTATGTTCTTTTGTTTTGAAGACTGGTTTATTTGTAATGAAGGTTGATATATTTTCGCAGCCTAGAACGATCTTGATTAATGAAATCTTTGTCCAGAATGTTCTTGGACTGAATGCTGTGAAAACCAGAATGATCTTCGTTTTTCTGTTTAATAACCACAACAGTCTTGCTTTCTCATAATTCTGTTTTTGATAAACCAGAATGATCTTCGTTTTTCCATAGTGATCTTGTCATCAATTTTTATGCACTTTGATGAAGTGAATGGCTTCTTGTTTGTTCACTTATGCAATTCATGTTCCTTAAATAAAACTCAAGTGCAATTATTAGTAGATCATCATTCATAAAACTTAATCATTTATTTCATAAGGTTTGTTGTCATTAAAACATACATCAAAAAAATATTTTTAACTCAACAAAACAGTAAACAACAAGGTCATATAGGCAATCAGTGTAGTCACGGTCTGTGAATGGTGTGACGCACAACTAAGGTTTTATTTTGGTGAAAATAAAATGAATAGTAAACGATAAGGTTGTACTGACAGTCGATGGTGTCATGATTTATGAATTGGGAATAGAATGACGGAGTCATGTAGTTGTTTTGCATGAATGTGGTGAAGTCCACGATCATATGTATGGATGCACGAGGTTAATTGATGCTAGGAATTAGGCCATCCTAACCCGTTTTTTATTGTGATCGACTAACAACATTTCGACTCCATGAAAAGTTAGACAACACTCTCCTAAATTTCACTTGGAAATGTTAATGACAATTAGGATCATGGCTATTGAATATTCTAGCCATTGTATATGTCATGCCTTTTGGTTGGCCTTTTTATGTCTATTTCAATCGTCGATTTGGCGATTGTTTTCCTGATGTATATAGTTATGTCTATGACTCCTTTTATATGGTGTATGTCCTTTTGAGGACCACAAGACTTCATATGTTCTATATGTATTTATATTCTACGTGTTATTTTCTCGTACATCATGTTTCATATGTTGTATATGTATTTATATTCTACGTGTTATTTTTCTATATGTTAATTGTATTTGAAAATTTAAATATTTCCGCAAAATTTGTGACGCTAATAAGGGTTAGGAGTTCAATTTCATCAAAATGGGAATTGGATTGTCTCGATTTTCAAATTTGAGAAAAAATCGAAATGTTGTCGCAAAGGTTCCGATTTGATAAGGTCCTATAGATCAAGGAAGTAGTGGATTTCCCATCCTCCGTCAAATGTCAAGTCACATAATCATCGTCAACCTCTCTTATCCGAGGCATAACCATAATATTAATCTAATTGCTAATATCATCACTCAAGAGGCTACAAATGTGGCCAAAGTCCCAATTTCTCTAAGTATCCTTTAAATTAGCCACTCAAAGAGTGGATTCAATCAAGGAAGGATCTCTGGTCCAAAAATTAGCAACCATCATCAACTTTCCAAACAGTCTTGAACATCTTTCCAAGTTTTGCAGATGCTTTGCAACATGTTAAGGCATAATGTCTATGCCGCATTTATACCTTACTCTGATCACTTTGCACCAAAGGCTACCTTGGTCATTGATTAAATTTCAACCAACCTTCGTAAGGGACGCTCGGTTAACAGTCCTCGTCAATCTCAAATCAAGGCCACCGCACTTTTTGGGTTTATATAAATTCGACCAATTAACTATATAGATATGTCTACTGTTATCCAAATTCCCCATATGAACTCACGACGCCTCTTATCAATCTCATCACAGATAAATCTAGGTAGATTGGTCGATTGCATAACATAAGTGGAAAGAGCCTGGTAACTGACTTAGTCAAGATAAAACACTCATCCATAGACAATAGTTTTTTTATTTCCAATGACTCAAACGTTGACCTACCTTACCAATAATAAACTAGAAGGGCTATATTTCCCAAGGCCATCGATCATTTAAAAACTCGACACCTTCCACAACCTAGTTCTGAACATTATAATAATATATAATTGAATACATGAATACAACTATTTTACACTCAAACTAATACCTATTATAAATTTGTTTGGATAAACAATTTATTTAATATCTTATAGTACAAGCATTTATAAGTGTTATAAATGTTATAAACAATTTTTATAACATAAAGTAAAATAAAGTCAAATTTTATATAGTCATTTTGTACATGTTTTAATTCATTATTTAAATGATCTATAACGTGATAAATTTTGACAGTTTAAATACTGATTGTGATTAGGAGCAGTTAACTCGATTAGTTTTAACAAAACTTACTACTCAATACTACTTTAAAAGATACGACACTACTGTTGAAGTAACCTCTTATTTCATTTAAATAACAAGAATAATCCCGTTGAAAAAACACGTTGGGTTTCAATTTTCAAATGGACTTCTCTAACCCAAAAAAAATTAGAATCCATTTTACTAAATAACGGTTGAAATGTGATAAAATGAAAAATAATAAAAATAGTAATATTATAAACAGCTTCTCTAAGTTCAAACCCCTGGAAAAATAGTGACAGAATGAATCATTAAAAAACACCCCGAGAAAAACATGGCAGCATTTCGTTTCCAACTTTACAAAAGTATAATCCTCTACAAAGATCAATCTTCTATAGATCCTTTTCAGCTTATGCTGACGAACAAATCTACCAAACTACCAGTGTCTATAAACAATTATATTGTAAAAATGGGCCCGGTAGTTTAATAAATCGACCAACTCTGCTCTCTAAAAGTATGCTAAAAATACATGAGACAATAAAGTTCTTTATTTTCTGTCATAACAGAGATGTTGAGGTTTTAGACTACATTTCAGAGAGTTCATTTTAACTTTATAATAAATAACTTGTGTAAATGTTTGAAACAAAGTATGAAAATTGCAGCTTCCTAAGTAGTTTTCAGCTTATCATAAGCTTTTCAAAATAGTTCATAGAAACAACTTATACAAACTTTACCTGGAGTTTAATCATATCCTCTACATTGTCGAAACAGCTCATACATAAGTTCTCATTAGTAGTGCTTATTGAATAATCACCTAATAAGTTGTTTACTCAAACACCCAATCAACCTATAATCTCATGTGAAACTATCATGCTTCTCATCATTGCTATCTCACTCAGACTTATTTCCATCATAATTAAATCCAAAGATGATTACTCTGCCTTTCCATTTACAATTATAATCTAACTAAACACAATAGTGTCTGAAAGAACTTGTAAAAATAGCTTATGATATATCCATAAGCCATTGTGTATTTTCATAAGCACTGCAAGTCTATTTATTGAAACAACTTATGCGAAAGTTATGTGTAGTTTACCCCTGTGCTTCTTTGATTGCAAAAACAACTTATATATAAGCTCTCATAAGTTCTTAATTATTAAGCACTTAATAAGTTGCTTATTCAAACACCCACTTGTTGTTGTATAACTCATGTGATCCTACAATATTTCTCATCATAACTACCACACTCATAGGCTTGTTTCCGTTAGAAAGAAACTCAAAGATGTTTACTCTGCTTTGCCATTTACAATTAAATACACAAGCTATTCTGACAAGAATATGTATCTGGAGTTTCACTATAAAAGCATCCACTGTACCATGTACCGACAATCAAATACAATAGCTTTTGTTACAAGAATATGTATCATGAGTTTTTTCTTTGAAAGAATTACAGGTATACCGCGTACCTTTTCAGCTAGAAATGCTTTTCCTATTCCAAGATGAGTAGGCCGAGTCGCCATAATGTCTGCCTCAAAAAGGAAGCACAGGTAAATAGAACTCAAGCTCAACAATGTTTTGGGAGAATCAGTTTTAAAAGAAAGAAACGAGAATAATTTATTATTGGGAATTATTCATGAGTATGATCTACAGATTCTACACGTTTCCGTTCTTTTTCTTCTATTTGCACATTTTCAGTTTCATAAAATTCCATGATTAATGTTTATACAAAAACTACCAGAGATAAAGGCAATCAGCAAAAATTTAATAGAAGAAAAAGGCTATCATGCAGTAAATTTGATTTAATTGCTGGAGAAACCAAATAACAGCAGAGTGCAGCATTCTCCAGGATGCACAATAATAAAACAAAAAACAAATAGGAAATTATGGACACTATTATATTACCTAGGATTTTTCACATGAAGCAACAAGAAGATGATTGAGATGAATATACTAACAGTGCCAACAAATAAATTGGCAACTCCAAGGAAGTCATTTTTTCCACCCAGCCAGCTTGATGTTGACAGAACAAGCTTCTTCTTTCCACCAAAACTGTAAGTGTTATAGTTATTCTTTAGGTGGACTACTATAACATCATCAGCCTCCAAATCCTCTTCTATTCTACCATACAATTTTCGGAAGGTGGGAAGAGCAGCAGTCCGCATCCAAACTATAAGATCTTCTTGATCACTAAGCTGAAATACAGAAATCAGAATGACCAACAAGCAGAAATAGAATAACTCATTAGAATAAATACAAAAAAATTATTAGTAGCAAAAATCAGTATCAGTTTAAAAAGAAAATTTGAAGGAGGAAAACAAATTAGAAACAAGAGATGTTTATTCCCCATGCCACACCCACAAAACACCAATTTCATCTCCAGTTAGGCCTATTATATTTCAACTTCAGCTGATTCAAACCAAATGAAGATAAATAGAAGAAAAATAGATCTATGGAGGAACCCACGTAAATGCTATTTAATATTAATTGAACATTTTGTATTCTCACACAATAATGACTAATACATAATCCATCGATAAGATTTAGTGAAAGATAATTGCAATTTTCCCTAGTGGTCACTGATTCAAATTGCAGAAACATCCTCTCCACTTACAGTGGTCGGAATGTTTTTACATCTAACCCCTCCTCGAACCCCAAAATTGTGAGTTCTTAATGCAGTCGACGGCCCATTAGAATTGATAATCTACTTTAAGAGGTGAAAACAAGTTGCATGGATTAGGTATCTTGAATCCAACTTAAAAAGTTCGATGGAGTTTAAATTGGATGTCTAACAAGATTAAAACCAAAAGGATGAAATGGAGAAATGGTGTGCATAACTATCATCACAAAGTGCCTTAAACCTAGCAAAATTCACCTGCTCTATTGTAGTATTTAGTAAATGTTAGACAATGAAGGTCCCACAACAGAAAAAAGGCAAGTAATGCAGAAATGAGAATGTTAACGAATTAAGGTGGATGAGTGGATGATATACATGAAAAAATAAGACTAGGAAGAGTACGATGACTGAAAACCAGTCAAGCAATTTGATTATGTGAGAAGAAAACCAATTGAAGCTTCATACAAAAAAGTGGATAAAAAAATAGAAGCTAATCCAGGTAAAATACTATTACAAAAGACCTTGCTCAAAATGGTTTTCATGAAATTGTGATCTTTGATAGAACCCAATGCCATTGATTGACCCATGTAACCAACCACAAGATTTTATTGTTGTATTATGGTCATGAATGATCCACTTGTACACAATGGAGGTAATTGTTGGAGAGTCCCACATTGAATGAGATATGATCTAGAAATGTGTTTATAAGTGGGAGATATCCCACACTTTACAAGGTGTTAAAATATTATATTAAAATGTAAATAATTAGATTAGATGGGCTGTAAGTATTCTGGCCCGTTAGTATTACTATCTATTTGTATTTCTGTTATTATGTTTGTCTATATAAAGAACTTCCGCTGTGTAGTTGAAACACACGGGTTATTCAATATGTCTCTCAATCCTCTTCCTATTTAACATGGTATCTAGAGTCTTTTGAGAGACAACCCTAATTGTCAACTACCCGGTGGACCCACTGTCTCCGGTGAATATTTTTTTTCCGGCAAACCGTGTTCTCAACTCCGGTTTCCTCCTCCCTACCTTTGATATTTCTAAATTTGTTATCCATCTATCCACGCTCCGCCGCCACTGCCGTCACTGTTGTTGCTGTCTCCGACGATTTTTTTCGACGAACGACCACACCAGCAGTGTCGCACACCCCAGATCGGCCTACCCCATCAGACGCGCCACCAGAAAAGGCCCCACGCGCCACCAGCTTCCACGCGCATGAGATCCACGCGCCGCCAGCAGCCGCCGCGCGTGGCGGCGCATCCGGCCACCGTTCACGGCGCCGCTTCTTCCGTGGCACTCGCCTCGGCCTCCGGCTTCCATATCTGCCCTCAGTTCTGAGTTTCGAGTTACGGATATACGAGTTCCAGTTCAAACAGCCCCTGTATTCCCGGTTCCGACGCGTTTTTTGGCACTCTTTGCTGACCATGACGTCACAATCTGAAACAAAGAGCATCTTCACCAACTACATCACTTCTCCTCTCTCTGTGGAAAAATTGATTGGATCAAATTATGATAGTTGGGCCGCCGACATCAAACTATGGATGCTTGGTCAAGGTTACGAGGACCATCTCACTCAAAATCCTGACAAGGTGGTTGTGACTGAAACATCCAAATGGAAACAGATAGATGCTCAGTTGTGTAGTGTAATTAAGTCTACACTTCATCCAGATGTTAAACTGATTTTCCGTCCACATCTCACGTGTGAATTAGTTTGGAGTCAAGCAAAGGCTCTTTATACTAACGACACTCAACGTCTCTATGGAGTTTGTCACCGATTGCTGAATATCATTACTCCGAAGACAATAGATGGCTCTATTTCTTCATATCTAGGGACCGTTCATAGTGCACTACATGATTTTAATGAGCTTCTCCCTCCTGCTGCAAGTAATCCAGTTGAACACAAGAAAGAGCTGGAACAACGCAGCACCTTCTTCATGCTCCTTGCACTTTATGGCCTACCCCAGGAGTACTCTGCAACTCGTGATCAAATTCTGGGGTCTGTTACTGTTCCGGATCTGTCTACTACCTCAGCGATCCTTCTTCGAGTACCAGCAAAGCATCCAGTTGAGCATTCTGTTACTTCAGCTCCGGGTGACACTGCTGCCCTTGCATCTCAGGGACATAATCAGAATCGCTCTCGTGGAGGACCATCCAACTCTAAGTCTCGTCCCAAATGTAAGCATTGTCATCGGCTTGGACACACTATTGATCGCTGTTGGAAGTTGCATGGTAAGCCTCCGCCTTCGATAAATGCAACTCAGCTTGATCCTTCTGCCACTGTTCAGACTACACCATCTCCACAAGGCTCTGCGGCAAATTATGAAGATATCCTTCGATGGGTTCAGAGTCATCCGAACTCTAGTTCTCCTACTTCGGTTGCACATACTGGTAACTCATCTGTTTACCTATCTCACTCATCTTCTCTTGGCCCTTGGGTTCTTGATTCTGGTGCGTCTGATCATGTCACTGGTAATAAAGGTCTCTTTTCTTCACTCTCTACATCTGGTTTTTTACCTACTATAACTTCTGCCAATGGCACTCAAACCCGCTCTCAAGGGGTTGGCACTGTCCAAATTCTTCCTTCCATCTCAGTTGCATCTGTTCTCTATGTACCTGGATGCCCTTTTAATTTACTTTCAGTTAGTCGATTGACTCGGTCCCATAACTGTATTATTTCTTTTACTAATGATAATGTTACCTTGCAAGACCGGAGTTCGGGACGGACGATTGGCGTCGGATGTGAGTCTCAAGGCCTCTATTACCTTTCTACATCTTCCAAGACGTGCTCTGCAACAGAGTCCCCTCATACTATCCATGCTCAGCTAGGACACCCAAGTCTTACAAAACTGCAAAAACTGGTGCCTAGTTTGTCTAAGTTGTCTACTTTACATTGTGAGTCGTGTCAGTTAGGGAAACATACCCGTAGTAATTTTTCTGATCGAGTCAATAAAAGAGTATCATCTCCCTTTGCTTTAGTTCACTCTGACATTTGGGGTCCTTCTCGTACTGTGTCTACTTTAGAGTCTAGGTATTTTGTTACTTTTATTGATGATTACTCTCGTTGTACGTGGTTATTTTTAATGAAAAATAGAGCTGAATTGTTTTCCATTTTTGAGCAATTTTATCAAGAAATTAAAACTCAATTTGGGGTGTCTATTCGTACCCTAAGAAGTGATAATGCTCGGGAATATTTGTCCCATCAATTTCAAAATTTTATGACTTCTAATGGTATTCTACATCAAACATCATGTCCTCATACACCCCAGCAAAATGGGGTAGCCGAACGCAAAAATCGGCATCTCATTGAAACCACACGAACCTTACTTATCCATGGCAATGTTCCATTCCACTTTTGGGGGGATGCTGTCATAACGGCATGCTACCTTATCAATCGTATGTCGTCTTCTGTCCTTGATGGCAATATCCCTTATTCGGTCCTCTTTCCCCATTCCCCTCTTCACCTACTACCACCTCGTGTCTTTGGGTCCACGTGTTTTGTCCACAATTTATCTCCTGGTTTGGACAAATTGTCAGCTCGATCACTCAAGTGTGTCTTTCTCGGTTATCATCGGTCCCAAAAGGGCTATTGTTGTTATTCTCCTACACTACACTGATACGTTACATCAGCCGATGTTACCTTTTTCGAGTCTGTACCTTATTTTAAATCTACCCATATAGCTTCTGAGCCCCATCAGGACCTTAATCCCGAACCTCCTCAAGTAATTATCCCTATACCACCCACTCTTGCTCCTACCGAACCTGTCGAGTCTGCCCCCCAACCTCCACGACCACTACAAACATATCAGCGTCGTCGCCTACCCTCCGTTGTGCCTCTTCCTATTCCCATTCCAGACTCTCCTCCGACGCCACCTCCGGATCCGGCCCTGCCATCTGAGCCTGACCTTCCCATTGCTCTTCGTAAGGATATTCGCACAACCCGTAATCCATCTCCTCATTATATTGATTTGTGTTATCATCGTCTTTCTCCTTTGCATTACAATTGCTTGTCCTCTTTGTCTTCTGTTTCTATTCCTAAAACTACAGGTGAAGCATTATCCCACCCTGAGTGGAGGCAAGCAATGCTTGATGAGATGTGTGCTCTACAAAGCAGTGGTACTTGGGAACTGGTTCCTTTACCTCATGGGAAGTCTTTAGTCGGGTGTCGTTAGATCTATACAGTGAAGGTTGGCTCTAATGGTAAGATTGATCGATTTAAGGCTCGGTTGGTAGCCAAGGGGTACACTCAGATTTATGGGTTGGATTACAGCGATACATTCTCACCTGTTGCCAAAATGGCATCTGTCAGACTGTTTTTCTCCATTGCAGCAATTCTACATTGGCTTCTCCATCAACTTGACATTAAAAATGCTTTTTTGCACGGTGATCTTGAAGAGGAAGTTTATATGGAGCAACCACCAGGGTTTGTTGCTCAGGGGGAGTTTTCCACCACGGTTTGTCGGCTGCACAGGTCTCTTTATGGTCTTAAACAGTCTCCTAGAGCTTGGTTTGGCAGATTCAGCTCGGTAGTACAAGAGTTTGGTATGATTCGTAGTGAAGCCGATCACTCTGTATTTTATCGTCACTCATCCCAAGGGTGCATCTATCTTATTGTTTATGTGGATGACATTGTTATAACTGGTAGTGATCAACAAGGAATACTCCAGTTGAAACAACATCTTTCAAATCAATTTCAGACTAAAGACCTTGGTAAACTCCATTATTTTTTGGGTATTGAGGTAGCCCAATCCAACGATGGCCTTGTAATTTCACAAAGAAAATATGCTATGGATATTCTTGAAGAAACAGGTCTGTTAAATGCCAAGCCAGTTGATACTCCTATGGATCCAAATGTCAAACTCCTACCTAATCAGGGGGAGCCTCTATCAGATTCAGGAAGATATAGAAGATTGGTTGGAAAATTAAACTATCTCACAGTTACTCGTCCTGACATTTCCTTCGCTGTCAGTGTGGTAAGTCAGTTCTTAAATTCTCCTTGCCAAGGACATATGGATGTTGTAATTCGAATTCTTAAATACGTCAAAAGTGCACCTGGAAAAGGTCTCATCTATGAAGATAGAGGACATACTCAGATAGTTGGCTACTCAGATGCCGATTGGGCAGGCTCACCCACAGATAGACGATCCACTTCCGGGTATTGTGTACTTGTCGGAGGAAATTTAATATCTTGGAAGAGTAAGAAACAAAATGTTGTTGCAAGATCCAGCGCTGAGGCAGAATACAGGGCCATGGCACTAGTAACATGTGAACTCATCTGGTTGAAACAGTTACTGAAAGAACTTCAATTTGAAGAGGCCAGCACAATGACACTAATATGTGATAATCAAGCTGCATTGCACATTGCCTCAAATCCTGTTTTTCATGAGAGGACCAAGCATATTGAGATAGACTGTCATTTTATTAGAGAAAAGATCGAATCGGGTGATATCATCACTAGCTTTGTTAATTCCAATGATCAGTTAGCAGATGTTTTTACAAAGTCATTGCGAGGTCCTAGAATTAGTTATATATGTAACAAGTTGGGTGCATTTGATTTATATGCTCCAGCTTGAGGGGGAGTGTTAAAATATTATATTAGAATGTAAATAATTAGATTAGATGGGCTGTAAGTATTCTGGCCCGTTAGTATTACTATATATTTGTATTTCTGTTATTATGTTTGTCTATATAAAGAACTTCCGCTGTGTGGTTGAAACACACGGGTTATTCAATATGTCTCTCAATCCTCTTCCTATTTAACACAAGGAAATTTTGAAAGGATGAGTTAGGCTCAATTCAAAAACATAAAATGGTATTAGAGCCTATTTAAGACTCTTTAGGTCACCTCCTATTAGGCCACTTGATTCACGCTCCAGGTGTTCAGCCGAATCAGCCCTAAGCATGAGGAGTGTGTGTGTTGAGAGTCTTGTATTGGATGAGACATAGTTTGAAAATGTGCTTGTGGAAGACATCTCTCACCTTACAACCCAATTTTGTAAGGTGGAGTTTGACTCAATCCAAATTCTAAGATGGTGTTAGAGCCTCTAACACCTAGAGCCTACATTGAATGAGATATCCCTGAAAATGTATAGTGAGAGGCATTTCTCACCTTACAAGCCGGTTTTTTAAGGTTGAATTAGGCACAACCCAAATTTTTAAGAGCAAGACTGATTTTTAGCCCAAAAGGAAGTCGTGAACCAACATTAATAACATTAAATCACTAACACTGTTATCATTTTTGAACTATTTAAATCAGTATCTTTTAGCTACCAGGAATTCTTTCAAATAAGTAAAAATTAGGCAAAGGTGTTGAGGAAAGGTAAACAAAGAGGTTTTGGATGTTTTAATTCTAAACAAGTTGTAACACAAGAAAGGACGAAAAAAGTCAAAATAAGATTAAAAAGCTAAGAACTTACAGGAATACTAGGATCCAGTTTTGCACCTCCAGTAAAGGTACCATTCTGAAAATTAAACGGGTAAACATGCTTCCCAAATTTGTGATTACGATCACTCTTCCACGCAATGTTTTTCCTATTAACCTTCAATTCTGATGGTCCGCGACTGAACTTATATGTATCGTTGAACAAACTCCATGCTATCAACCCACAAGGTACAATGGGAAGATCATCAGAGGACTCTAAAGGTCTACAAGAACTGGTATCATTGTATTCAAGTCCATGTAAGAGCTGCCGATCACTTCTACTTTTGACATATCTGAACAAAATGTGAATTTTTTGAATGAGCAAGAGAAATAAAAGCATGAAGTTGAAAGCAAATACAGGAGGATTTATATTTTGTGGGAAAGAATGGAGGAATTAAGAAAACCATGTTATTTTGGACTCAAATTTAAAACACCTTGACTAGATCTGAAATGCTTTTGGATACAGTACATGATATTAAATTCATAGACAATTCTATGACATGCTAGCAATAATTTGCAAAATTTAATAACTGCTGGATATATGTGGTTCAACTCAAACAATTGGTAAATATTTAAAGGAGACAGATTTCAAGAAATTCATACTTGAGAGAAATATACCCCTAATTGCTTAAGAGAAATGTCAGTAAGTCCAAACACAACCTAAGAGCAGCTACATAATATGAAAGCAAGAAAACCAGCTTGCCTCATAAGAGGACATACATTCAGGTTTGTATTGCACACTTATTGAAGCACTAACTTGAAATACACAATTTCCAATACTGAGAAGACTAATAAATGATACTTATACATGATTTCCATGCAGAGGAAGCGTGATGATACCATATCCCACGATCAGAACCAAATTCTGATCAGGGACAGATGCAGAAATTTCGACTAGAGGGGACAACATAAAAATGTATCAAAACATGAAAGATAAAAAATTATATCAAAACACTATATGATCATAGTTTGAAATTGTTGTAAAATTATTTCATTTTCAACACTATAAAAAATATCTATATGTATGTGACAAAACAATCATTCACCAAATCATCTTCTGATTGTGCATTTTATCTCCACAAATTCAATGCAGAGAAACTCATTTCAACTGTTTCAGTTGCCAAAGACAAAACCAAAGCTAGTAAATATACCATTGGGCATGTAATGATTTCTAATCAGTGTTGTTGATGGTGGATGGCGGCGAGTAAAAAATCCGCCGTAAACTTATTGCGGATGGCATAATGGAAAATGGTGGAAACACGGCCGACAAATTAAAAAACAAAAAACACCAATTAAAAAATAGAAATAAAAACCAAATCAATTTAATCTAAGATAATTTAAGAACTGGATGTCAATTAAAATAGATTTAAGATAACTTTCAAAACAGATATATAGATAAAAAAAAATAGAAAACAGAGAGAAGAGAGAGCTTGTCGGGCGCGCCTTATCAGAGGAGAGAACAGAAAAGTTAGGCAGTTTCGAAGTTGGTGGTGGGCAGTTGGATGATGGTTGCACATGCAGTTGGTTGGTGGAGGTGGCAGTTGCATACACAGTTGGGTCACAGTCACACACGCAGTAGAGGAAGAAAACATGGTAGAGAGTAGAGAGAGAAGAAACACAGAGAGAAGAGGGTAAACTGGTAAAGTATCCATCTTTTCAGGGTACTAGGATTTTTAACCTATTTTGGGCCTGGGATCGGGTCGGCACACCTGCACTTTTGTATGGCGGTATGTTGAAATCCTGCCACTGCATCCCGCCGTGGCCGACATTCAATAACACTGTTTCTAATTTTCATCAATATATATGAAAGATCCCTAATTTTGTAGTGGCAACACTTAACTTTTAGTGAGGGCAAAAATACAATTATTCAAACATTAGCAAGCACATAATTAAGTTAATGGGGGCCCAGATTTTGTACTAGTGGATCCATCTCTAACACTGATACTGAAGAAAGTAAAAGACAAAATACTTTCATATTTTATTACTACAGCCCTAAGCTGTTTATATAGGAAAAGAAATTACAATAGTAATACTGAGTAATAATGACAGAATAAAAATAAACATAATAATATAAAATAAAAGAGAATCAAATCTGATTTCTCTTGATTCTTCAACACCCCCCCTCAAGTTGGTGCATAGATATCTGTCATGCCCAACTTGGCTATAAGTCGCTCAAAATTGGGTCTTGCCAAACTTTTTGTCAAGATATCAGCAGTTTGCTGATTGGAAGTCACAAATGGCAGGCATATAATTCCAGCATCAATTTTTTCTTTTATAAAATGGCGGTCAATCTCAATGTGCTTGGTTCTATCATGTTGTACAGGGTTGTGAGCTATACTTATTGCTGCTTTGCTATCACAGAACAATTTTAAGGGCGAGTCAACTTTCATTTTCAGTTCGTCCAAGAGTTTACGAATCCATAAAAGTTCACAGATTCCTTGAGCCATTGCCCTGAATTCAGCTTCTGCACTGCTTCGAGCAACAACCCCTTGTTTCTTACTTCTCCAAGTAACTAAATTTCCCCAAACATAGGCACAATATCCAGTGGTGGATTTTCTATCAGTAACTGATCCTGCCCAATCAGCATCTGTAAATATAGAGACTTCTCTGTCATTAGTTTTCTTGAAGTACAAACCCTTTCCAGGATTGGATTTCAAGTACCTTAAGATCCGATAAACTGCCTCCAAGTGTTCTTCATAGGGAGAATGCATGAATTGACTTACAACACTCACAGAGAAAGCGATGTCAGGTCTAGTGTGGGCTAGATAAATAAGTTTGCCGACTAACCTCTGGTATCTTCCAATCTCAACAGGAACACTGCCTTTCTCCCAAAGTTTAGCATTTAATTCCATAGGAGTATCTGCTGGTCTACACCCACTCATCTCAGTTTCTTCCAAGAGATCTAGGATGTATTTTCTTTGAGAAACAACAATTCCCTTCTTTGAGCGAGCAACTTCCATACCAAGAAAATATTTAAGCGCGCCTAAATCTTTGATCTCAAATTCTTTTGTCAAATTTTTCTTCAATCTTTCCATCTCAACAATGTCATCTCCTGTGAGAATAATATCATCTACATATACAATTAGAATTGCAATTTTACCAACATTAGAGAACTTCATGAACAGAGTGTGGTCTGATTGTCCCTGCATATATCCTTGCCTTTTGACCGACCGAGTGAATTTTTCAAACCAAGCCCTTGGGGATTGCTTGAGACCATAAAGGGATTTTTGTAGTTTGCACACATTTGAACCAAATTTATCTTCAAAGCCAGGTGGACTATCCATGTATACTTCCTCCTCCAAATCACCATTCAGAAAAGCATTCTTTACATCAAGTTGGTTAAGAGACCAATCTAAATTCACTGCCAAGGACAAGAGAACTCTAATAGTGTTTAATTTGGCAACGGGAGCAAAAGTCTCTGAGTAATCAATGCCATATGTCTGAGTAAACCCTTTAGCAACCAAGCGTGCCTTGTATCTTTCAACTGTGTTATCAGAATTATATTTTACAGTAAATACCCATTTACAACCAACAATATTCTTTCCTGTAGGTAACGTCATGACTCTCCAAGTTTGATTCTTCTCAAGAGCTCTCATCTCCTCAAGAACAGCTTCCTTCCACTTTGGAATTTTTAGAGCCTCCTGTATATTTTTTGGAATTTCTACAGCAGACAACTTAGAGGTAAATGCAGCAAATGAAGAAGACAATTTTGAGTATGACACATAATTAGACAAAGGATATTTAGTGCATGATCTAACAGGTTTTCTAATTGCAATAGGAAGGTCTATATCAGGATACTCAACATGACTCTTAAGAACAGAAGAAGACTTACCTGTATCAAGATGATGTGTTGGATTATCTATTGGTTCAGAATCTTGGAAGGGTCGGAGAATGGGTCCTTCATTTCTCTGTTTATGGTTTCTTCTTTCAAAGACATTTCCCTTCCAAGTAGGGTCAATTGTAGTAAACCTGCTTTGTGTCTCTTTATCTGAGTCATTATGTTGTGGCATTTCAGGTGGTCCTTCATTATTGTGATTTTGATTTGAAATTGTCGCCCCTGAATCTGTCGAAACCTCATTCATAAGTGGATTGAGTTTCAATATTGATTCTTGGGCATTTTCTTTTGGTGCATCAATATAAGTCTCAGAATTTTGTGACAACACTATATCACTTAAAGTAATGATGTTTTCAAAAGTAAAAGATGAATCTTCCTTAAAATTTCCCCCCTGAAGATGAATGTCAGTAAAAAATGGTTGATTTTCAACAAAAGTAACATCCATGGTTACAAATATTTTTTTTGATTTTGGTTCAAAACACCGATACCCCTTTTGAGTTGGAGAGTAACCGGTAAACACACATTTTATTGCTCGTGGCTCGAGTTTGTCAAGGTGTTTATGTTCATGAACAAAAGCAGTGCAACCAAAAACTTTTAATGGCAAATCAGCAGAGACACTAGTCAAAGGAAAATAATTTCGAAAAACATCAAGAGGGGTACGAAAATCTAAAACTTTAGATGGCATTCGATTAATTAAATATGATGCAGTTAAAACAGCTTCACCCCACAAATATTTTGGAACCTTATTTGCAAATAGTAAAGCTCTAGCAATCTCAAGAAGATGCCTATTCTTTCTCTCTGCAATTCCATTTTGTTGGGGTGTATTAACACAAGAACTTTGATGAACAACCCCATTTGCAAGAAAAAAATCGGACAAAAGTATATTAAAATATTCTTTACCATTGTCACTTCTGAATACTTGAATATTTGTTTGGTATTGAGTGTGCACCATTCTAAAAAAATTTTTGACGACCTGTCCAACTTCAGATTTTTCTTTCAATAGATAAACCCAACAAATTCTAGTATGATCATCAATAAAAGTTATAAACCATTTTTTATTAGAAAAGGTGTTTATTCTATTAGGACCCCAAACATCACTATGAATAACTGCAAACGGTTTTGATTGTTTATATGGTTGTGTCGAAAAAGAAGAACGATGATGTTTAGCAAATTCAAAAGTTTCACAATGAAATAAAGACGGATCCTTCTTAGAAAATAATTTAGGAAACAAATGTTTCAAATACGGAAAACTAGGATGTCCTAACCGTAAATGCCATAACATAATATCATCATTATTAGAAGAGACAAAAATAGATTCAAAGCAGGTACTTGTTTTTTGTTGGTCTTTGAAGTCGAGTCCATTGTCAAGATAATAGAGTCCTCCACTCTCCTTAGCATTGCCAATCATCTTCCCCGTGCTCAAATCCTTAAAAGTGCAATGAGAATGAAAGAAGTTAGCTTGACAATTTATATCCTTTGTTAATTTAGTAATGGATAACAGATTACATGATAAATTAGGAACATGTAAGACATCTTTTAAAGTTAACACAGGTGACAGAATAACAGAACCTTTCCCTGCAATGGCTGAAAGAGAGCCATCTGCAATTTTAATTTTGTGGTTACCTGCACAAGGACTATAAGAAGAAAACAGACTCGACTCCCCAGTCATATGATCAGTAGCACCAGAATCGATAATCCAAGTATGGCTGGGAGTGACACTAAGTAGAGCAGTATTTGGAAAATTACCTCTCTGAGCTATAGAGCAAGAAGGAGTTTGAGACTCAAGGAGTTTGTACAATTGATCTAATTGTTCCTTGGTGAAGGGAGATGGGCTTGAAGGAGACTGCTTCTCGTGATTAGAGGTACCAGCTTGGAGGGCATGACCTTCGTTTCCTTCTTTTTTCTTCCAATTTAGAGGTTTTCCATGGAGCTTCCAACATGTATCACGTGTGTGCCCTGGACGTTTGCAATGTTCGCACCATGGTTTCTTGCCATCTCTCTTCCTGTCTTCATTCTTAGTGACTAGGGCAGAGCTTTCAACTTCACCAACAGAAGGTGTCTTACCCATCATAACACCTTGTCTCGCCTCTTCTCTTCTAACTTCTGAGAACGCTTCCCGAAGTGATGGCAATGGAATCTTTCCCAATATTCTGCCTCGGACTTCATCAAGCCGCTTATTAAGCCCAACCAAGAACATAAATACTCGGTCGTTCTCTTGTCTCTTAAGAAACAAAACACTGTCCTCACAGCACTTCCAATGATCATCATAGCAGAGATCCAATTCTTGCCATAGTGTCATCAACTCATTATAATAGGTAGTGACATCTCTATCTCCTTGTTTGGCATGCCACAATCGTGATTTGAGATCGAAAATTTGAGAAGAATTTTGAATGTCAGAATATGTTTCTTTGACTGCCTCCCAAACTTCCTTTGCAGTAGGTAAAAACATAAAAGGTTTTCTAATCATTGATTCCATATTACTAAGCAGCCAAGCAATAATAACAGAGTTCTCAGATTTCCAAAACCTGTAATTCGGATCAGTTGTGGCAGGCATTTGCACCTCTCCTGTTAGGAAACCATATTTTCCCTTACCGTCTAATATCAATCTTGTGGTTTGGGACCATTCGACATAATTTTTTCCATTGAGTTTTTGGATTTCAACCTTGAGGACATTAGAAGTTCCCTCATGGCCAAAAAAGTTGGAAAAACCATTGTTGGATAAACCATTCCTGCCGCCTGGGCCGCCGCCACCTGGGCCGCTGCCCAAACCAATACTGTCGTTGTTGACTACTGATTTTTTACCCAAACCATCGTCGATGTCGTCGCTACCCATCAGGGTTTGGGACTCATCGTTGTTGTCCTCGCTACCCATCAGGGTTTAAAGCTCTAACCAACTGAGCTATGCGGAAAGCTTTACAGAACCCTAACCAGAGCTCTGATACCATGAAGAAAGTAAAAGACAAAATACTTTCATGTTTTATTACTACAGCCCTAAGCTGTTTATATAGGAAAAGAAATTACAATAGTAATACTGAGTAATAATGACAGAATCATAAAATAAAAATAAACATAATAATATAAAATAAAAGAGAATCAAATCTGATTTCTCTTGATTCTTCAACACCCCCCCTCAAGTTGGTGCATAGATATCTGTCATGCCCAACTTGGATATAAGTCGCTCAAAATTGGGTCTTGCCAAACTTTTTGTCAAGATATCAGCAGTTTGCTGATTGGAAGTCACAAATGGCAGGCATATAATTCCAGCATCAATTTTTTCTTTTATAAAATGGCGGTCAATCTCAATGTGCTTGGTTCTATCATGTTGTACAGGGTTGTGAGCTATACTTATTGCTGCTTTGCTATCACAGAACAATTTTAAGGGCGAGTCAACTTTCATTTTCAGTTCGTCCAAGAGTTTACGAATCCATAAAAGTTCACAGATTCCTTGAGCCATTGCCCTGAATTCAGCTTCTGCACTGCTTCGAGCAACAACCCCTTGTTTCTTACTTCTCCAAGTAACTAAATTTCCCCAAACATAGGCACAATATCCAGTGGTGGATTTTCTATCAGTAACTGATCCTGCCCAATCAGCATCTGTAAATATAGAGACTTCTCTGTCATTAGTTTTCTTGAAGTACAAACCCTTTCCAGGATTGGATTTCAAGTACCTTAAGATCCGATAAACTGCCTCCAAGTGTTCTTCATAGGGAGAATGCATGAATTGACTTACAACACTCACAGAGAAAGCGATGTCAGGTCTAGTGTGGGCTAGATAAATAAGTTTGCCGACTAACCTCTGGTATCTTCCAATCTCAACAGGAACACTGCCTTTCTCCCAAAGTTTAGCATTTAATTCCATAGGAGTATCTGCCGGTCTACACCCACTCATCCCAGTTTCTTCCAAGAGATCTAGGATGTATTTTCTTTGAGAAACAACAATTCCCTTCTTTGAGCGAGCAACTTCCATACCAATAAAATATTTAAGCGCGCCTAAATCTTTGATCTCAAATTCTGTTGTCAAATTTTTCTTCAATCTTTCCATCTCAACAATGTCATCTCCTGTGAGAATAATATCATCTACATATACAATTAGAATTGCAATTTTACCAACATTAGAGAACTTCATGAACAGAGTGTGGTCTGATTGTCCCTGCATATATCCTTGCCTTTTGACCGACCGAGTGAATTTTTCAAACCAAGCCCTTGGGGATTGCTTGAGACCATAAAGGGATTTTTGTAGTTTGCACACATTTGAACCAAATTTATCTTCAAAGCCAGGTGGACTATCCATGTATACTTCCTCCTCCAAATCACCATTCAGAAAAGCATTCTTTACATCAAGTTGGTTAAGAGACCAATCTAAATTCACTGCCAAGGACAAGAGAACTCTAATAGTGTTTAATTTGGCAACGGGAGCAAAAGTCTCTGAGTAATCAATGCCATATGTCTGAGTAAACCCTTTAGCAACCAAGCGTGCCTTGTATCTTTCAACTGTGTTATCAGAATTATATTTTACAGTAAATACCCATTTACAAC
>JBBPBP010000002.1:20074726-20093531 GCA_037974735.1 Cicer chorassanicum
TGCTGCAATGAAGGCAAAACCGCAATGAAGGCGAAACCGCAATGAAGGCGGCAAAAAAAGGACCACAATGAAGGTGGCTAACCGCAATGAAGGCGGCAAAAAGGACCACAATGAAGGTGGCTAACCGCAATGAAGGCGGCACCGCAATGAAGGCAGCATGTTTATGCGGAAGCAAAGGGGCATTCCATTCTCTAGCATGTCCAATCGTCCTCCCCGAGTGCTTGTCTTGAATGTGCTAAAGAGCAAGTACCTGTGGGTTTCCCCAAACTAGTGAGTAAAGATCTCAACTTTTCTACCTCATCTTGGTTCAGTTGTGTCATATTTTCTCGACATTCTTCACTAGTACCTGTAGTTATGTGTGCTTGATCTCCCTTTTTTTCCCTTCCTTGTCTCGATTTTGAGGGCCCCACTCTCTACTAGGTGGCTTCCCGTTCAATTTCCAGCATTCTTCGCGAGTGTGGCGAGGCTTGTTGCAATAGGTACACCACACTCCTTCACCTTTCTTCTCTCCTCCTTTCTTTTGGTCAACCATCATTGCTGAGCTTTCCACAGGTGGGACTGTTAGCATTAGTCCCCTTCTACTTTCTTCACTTCTCACTATAGCCACTACTTCATTAATTCCTGGCACTTTCTCCTTACCAAGGATTTGCACTCTAACTTGATCAAAATCAGAGTTGAGTCCCACCAAGAAATCATAGACTCTATCCTGTTCAATATACTCCTTGAGTAATGTTGTATCTGCTGAACACTTGACTTTTATAACTCTGTAATGATCCAACTCCATCCACAAAGCTTTGAGATGATTTGCGTACTCAGTAACAGTCTTGTTTCCCTGTTTAGCAGCCACAGTTTTCACCTTCACATCGTATATTTGGGCAGCATCTTTAGCTTTGGAATAAGTCTCTTCTAATGCCTTCCAAATCTCCTTCGCAGTGCTGAGAAACATGCAAGTGTCACTGATTTCTGAGTTCATTGCATCCCATAACCATGCCATGATCATAGAATCCTCTTTATCCCACCTCTTAAATTGGGGATCTATTTCTTTTGGGGGTTCATCTGTTAAGTGTTCTGCCATCCCTTTACCTTTCAAAAACGTGCGCACAATTTGAGACCACTTCAAATAGTTCTTCCCATTCAACTTGTGAACGGATGAGAGGTTTTGCAATTCGGCTTGGAATTTTTTATTTTCTGTTTCAGTCTCGGTTCCATTATGAATCACTACTCCTTCTCCCGCCATGGATGAAAAACAAAAAACAGCAAGTTTCTCTGATTTACAATCTACAAAAAAACGGCTGCGAACGGCTGATTGGAGGACGGTGGTGTGATACGGTCAGTGTATAGTGGTTAACAGTCTTCAACAGTGGTGAGAGAAGTTGAAAGTTGTGTTCACGGCAGTGACGGCTGGTTTCAGAACAAAGAAGGCAACAAACAGACTTCAGAGATCACAAAAAGAAGGCTGGTTCATGGAGATTTAGAAGGCTGTTAAATAAGTTGCTGCAATGAAGGCAGCAAAAAAGGGCCACAATTAAGGTGGCTTAGTTTACCGCCATAAAGGCGGCTAGGGTTTATGCGGAAGCAAGGCTCTCAAAGATCGAGAGCTCTGATACCATGTTGGAAATTAGAGTAAAAATATATTTATTGAAATATATCATCTCAAGAATTAGAATAAAATTATATTTATTGGAATTGAATAATTGGCAATACATGTTGAAGTTGTGGGATTTTAGAGAAAAGGAGGAGAGAAAATAATTAGGGTTTGAATATTATTGATATAGCATAATGCTGACTTGATTACAAAAGACTCAATACTAATCTCTATTTATAGAGAAACATAGACTAAATCCTAAATTAGGAACAAATCATAATAATAATGAGAGATATTCTAAGATACTCTATGAATATAAATTGATCCTAGGAAATAACTCAAGATACTCTAATATAATATAATAGATATTATAAGATATTTTCTAATATTCTAACACTCCCCCTCTAAATCCCTACTATTACTCCTACTATTACTCCTATTCAACTGAATCCCTATACTTGAGGGATATTAAATAGAAACAGGATTTTGACAAAAGCTTATCATGATTATTGGCATAGCCATAGAAATGGTTTGAGGGGTTTGCAAATCTTGTGGCAGATTCCGAAGATGATAAGAGGAAGCCAACCATGAATAAGAAACAGAGCGACCAATTTATTATATAGCACTATTTGCACAAATCTTGAAGCAATAATCCATGAACGATGTAAATACTTGAAAAACGAATTGTTACCTTTAAGAATCGTGAACAATTTTTAGAGATTGAGTCATCTTTTACATATGCAACCTTGTTACTTCTATGTTCTTCAGGTATGCAATCAATGTCATATCTGTCCACAATTTCAACAACCTGCATATCCATTGGTCAAATAAATATTGCAATAAGTATGAGGATATTGAAGGGGGGAAGAATAAAATCATTTCATAGCATTAATGTAAGTAGAAATGATATATACACTATACGACGCACGAAGTGTAACAAGTCCAACAGGAATGAAAATCAAACCCATCAATAGAAATGTAGAAATGACCTGCAAAGAACATAACTGAGATTTAGCATGCACATTTTTTAGAACAAGGCACCATAAAATATTCAAGTATTATCAAAGAACTAACTGCTGCAGGTGTAAGGACAGGTTTACATGCTGGAAGGTTCTGCTGTGTAAACTGATAGAGTGCTGCAAAACCACCACAAATGGCATTCAGTACAAGTTCCATTAAGAAAAGGGTAAGAAAAAAGACAAAATAAAGTAGTGACAACGAAAAGGCTTCTGTAATAAAGAAACATCAATTACAATCTATTGGATAATTCTGACTTAGTTTCTAGTCTGTGTAAAGGCCAAACATCATTATAAGCTTTCTTCCTTTCAAACACAGTCAATTGTCAAGTTGAATAGAAGAATGTAATAAATGCATTGAATTGACAGGAATTTCCAAAATCATTACCCAATTCTTTATGTATTAGATCATTATAATTTGATAATATAAAAATCCGAAGTTAGGTTGCAGCATGTTGAAAAACAACAAATATGAGAATCTTTAAAGTACATAAATAGATGACTGTAGTACAAATTTTTAGAAGTGAGTAAATGAAAATAACCATTCTAGCACATCTCGTACAACTATATGTTTGCAACAGAATCAAAGCTTAGGTTAATATTCAAAACTTTGGAAAAACATTTTAATAAAATTTTCTGATCATTTCTGAAATAATATGCAATTTCAATCTTGTATTTTGGTTCTAGCTGAGGCAAACAAAAAAAAAATCATTCTACAGCATCCAATTCATGTAAGGGAGACATCTTAATATACTGTCCTGCTAAGTTCTCTGCCTACTACAGATCGTAAGGGGAAGTAAAAAACAAGTGATTTATTTATTAATTATACAATTGCATTGCACCATATCAATATACAACAAAATCATTTCTAGGAAAATCCTTTTATGCAGTATCCCCCAAACATTTTGCATCATAAACCAACAAAAATAATTGAAAACCTGCCTAAAAAGAAGGTAAGACCCACCACCATGTCGTGTCGGGCGTCCTGGAATTGCATGTGCTCCTGTGCTGACGGTTGATGAACTCCCTATGTCGAGATCCATCACTACTCACTACAGCTTCCCAAGTTCCAGAGGTGTCAGTAATATATCACCCCACAAATCAACAACTCAATTTGCACCAGCACTTGCTTTTACCTAACACTGCATTACAGCTCAAACAGTAATCAATCAATTCCTCTTGTCATCTTATCGTACAACAGAACTGGCCCTTGGTAATTGAAAAGCAGCAAAATAATACAACTTAATCTTTAATAATATCCAGTGTTGTCAATTGCTGCAGATAGCAAAACTAGAAGTTTCTTCAAATTATGTCATGCTACAACGCTGTAGTGCCACAATTGCCGCTATTTGACAACACTCTACATCAAATAGTGTATCGTAGAACAATAGTAATTTTAATTTGTTCAAAATTCCCATAGAACTATAGCCGCTATTCTATAATTCAACAACAATGATAATATCTCATTTCCAATACGACTTTTATAAAAGGCCTTTGTTCATGGTAAAGGAAAGAATATCTCCAATAACAAAAAGAAGTAATACGTTCAGTTTCAATCGGAATAAAACAAAATTACATGAATTGAAACCAAAATCTGCATTCCATTATCTTTTCCTAATTACTTACAAACAATTTGCAAGAGCAGTAATGTCAAAAAGCGAAACTGAATTTAAATAACTGTTAAATCCTAAGTTGATAGAATAAAAAGCAAAGAAAAAAAAACAGAGAAACTCAAAAAGCTGATTCTATAACGAACGAAGAACGATGCTTCAAATTGAACCTCTTATTCTTACAACACAGGCAAACAATTCAAAAAAAAAAAACAAATGAATAATAGCTTATTAATTCGGAGCTGAACACTATCATCATCAAAAACACAAAATTCATAAAAGAGGAAAGAAAAAGAGTTACCTAGGGTATAATTTTGTACAGATCGTGGAGAGGAGCGAAACGGAAAACGAAGGGAGCGTAATGGAAGATTAGAAGATATAGGAGTACATATATTCTTGGCTTGAAGAGAGGGAAGTGGTGGCAACACCGAAGAAGCAAGAGCCGCGTTGGACTTGCTCGGGTTGGGAACGAACCTTTTTCGTCTTTCACGGTTTCGTGATAGTTTTCGTTAAATTATACACGCTGCATTGGAGTTACTGTTACGATTCAAAAGTTGTTCGTTTCATTCGTTCAATTAACGGTAAAAGGTTTCGGTCGATCATCCTCCATTCAAGGAAATATTTGTCTTGTCAAATTTCTAAAAAAATAAATAAAAACAAAATTATATTGTAAACAATTTGAATCTATATTTAAATGTTAACATATATTTTCGCACGATGATTTTAAAATGTAATTTTAAAATTTAATTTTTATGTTTATATTTTTATTATTTTTATCTTGAATTAGTAATTACGAAAAAATTTGAGTAAATTTTAAAAATTTAGAGTAAATTTTTATAATTTATAAAAATTGTTTTAAAATTTAAAATTTAAAAAATAATTAAACATATTTTGTTTCAACAATGATTAATACGGTTTCTATAATAATTTTGTATAGACTTAAAAATATAATATTTTTAGAAAAATTTAAAATCAATTTTAAAGAAATTAAAATTTATTTAACCCAAAAAAAAAGTTACATAAAACTTTTAAAAAATTAAAAATAAGTAATCGTAAAATGCATGATTTGTTTAATTATATACTCTTTTTGAAAGAAAAAAATTGAAAATACCCTACTTTAAAATTAAAGTACTTAGAGGTGTAATTGAATAAAATAAATTCAATCAACCCGAACATTCAAACCAAACCAACCCAAAAATTACTTATTATTTTTGGTTCGGGTAAAAAACCAAACTAATGTAAACCAAATATTATTGGTTTCGGATATTGGATTTTTGTTTTAAAAACCAATAAAAACCGAACTAAACACTATTCATATTTTTTTTATATATTTATTTTTTACATAAAAATTTGACTCAATAAAACAACTTTTTTTATACAACAATCAAATCCATCACCCATTAAGCCCTACTCATGACCGTTTCTCTCATCGCTCATTGTTTCTCTCACAACTCCTTCATTTTCCCTCTTTCAACCGTTTCTCACCGCCGGGACTTCCTCTCTATTTCTTTGTCTCGGTTTTTTCTATCACAATTTGTTTCTCTCCATTGAGATAACAAAGTTTATTCTTTTTTGTATTTTCCTTTTTCTATTTTAATTATTGTTTCCTATTCTGTTGTACATTAAGTAAAGTTTTGACTGTTATTTCCTATTTTGTTGTATTTTGATTGTCTATTTTGATTACCGTTTTCTTTTTCTGTTTTGATGGTTTCCTATTTTGATTGTTGTCTCCACATTTAGTGTGTGTTAGTTTTACGGCTAAACTCTTTAGAACAAAAAAAATACAATTCTATTATATTCACTAAACTAAGATGTTGTTTTGGGTTTTTAGGTAATTTTAAGTTGAGTAAATGGAAAGTGGGATTACATAGGAAGTAATTCACAAAGTGAGAATGTGGCAACTGCTTGCATTCCAGTTTCCATTTTGGAACCAATTGCAACACAACAAGGAGCAGTAGAAGGTTCAATTCTAAAACTAGAACCGATTGCACAACAAGTATTGAAACGAAAACCTAGTAGACCTCCTTCTTTAGCTTGGGAGCACTTTACAAAGAATAAAAATAGGGTTGTATGTAATTATTGTAAAAAAACTTATGCATGCAATAGTTCTAGTCATGGAACCGCTAACATGAATAAGCATTATAAGGTTTTCCTTAAAAATCCAAATAGGGTAGTTGATAAGAAACAAAAAACACTTACTATAGGAAAGGATTGTGATGATGACCCAAACAGCACTGTTAGTTTTAAGCTTGTTGAATTTAGTCAAGATATGACCCGTTCAATCGTAGCAAAGATAATAGTTGTTGATGAATTTGCTTTTAAACATGTTGAATTGAAAATGAAGGATTTAAATACTTTATGAGTGTGACTTGTCCTAGATTTAAAATTCTTTGTTGTGTTACGATTGCTAAAGATTGCATGCTTTTGTATAATGATGAGAAAGAAAAGTTGAAAAACTTATTACATGTGAATAAACAAATGGTTTCCCTTAGATTGTTGGACATCAATCCAAAATTTGAACTACATGTGTTACTGTTCATTATATTGATGAGGGTTGGGAGTTGAATAAGAAGATACTGAGTTTTGGTTTGATTTCTGATCACAAAGGAGAAACCATTGACAATGCCTTATAGGAGTGCTTGAAAAATTGGGGGATAAAAAGTTTGTTCTGTAACTGTTGATAATGCAAGTGCTAATACTATTGATATCACATACTTAGTTAGATGGATGAATGATTGGAATGGTTGTAGTTTGTTAAAGGGGGAGTTCATATACATGATCAGATGTTGTTCTCACATTTTGAATTTGATTGCTAGTGATGGCTTAACTACCATTGACTCATCTATTAAAAAGATAAGAGTTGCCTGCAAGTTTGTTAAGACATCTTCGGCTAGGCTTGCTAGTTTTAAAAAAATGTGCAAAAGAGTGTAATATAGATAGTAAGGCAATGATAGCTCTTGATGTTTGAACTCGTTGGAACTCTACCTATTTAATGTTAGAAGTCGCTGTGAAATATGAAAACGCATTTAATCGACTTTGATATCAAGATAATTCATTTGTTGTGTTTCTTGCTAGTGAAGAACGTGTACATGTGTACATGTGTTTGTGAACTTTTTAAAGAACGTGTACATGTGTTACATGTGTTTGTGAACTTTTTAAAGATCTTTTATGATGCAACTCTTTCTTTTTTTGGTTCATTGCATGTTACATCTAATACATTCTTCAAAAAGTTGTGTGACATTCAGAAGTCATTAAAGAAATGGACTAATAGTGAGGATGAAAAACTGAGGACGATGACAACAAATTTGCAAGTGAAGGTTAACAAGTATTGGGATAGTAATGTTGTAAACTATCTTTTGTTTATGGTTGTTTTTCTAATCCTCGTTATAAGTATGAATATATTGAATTTTGTTTTACTAAGATGTATGGCAATGATAAGAGCAAAGATATGTTGAAAACATTAAAAGATCTTGTCAAGAAATTGTTTGAGCATTATGTGATGAAATATCTCATTCCTAGTGATAAAAGTAAGTCTAGTAGTCTAGCCTCAAGAATTGGTACACAAGCTAACACAAATCAGTTTGTTGATGATGTTGATGGTGATTGGGATACTGCATTTAGATTAAGTATGAAGAAAAAACAAACAAATGTGCAAAAGAGTGAGTTGGATATGCATATTGAGGCTGATGTTGAAGATAGCAAAAACTATTTTCATATTTTACAGTGGTGGAAAGAGAAATCTAAAAAATATTATGTCATTTCCCGCTTGGCTAGAGATATATTGGCTATTCTGGTGTCTGCAGTGTCATCTAAGTTTGCATTTAGTACAGGAGGTCGCGTACTTGATTCATTTCGTAGTAGTTTGAGTTCCACTATTGTTGAAGCTTTGATTTGTACCCAAAATTCAATAAGAAAACCAAAGGTAATTGATTTAAGAGCACAAATGGATGAAGTGCAACAACTTGAAGCAAGTATGAAAGTTGATTTGTAACTCAACTCTCATTTTGGTTCACCTTGTTATTATATTTCATTATACTATCAAACTAATTTATTGTGAATTGTGTGTTTTAATTTTTAGAAATTGTTGGATTACGTATTACTAGTGTTGGAGTTAATACAGATGGCGTGACATGAATGAAGAACGCAATTTAAGGTTATATTTAATTTGATATGCTCAAGTTGGAAATAAAATTTCATATTATAATTTCTAACTGTTTATTTATTTTTTCTTATTTCATATTTTTATTCAAGTGGAGTGTTACTGCCTACTTTGGATTGTTGTTATTTTGCATTGTAATTTAAATTCTCATTTAGAATATAGTCAACTAAATTCTGGTTTAATTTGGTACACTACTGTCTGTTTTGTATTTTAACTTGGATTGTTATTGCACTATGTTATTTCAAATTCTGTTTTAGGGGACCAAATTATGTAATGCTACTGCATATTTTGTTTTAATCTTTTATAGTATTAAATTATGAGTTTGTAGTTATTCCAAATTCTATTTTAGAGGAAGAAATTAAAATGGTTGTTGCACTTGTATATTCTTTTTTACTATACCAAAAAATTGAAATGTTTATCGTTTTGTTTTTTTTTTTAAATCCAATCATCCGAATCGAACCAACTTGTATATCATTGGTTTAGTTTGGTTCGGATCCAGTTATAAAAAACAAGTAAAATCAAACCAAACCAACCCGTGCAAATTTCATTGGTTTGAATTCATTTTTCGCATAAAATCAAACTAAACCGACCTGTTACACCCCTAGAAGTACCAAAATATATTTGGGCCTTCAAGAGATCGTATGACGGGGATGCGACCATTTATTGAGCTGGAAATTTCCCTCCTTCAAGAAGTCGCATGCTTAATTTATTTATTTTCTTATCAAATTAAAAAATAATAAATTGTCAAACCAATAAATGGTCGCATCCCTAGGATGTGACCTCATGAAGTTCAAATAAATAAGATGTTTTGGTATATTAGTTTAAAGTAGAGTATTTTAGAATTTTTTTTCAAAAAAATAATATGATCGAAAAATCCATAAAATACAATATATGAATGTAAATTTAGCAATAGACAAGAGAACTATAATTTGGATCTTCTAAACTCAATGAAGTGTAATGTGAGAAACTTAAGAGTCAAGATCCTCCCTTCAAATGTCATATTATTATGTTTTATATATATTCTTAAAAATTTGGTAAACGAAAAAATAGAAAAAATAAAAAAAAATTGAGAGTATTCTAACTCAAAATTTAATAGTTGTTATTTTAATTTGTTATGATGTACCTACAATATATATTTTGATTTATTACTAATTAATTGATATTCATTTTACTCCTCTTTAAAAGAATTAAATACAGAAAATATTATAACTTTGAACTCATAATTGAACATCATACCACAAGCAATGCGCTTAAATATCTTGTACCCATTGTTGAAATGGAGAATGGTATCTCGTGCTTTGGTGCTTTTATGTGATAAAATCAAAGTATTAAAAATCGGACTAGACTAGGCGGTTTAACCGGAAACCAGACCTGCATCTTGTCCAATGAAATCCAGCTTATAATCAAGAAATCTAAGGTTGGGGCTGTTTCTCAAATCCAATCGGATTTTCACTTTTTCCATTTTTTTAATTAAAAAAATAATAATTTTAGGAAATACTAAACTTGCACTTAACGAGGCACGAGGTATGCACCTCATTTTATATGTGATACGTATCTTATTTTCTTTAAAGGTGTTTGAAGTGGGACTTCTTAAAAACATATATATCAACTCAAAATTAATAAACAATATTAGAGAACTATCCAATTAATTAGAAGTTAGTTATTTCTAAAGTCTATTATTAGTTGGTTGTTAGAACTAGTAAGATAATTTTCTATTTTCTTCGTCTTTTATAAATATAATAGTCCTATACATCCCATTAAGAAATAATTTATGTTTGTATTCAGCATATAAAGTGTGCTTTTTTCAATCAATAAGAAACACAGTTCTTGAATATGATTTCATATAATTCAATCTTTAACATGGTATCACATAGTTTCAGTTCATAGATCCATAAGTTATTCTCTTTTTTCGCTTCATCTTCATTCCGCTCTTTAAATCCATGATTATGTCAGTTCATTCTACTTCTACATCATCTGATTTTGATCAAGAACATCTTGTTCATAAATATACTAAATCCACCATGGATGATTCCATTTAGATTCTTCGCTTTTAAAGGACCACAACTGTTTATTCATATGTTATCGATCAAACTATCTAATAAGAACTATTTGTCGTGGAATCAACACGTTGACGGTGTCATCACTGCGTACAAGCTACATCGTTTTGCGGTGAATCCCTAAATTCCTCCAAAATTTGAATTTGAAGCAGATAGTCTTCTCAACAAAGTATTTGATTTGTATCAATCTTAGTTACTAAAGGATCAAATGCTTTTTACTTAGCTCTTTTCATCTCTTTTAGAGGAAATCTTACCACGCGTGATTGGATGCAAACATTCTTGGAAAGTTTGGGATAAAATTCATAAGTATTTTCACTCCCATTTGAAAGCTAAAGTTCACTAGTTGCGATATGAATTCAAGAACATAAAGAAAGAAAGGTTCGTGCACCATCTCTAAATATCTACTTCTAATTAAATGCATTATTGATTCTTTATAGGTTGTTGAAGGATTGCCTAAAGATTACAATATGTTTGTTATGATGATTTACAGTAAAATTGATTATGCACTAGTTGATGAAATTAAAGCCTTGCTTCTTGTTCAAGAAGTTCAGTTTGAAAAATTCAGACATGAATTATTTACACCATCTATTACGCCGAGTATCTCACAAACAAGCAATGATCAAAACCCTAATTATCATAATTACAATGCCACCTCAAATCAATTCAATCATGGTGGATCCATTTACGACGGTAGAGGTCGTGGATATCTTGGGGGATGAGGCCGATCTAGAGGAAGTGGTAGAATTAGACCTACATGCCAATTATGCAACAAGTATTGTCATGATGTTTTCCACTGTTGGCACATATTTGAGCAAGATTTCCCCCAATTCGTTGAATTTTCCATCTCAAAACCTGAATTCGAATTTTACTACACCTAGGTCAAACTCTCAACCTGTCAATCCATCATCAAATTTGGCAATGCAACACCAACCTTCAACTTCTAGATATTATTATCCCCATAATTTTGATGTACAATCTTGGTATCCAGACACTTGGGCTTCACATCATCTTACCGCAGATCAACAAAACCTCACTCAAATTATTCCTTACAATGGCTCCAATCAAGTTTTAATGGGTAACAAACAAGGTTTGCACATTAAATCCATTGGTTCTTCTATTCTTTACTCCAATTGCTCACCTCATACCAAATTTACCTTAACAAATTTGCTGCATGTTCCCCATATAAATAAAAATCTTGTCTCAACGTCTAAATTTGCCAAAGATAACAAGGTTTATTTTGAATTTCATCTAACTATATGTTTGGTTAAATCGCAAAAATCTGGCCAAGTCTTGTTAAAGGGATCATAATATTGTTGAGTCTTTCAAACCTATTTTTCATTTGCTTCAAGTTACAATATTGTTTCTAATAAACCATGTACTTACTTTACAGTTGTTGATCAGTTTTCTCTTTGGCATAATAGACTAGGCCATTCACACTTGAATGTTGTAAAATATGTCCTACAATTGTGTAAGATACCTTTTTCAAATAAAACTTAGTTGAATTTGTGTAATGCATGTTGTATGGGGAAATCACATAGATTGCAAGCACCATCTTCTACCACTACATACGCAACACCTTTTGAAGTTATACATACTAATATCTGGGGACTAGCAGCCTGTACATTCAAATGGATATACCTATTACATTGCCTTTGTTGACACTTTTACCAAATACACTTGGATATGTTTTCTTAAGCAAAAATCACATGCCTTACAAGCTTTTAAGCAAGTTTTTCAACATATGCAAACCCAATTTTTGCACAAAATAAAGGTTGTGCAAAGTGATTCAGGTGGTGAATTTAGGCCTTTTTCCAATATTCACAATTTTCGCATTGTGAATAGAGCCACTTGCCCACATACTTCTCATCAAAATGGTTTGGTTGAAAGGAAACACAGACATATGGTGGAAATATGATTGTCTTTACTTGTTTATGCTTCAGCTCCATTACAGACTACTTGTGTTTTTGTTATAAACAAGGCTGCCTACAACCAATCTCATTGAATTTACCTCACCTTACCATGCTTTATATAAGAAAATACCTGATTATCATTCCTTTAAAGTGTTTGGTTGTACTTGATATCTTTTATTGAGGCCTTCTAACAAACAAAAGCTTGATTTTAGATCCATTGAATGTGTATACTTGGGTCGCTCTCCACTACATAAAGAACATAAATCTATGATTGCATCGAGAAATATTTATATCTCTAAAGATGTGAGATTCAATTGAACCAAATTTCTTTATAGTAAAATGTTTTGCACAACTTCTTCTAGTACTCACTCACATGTCACTTATTCGGCTTCTATTTCATTTATAGTCACAAAACATCTCTTACCAACTCAACAACAATTAGTTCCTAAAAACTCTCCTGAACCACATAGTCCTACTCCGGTACACCTTGTATCCATTTTACTTGCATCTTATAATCAG
The DNA here is from genome assembly GCA_037974735.1 of Cicer chorassanicum. Taxonomy (NCBI): domain Eukaryota; kingdom Viridiplantae; phylum Streptophyta; class Magnoliopsida; order Fabales; family Fabaceae; genus Cicer; species Cicer chorassanicum. The sequence goes on from JBBPBP010000002.1 coordinate 20,087,583, forward strand.
TATCCCCATAACCTACCACTACTTCATGAACACCTTATATATCATTTTCATCCTCCTTACCTACAAACCTTATTCCACAAATAAATCCTATTGCTACTAACCTTACCAACAATGACAATACTATGATAACACACAATAAAATTGAGAATTTGAAACCAAAAGTGATACTAAATGTTTGTGAACCATCTTCTATTAAATAAGTTTTAACTAATCCCAATTGGTGTTATGCCATGAAAAGTGAATTTCAGGTCCTACTATCCAAGAATACATGGACACCACCTCACAAGAGGGCCATATGTTACAAATGGGTATTTAGAGTAAAGGAAAACTCATATGGTAGTATTCAGAAGTATAAAGCTAGACTGGTGGCAAAAAGGTTCCATCAAACCTATGGTTTTGATTTCATGGAAACATTTTCCCCAATTGTAAAACCAAGTTACTATCATAATTCTCCTTAACTTGGCTATTATACATAACTAGAGCATCCAACAAATTAATATAAATAATGTTTTCCTCAATCGCACCTTGTAAGAGGAATTTTTTATGAAGCAGCCTCCTGGTTTTAAGTATCAAACAAGTCCTTGGTGTGTAAATTGAACAGGACTATTTATGGATTGATGTAGGCTCTTAAGGCATGGAATGAATGTCTCACTAATTTTCTCATTCAGTTTGGTTTCATTCCAAGTAAATGTTATCCATCTTTACTCCTCTACACCTCAAATGGGACCTAATTTTATGTTCTCATTATTGGGTCTGCTCCTCAATTAATTTAGGATCTGATCTCTAAACTCACCACCGAGTTTGCCCTAAAATAGTTGGGATCATTGGATTATTTTCTTGGCATTGAGGTAAAACATTTAGCCAATGGTTGTATCCTTCTGTTACAAGACAAGTATATTCATGATTTCTTGGTTAGGTCAAACATGACTGATGCAAAGGGGATCTCATCTCCAATGGTATCCTCTTGTAAACTCAGCAAATTTGGAAGTGGTTCTCTATCTAATCCAACTATGTACAAATCCATAGTTGGAGCTCTTCAATATGTTACTCTTACTCGTCCATAAATTACATTCAGTGTAAATAAAGTCTACCACTTTATATCCTAGCCATTGGAATCACATTGGAAAGGAGTTAAATGAATTCTGAGATATCTTAAAGGTTCTACAAATTATGGTCTATTATTGCAACCAGGAAAACCAAACTTGCCTTTTACTTTAACTGCATACAATGATTCTGATTGGGCCAATGATCTTGATGATTTAAGATCTACTTCAGGTTCTTGCATATTTTTTGGTCCCAATCCCTTCTCGTGGTCCTCTAAGAAGTAATATTTGGTAGCTAGAACAAGTATTGAAGCTGAATATTGTAGTCTAGCTCATACTTTTTCAGAATTAACATGGATTCAATCTCTTTTATCTGAGCTTCAGATTCCTGTTCGTCTGCCTACAATGCTTTTTGATAATATCAGTGTTATAATGTTGTCTCACAATCTGATTCTTCATTCTAGAACAAAACATATGGAGCTTGATATTTGTAATGCTCCAAAGCATTACTTAAAAATACTTACTGCTTAGAAAAATTACGACAATTTTTTTTAAGTAAGAATACCTAAAGTTCTTTTCATTTAAATAATTAGTAAACTCTAAACCCCAAAATAGTATACATGATAATTTATATATCGTATTTTTACTAAAATTCACAGCGGATAAATAGAAACTCTTTCAAAATAAAAGAAAACTTTTATGAGTTATTAGAATATCATGTTTCTCAAAATACAAATGGAATACTTCAGACTTTTTCCTTCTATAGCACAGTGCAATATCAATAAACATGATTTAACTATAATTTATTAATTTAATTCCAAAAACTTAGTAGTACTTGTATGATTTTCATACAAAAAGTATTTTCTAATCTAATAAGTAAAATACAAATTATAATTCCCATTCCCAACATCACCAAACAGAGCGGGATTTTCTCCCAAACTTGAACTTCAAGAGTCATTAACCTGTAATAACTGCGATTTCGCAAACGTAGGGCCAAACTAGTCAAACACAAACAACGAAAGAGGTGAGTTTTAAAATCATATTGATAGTATAAGGCGATAAATGAATTTGCGCGTTTGGGCTTTTTATTTTTCAACTAATGTAATACAATGTATATACCCATAGTGAAGTATACACATGTAGGTATATGAAACTTATACCTATGGTTGTATCTACTATTACTACAAGTGTCCGTAGGTATATGGTAAATTTCTTGTAGCATAAGTAAAAAGAACATACAAATAATCAACACATAGCCGTATCAAACACATCACAATATATCAAAGCATTTCAAAGAAAAATCATATTATAAAGTCAAAATCACTCAAGGAAAATCAATATCTCATTATAACGTCAAATCATCTAAGAGAAATTATTATTACATTAGATACACATTAACCACAACAAAACAATCACAAGATGGTGCAATGCTATGCAAGCTCCTGATAACTATATGATCCGAATATAATATCTGCCACTAGGCAACTTCCACAAAGAAAATCACCCATGGGAAAAATCAACCTACCACAAAGACAATTTCCACGAAGATGCATATCCCATGACATGATGGTGCATTATCAAAATAAAATATTCCCACATAGCCCACTAAGATGCATATGCCATGACATGATGATGTATTATCAAAATCAAACATTCCCACACAACCCACTAAGATTAGGTCAAATGATCCAAAAATAACTTATACGAAATCATCACCTTATTCAAATATCACTAAGATCATACATCACATGTTCTTATCATGAAAATTAAATATTCATAAACAACCATCATAAAAATCAAAGCTTCCACCCCACATATCATGAATATCATATATTCATAAGAAACTATCCCAAAGATCAAAGTTTCCACTACACATATCAAAAAATCATATATTCATAAAAGTATCATAAAAATAAAAACTTTAATATGTTACATCATAAAAATTTAAACTTTCATCACATACAAATAGAAATTAAAACCTTCATATATGCCACATATAAATTCAAGTTTTATCACATATATCATAAATAAGACTTTCAACATATTAAAAATAAAAACTTAAACTTTCTTCACATATACCACACAGTTGCAGAATTTAAATCAGACAACACCTAATAAAAGTTTTTAATCCATATTTTAATCTTACAAGCCCTAATTAGTCATAATAATTCAATTATTACTAAATAGGGCTACCACCGTGCGTAGCGAACCCCGGATGAATTGTTGGAAAATACGGTTTTCCCGTTCATCCCACATTATAATATATTCATGAAATCAAACGCCATCACACCCTTTACCTTTTTTCGACGATTTCACACGCGAATACGAGTCCACAAGAAAAAGCCTTTGTTCTTTGACTTCTTGTCTTTCAATCGATCTAACTCGACAGTTTATGGGTAAACGTAAAAAATAAATAACGAAAGCACATTCTAAGAAGGTCAATTTCGAAATTGAATCAAGTAAATTTACCCTAAATGAGAAAATAATCATAGGATAATATAGCTACCGTTCACACGGTCGCTTTGGCGTTGGTTTCACTCAAATAAGACTTACGGTGAAGAAGAATGCTGCAAAATAACGAATTCCATAAATAGATAAGTCGGGTATTTTAGAGAGAAATTGGGATGGTTAAAACTCTGAGAAAATGTATTTAATTTAGGGGTGGACAGATGTGTTGCACCCACCCATAACCGCGGGTAAAATTTAATGGGTGTATACGGTCTACTACAGTCGGGCTCGGATGAGGAAATTGGATCATCGGCAACCAAAACCAACCGCCTAATACATATGAGGTATTATGTGACATTGAGGCTCAACCTTGCTCTGCATATTTTGGCCAAGTCCATTTCAGTTTTTCATATAAAATCACTACTTCCATCAAATCTTAGTTGCCCATCAAGCCCTAGCCGCCCAAGACACCAGCAATGTTTCCATTTCATTTCTTTTCTCTCGTTTTCAACTATCATTTTCCTTTCCTCTGAAACCCTAGCCACACATCTTAGTATCTCTTGATCTCATCTCTCTAGTCTCTCAAGTTAATCCACCTCTCTTGTTGTTGCTTCTAATCTGTCTACATTTTTCTCGATCGTTATTCCCCTGATTATATTATACACCTTTTGATCTCAACTCTTCAACCACAAATGGAGAAGGTGTAAAAGAGTGTTGGAGAAAGCTCACAATTGCACATAGAAAGGTACTCGTAGAAAGATTTATGACTTTATGCTACGATTTCCTTATTATTTTTTATGATTAGGGTTTAGTTTTTATAACTTGCATTTTCATCTTGTTAAGCTTTCTATGATTAGGAGCATCCTTTTTTTTTTTGACTTAGAGCATTTGAGAACAAGAAGCCAATAACGTTAGGTTAGATTTCTATGAGTATATTGTTTAGTTTATTATGCGGGTATTTTAAGTTTTTGGTCAAAGGGTTTACTTTCAATAGCTTTCTACCTCTTTGACTTTTAAATTTTTTTAAATGCTTAACTATTATTTCGTAACTATAACTTTTATTTTGTTTGAGGCTTTCTGTTGTTGTTCCTTGGAAGGATGAACCCTTAGCAACAAAGAAAAAGTACTGGAACCAAAGAAAAGTAAGATCTATGATTTTTTTCCCCTTTTTTTAAACTTGAGTTTGTTGTTTATGAACTAATGATTAATTTGTAATGCTTAAACAATGTTTGTATGGTTATATTTGTATATAATAATTTGTATTAGATTTTTGTATGCATCTTTTTTTAATGTGATTGATAATGTGTATAGTTAATTATATGTTATTTATTTTTATATTTTCAATTTGTTTTTCTGTATGTTAATGCTTATATATATTTTTGGTTCAAAGCTTCTGTGGTTAAATTTTTATCCTTATAAATTTTTAATTTCAATTATTTGTCTCAAAACTTGTACTGGTTTTCTTTGGTATTGTATGATAGTTTATCAAGTCTGTTTATGGTTTTATATTTTGCTTAATTAATATATTGATTATGGTTTTGATTTTTTATTCCTTGTGTATGTTTATAGTTGTCATTTTTCTTATGGTGATGTTGATAAAAATTTTACATTGCTTTTGTTTGTGTATTATATTGCTACTCCCGTTGAATGACTTGCTAATCAATTAAAGACTTTCATGTCAATGATATGTTTCATCAAGGTTCAAAGTTGAAAATCTGCAATGTCAAATCAATGAGTTTCAAAGCTATCATTTATGCATCCATGTTATGTATTAGTTATGATGTTTATTTTTTATTTTATTAGTTGGTCACATAACTTATGTATTGTTTCCCTTGTGTAGAAACCTTGTGCCAGAACAAATTATTGTGTTGTACTGAATCAGTGCAAAAATAAAAAATTTGAATGATTTGGACCATAATCTTAAATGGAACACTAATGGCCCAATCTAAATAAACAAAACCGTCAACCTGCACAAATTGAGGACCCGCAACCAACCAAACTGTGACTGCAACTGGTTGAAATTGGGTCTGTTCATGTCATCCGTGGTTTTGGCCGGATTGAATGTTTTGGTTCGAATCTGTCCGAACCCGCCTGCTTGTCCACCCTAGTTTAATTGAGTAGCTAAATGAATGAAACAACGTATTGAAATTTGGACAAAAACAGAGAAAGTTTTTTGAACAGATCACTAGTGCCAAACGTTATTCCTACTTTTTGTTTCCTCTTCCTGGCTGAGATGCTTCCTTATATATATATATATATATATATATATTAGGTTTTACTTGTACGTGTACATAACCCATAAAACACATTTTACTTATTTCTTTTTTTTTTTTTTAAATAAGACCAACAATTACCAAAACTAATTTTTTTAACACAATTTCATTACTAAAGTATTACTAATATTTCAAAACTAATATTTTATAACAAAAGTAATTAAAGTAATTACTCTTTTAAAATA
>JBBPBP010000002.1:20093731-20108071 GCA_037974735.1 Cicer chorassanicum
ATACTACCATCATCTTTATAGAATAGTCAAAACGATAAAATAAATAAATATAACATCAATTATATATATTGATTATTAAATCACAATAAAGTATAAAATCATCATATCATAGAAAATATATAAAAATAAAGAAATTAATCACAATATTACTAATATCTTAAGACAATTATTTATTAAACAAATAATTAAAATAGGAAATAGTCTTAAATAATTAAAATATAATTATGCAGACATTTATCATTTAGTCAAACGCACACGAAAATATCTCCACAAATATTTAATGCAAATCTACATGTAAACTCACTCAAAATCTTATTCTCTAAAATACTTTTGCTAAAATACCATTATCTTTTTGAAAAAATAAATTAAGTAACTAAACATAATATTTATAATTTATAGTACTCATTAAATCAAATATATGTACGACTATCAAACCATAAGAAACTCACACATATAATGAGAAGTAATCATAAAATTAATCAACATATATTCTAAAGGTTTAAATATGTTTTTGGTCATTGCAAATATGCTTCGTTTTGATTTTAGTCCCCGTAATTTTTTATTTATTTATACTCTTACAAATTCTAACAAGTTTTAAAAAAGTCATTTATGAATTTTTTTTAGTAAAAAAAATGGTGACATGACTAATTTTGGATGAAGTGGCACATGATGACCGTATAATTATTGTTGACTAGAAAATATTTAATATTTAAAATTAAAATTCATTTTATTAACTCATTTAATTATTTAATGAAAAACTTAAAACTAATTAATTAATTAATTAATTAATTAATTAATCAATTAAATAATAAAAACTCAATAATCTTCATCTTCAACCCCAAATTTTTTAATAAAAACTCAAATACCTTCATCTTCAATCATAATTTCTTCATCTTCAAATCACAAATTCTCATATCTGAATTCAAACCCTAAAAATTCTAATTTTTCATTTTTCTTACACCACAACTTAATGATTCCTTTGTTGGAATTAGATGGAGGGTATTGTTTCACCTCAATCTGAACAAGGATTGTTAATGTCACAACAACCCAATCAAACTCATGAAACTTAAATTTTAAGTATTATTCTGCTGGAATGATTAAATATCAAACTTATACCAAGAAACAAACAAAACAATATCAACAGTAATTAAGAAAACGTATAAATACAATATATTGATGTTACCAAGAAACTAGTCGTGGATGTTCAAAAGAATTTATAAATGAATTTCATGTTCTGAAATACTCTCTAGCAATTAAACAAGTCTTTCATAGAATATCACCAACCATACAATAATAAGACTAATGATATAACCCATTTAAGTATTAAATCATTTGTATTCAGTTGGTCTGTTCAATAACAATCTTTGTTGTGCCATTAACAATCCTTGTTTAGATTGAGGTGAAACAACAAATTATGGTGTGTAAAAAAATAAGAGATTTGAATTTTTAGGGTTTGGATCCAGATATTAAAATTTGTTATTAGAAGATGAAGAAATTAAGGTTGAACATGAAAGTTGTTGAGTTTTTATTAAAAAATTTGGGGTTGAAGATGATGATTGTTGAGTTTTTATTATTTAATTGGCTTATTAATTAATTAATTAGTTTTAAGTTTATAATTAAATGAGTTAATAAAATAAATTTAAATTTTAAATATTAAATATTATCTAGTCAACAACAATTACACAGTCACTATGTGTCACTTCTTCCGAATTAGCCATGTCACCATTTTTTTACAAAAAAAATTACTGGGACTAAAATCAAAACGAAGTATACTTGCAAGGACCAAAAACATATTTAAACCTATTCTAAAATAATTTTAACACCAAATTAATTTCTTTAAAATCCTATTTAATTAATAAAATAGTTGATTATAAAATTTGGGATGTTACAGTATTCATTTCAACATGTTTCATACGTTTCAACTTGCTGACACATTTACAAAACCTATTTCCTCCTCAAGTTTTCGTGCTCTAAGGCTCAAACTCAACTCAAAGTGTCTTTCTTATGTAATCCTAGTTGAATTTGACGGAGTATTACATAACCATTCAGTTAGTTATTTTTAAAGTTTGTTATTAATTGGTTGTTAGAACTAATAACATAATTTTCTATTCTCTTCATCTTGTATAAATAGGATCGTCCTATTAAGAAATAATTCATTTTTGTATTAAGCACACAGGGTGTACTCTGTGCTTTTTTTCAATGAAAAACAAAGTTCTTGAATTCAATCTTTAACAAACAATTGCCAATAGCATCCTTTTTAGTACATCATTGTGCAACACATGCGTGTACCCATCGCCATTCTTCGTCACTTGTAGGACTGAGACCAATTCAATGAAGATGTATGAGTTGATCTAGGCGACTGGGTATAAACTACAATTTCCATCTAATATTTAAGAAAAAAACAGTGAACTTGTGGTGGTAATATATAATTATCAAATAGTATACCCATTTATCAATACATACCGATGTACACTTTTCAATTGATTTAAATATTATATTTGAAATTTAGCTCATCTAAAGTAAGAAGTTGGTGAAGTAAGTGCAACAATAATTGATATTATAATCACTCATTATTGGTCATGCAAGTGCATATACTATTAATCATTCATTTGATTATCATTGATTGACATTCTTCACTTTACTATCTAAAATGAAATGCTCAGTTTAGAGGAATCGAATCCTTATACTTTTGGGTGAATTAGAAATTGATAAATGAGGGGAAAATGAAAAGATTGAAGGGGTGTTTTATTTTATTTTGGGTGGGGTACGTTGATTAAAGAACTAATTATGTGATGAATTATTCTGCTTAATAACTCAATATAAATAATAAATTTCACTAATCTAACTATCAAATCAAAAAAATTTATTAAGTGGATCATCTTCATAATTTTTTATAAAAATTTTAAATTATTTAATACTAAATTATTTTAAATTATAAGTAAATATAAATGACTAGATTACTTCGCTACAATTTTCTAATTTATATAAAACTTTGTGTCTTTGATCATTAATATATTATGTCAATAGTTAACAATTGCATTATAAAATTTATCTTTTATATTGAGTTATTAAGCGAGACAAGTTATCTTAAACATATCCCCATCTTTTTATTTTTGTTATTATTGTTTTATATATATATATATACACATTTATTACCGGTTCGACTTCAGTTGATCCGAGTCCGACCTTTGGTACCTACACCGGTTCAATGACCGAACCAATTTTGATTACTTGAACAAAAAGTACCACTCAAATTAAAGATAAATTTTTCAAATTGGTGGGACAGAGTGTTGGACCAAAAAACAAAGCGAAAATAAAATTCTTGTAGCACATATGAAAATGTGTGACTTGATGTCTAGAAAGAATAATAGCATTAGAAAGAGTTTGGATAACATCTATAGTAAAAAAGATGGTTTTTTGTAATAGTTTGGTTGATATTGAGTTTTTCCTATTTCCTGTATGTAATTATGTAAACACTAAGCTGTTGACTCTATACAATTTGAAGTTCATCAAAGCATGGATAACTCAGGTGATGAACCTTGGGTGTACAACGACTAAGGGAAGACAAGAAATTGAATTTGTCACTTTCAATTTGCTTTTCTCATCGTAATGAACTCAATCAATGGATAAGCACAGAGAAGCAAACAAAATAGAAAACTATCAAAATCTAAATTTCAACAAAAAACCAAAATAATTAGCACTCAGTTCATTAACAATTATAAATTGAAAGTCAATATTAATCTGCTCAATCACCAAGTGACACCAATTTTTGGTTTCGCCTAGTGCAACATAACTAGCCGCAAGCCGGAACAACAGCCTCAGGTATATGAGAAAATACAATGGAAAAAGGAGCAACTGTTATAGGCTTTGATGAGTTTACATATAGAGTCTCCAAAGGAGGGATATCACCATCTGAGTTTATAGATAAAACATTTCCATTCAATACCATGATTTGGCTATGAATATTTCCATCTTGTGGAGTTAGATGGTACTCTTCTCTTGCTGTTTCACTTGAACTATGAAAAGGTAGTTTCATTATTTTTGAATTATCAGACATCTTTCTGTGCCACAAACTCTTAGTGTTGCTATAGGTCACTTCAAAATTTGTGCTGTTGTCTAGGTTGATCAATAGTATGGTGATTCCTTTCTGTAAGATCAGGTATATTAAATTAGATTTCAAGGTTTGTATCTATTGAACACCGACACCAAATGGGACACAACATTGGTAATAGTTTGGAAAAGTGGAAGTAATGAATGCAACTAGATGTGTCATTGTTGTGACAATGACATATGCCGACATGTGTTAGACACTAGACATGTTTTCAAATTGAAGTGTCGGTGCAGGATAGGTTAGTATAGTAATGATACGAAATTTCACTCACGGATTGCTTTGCGCAGTGTGCATAAGCTCGTATCTTGTTTGTCCCCGAGAAGGTAGTTGATAGTACGTGTCTACCCATGAGTCGGTGCCAAAGAAGAGCACTGCAAATAAGAAAATTCATCCCATTACCACATAAATGTTACCATGAAAATATAAAATGGGGTATTTTCAAAGTAGACAAAGTTGTATGTAAAGCAATTAATGAATAAAACATGGCAGATATGGGTTCATATCAGCTCAAGAAGAATGATACACAAATGCTGAACCAAGCTAGTCCATAATCATGCTTCTAATTCTTTACCAAGGTTGTTGTTGAATGAAGAATGCAAGTTTAACTTGCAAAACTGTTTTATGACGTTATACATCTCATGACTTGAGCAAAGAAAATAAGACTGTTAAATTCAATATTTAATACCTATAGTAGTCTGGATTTGGAAGGAAGTTGGTAGTATTGAGTAAACCATAGTTTCCTCCTATCAAACTCTGTCTGCAATATGTTTTTGTGTCGTAAGCGGCCGACATGCCAAGTTGATCCAAATACCTGTTTATGATACAATAACATTATCAAAAACTAGTTTTAAGGAACCCCGAATGACTATGAAGCACCAACGTAGACAAGGACTCCGAACACGACATTGACCCTGACACGTTAACACCGATAGTAATTTGAGAAAATGGAAGTGAATAAATGTAACCACATGTGTCAGTGTCATACAATGACACGTGTCAGACATTGGAGATGCTTCCAATCTAAAGTGTCGGTGCTACATAGCTAAATGTATCTAAATCAAGGATTGTCAACACTAACCAGAAACTGTACACAAATGCATCGGATACCATACGATGCCCACTATTATAAGCCCCTCCCGACTCACCAACCCATGCTGTTCCCGAGGTTGCTGTACTTTCAAGTATATCTTTCAGGCCTTTGAATGTACTTTTCTCTCCATCAAGATAAGAAGGATTCAGAATTTTTTCCACAAGGTGTTCATCAACACCTGTATAGAAGATAAATTAAGTTTTCAGATATAATCAAATTCATGAAGTTTTGAAATACATAAGGATTATTAACCTGTTCAGTGAAACATACCTGGTCCAAGATTATAAATGTGGTGAGTGACCACATCCAAAGATTTACCAGATTTGCTTATAAATTCTTTGAACCAAGTTGCATCAAAGAAACCTCCAGGAGCAATGACTAATGGCTTAGGATCGACGTCTCTATATGCATTTTGAACTATGTCTCTTAAGGCCGCAAAATCAGAAGCATATTGGTCTGTAGAAATACTTGTTCCAACTCCACTGCCACTCAATTGATTGCCTGAAATTAAAAAGAGCTTAATCAATATACTCAAGCTATGAAACAGACACAGACATCGGACAAGACACTGACACCGGTTACTATTGTTGTTCCTAACAACAACAGTAACCGCACGCACGCACGGCAGCGAGAGAAAAGGAAAGGAATTCAGTTCTGGTGGTGGTAACGTAGTTTTACTTTGTCTGAGAGTTACTTTGGCATACCCAATTTAGTGGAAGGTTGTTATAAGGTTATTGTTGATTGATATTCTCTATTGTTATTAGGAAGCTCTGTGTACCCATTAATTATTATAGTGGAAGTTTTTACTAAACTAGGTCCGTGGTTTTTATTCTCTCAATTTAAAGGAAGTTTTCCGCGTTAAAAATTGTGTTTGTCTCCTATTTCATTTTCTGCCAATTATTATTGCTATTAGAATTGTATTTTCTATTTTGGCCATTTATTGCACTGGGGAAAAATATTCTGCATTTATCTCTAATTATCTCTGGTTTTTCCCAACACCAATATGCATTCAAAAATCAAACATCATTCCGAAAACCCAAAAACAACATCATTAAAACAAAAGAACATAGAAATAATTTGCAAGAAAACCATTGTTAATTAATTGTTATGTTGGAATAATAAACAAATATTATGACATTCTAAAACCCACCTTGTAGATTCCAAGACAAATTACAGTATAATCAAAAAAGAGAAAAAAGGAAAAGAAAAGCATGAATACCAGATTTAGAAGAGAAGCAAGACCCCAACTACATCTACCATAATCACATTTCTCAGGGGGCACCAATCCAAAGTTGCACAAACAAAATCATCATCAATATTTCCAATCACAGAGCTTCCATCAATGATAACACTCCCTTTCATCACAGTTTCATTATCTCTTGTTTCACTCACTGTGCTCATAACAACAAAGCTGAAGCATGCCAAATAGTACATACCCAGAAGCTGAACCCGATAACCCATTTTGCAGAATCAAGAAAATTAAAGATCTTTGTCTTTCTTTATTCATGCATAAACATGTGAAGAAGACATTAGTGAGTTTGTGGAGGGTAGTGAGGGCTTTTAGAGTAGAGTCACATGTCCACAATTTCTTTTCTCTTTATTGGAAAGGTTTCTCTTACAAAATGTTAAGTATGGATTACAAATTTCTCCTCCAATATTATTAATTATTTTAAAAAAATAATCAGAATTTGTAAAATATTAATACTAAATATGAAAGTGAAGAATACATATCAATAATAATAGCTATACTAAAACTTATATATCAAATTAAAACAATTAATTTCTAACTAAAGTAATAAATTTGTAACTAAATTTAAGTACGGTAACGGGACGGGTTTTACTTTCTCCACTCTACGAATTTGTAACTAAATTTAAGTACGCTAACCGAATAAGTTTTATTTTCTCCATTCTTCTTACGTTTGCACTCGATTAATCGGAGAAAACCCGCATTCATCTCCGTTTTTTATTAATAGTGAAATTGTAGTTTGGTTTTCCCGTACTGCCTTGCACTCATTCATATATAAAAAATAATAAATTTAAAAGTCATATTTATTATAATTAATATAATAAAATAATTATTATTATACAATAATATTAAAAAAAAAATCATATTTTCTATAGAGAAGAGGTTATAATTTATAATATTTTAAAAAATATTAAATATATTGAATATGTACATGTATATAAAATTTAAAAATGACATTAATATTACTAGAGAATTCAAGGGCAGGTGCGGGATGGATATCAACACCCTAGACCCGTCTCGCCTCCGATTTTGTATTCGCTGCCACCCAATCAAAGTGGATTTTTCTCATCCAAATCATAATGGATTCGAGTGGATATCCACGGGTGCAGGTTATGTTGTCGTCCTTAAACTTATTTTAATCTATGATATCTCGCAAGTTAGAAAGTGGCACTTCTTAATTGGGATGAATAACACAAATGTTGTAAAAAAATAAAGAAATACAATGAGAAACACCAAAATATATCGACTAAAGAATTTTGAAATGTCGGAAAAAATCGGCTAAAAGATTTTTGGAAGATTTATTATGTACTACAAGAAATATTTTAATGTAATCTTGTTTCTTCACTTTTTTGTTGTAGTGGTGTTGAATCGAGTATACACCAACATTCAAGATCTTCTCTTGCGTTATCTTTTTAATGAAATCTCATGTGCAACTCCTTGGTCATTAGCTAATACTTCTAAATGAGAATCCAATTATGTATTTTTTTTAGAAACAAGAACATTCTTGCGTTTTTTTGTTGTTGTTGGTAAGTGTTGAATTCTAGAGACTACACTTCCATGCAAGATCTTCACTTGCATTTTTTAATTTAAAAAGAAAGAATTTTATCACCAAATGTGATTGGTGTTATTGAAAAATCTTCAACAAATACTTTGGCAGCATACATTCTTGAGTTTGAGGATGAGGAGAATTTGAATAGTACAATTGACTCTATCTTTTTCATACTTGACGAAAAATTGTTGATGCTGAAACAAAGTTGATATCAAGACAATGAAGAAGTCTTGAATTTTGGTAAAGTTTTGTTATTAAACATGTTACCTAAATGTCCATTGTTTGATGGGTTTTATTTTATTATTATCATCATCATGATGAGATAGTTCTAATTTGAAATTTCAGTAAGCAAAAGAAAAAAATGAAGAAAGAAAAAGAAAGAACTAGTTTTGAATATAGAAAGAAAGAGAGAAAAATTAACAAATTGTTCAAGAATCAAATGAGAAGAAAAGGTAAATCAATTTTTCTATGAATTTTCCCAAGAAATTTTTGAGAAAAAAATAGCGGAATAATTAGTGCTATGATACTATAATAGAATTTACAAAACATTGATATTAAACATGAAAGAGATGAAAACAAAGATAATTTTTTTCATTGATCAAATGAAAAAGATGATTATAATAATAGGTATAATAAAACTTTGATACTCAAATTAATTGTTCTAATTTATAACTAGAGTAACTAACACCAAACTAAAAATAATCAATTTGTAATTAATTTTATATCTCTAATCAAATTTTTGTTTACCATTTTTTTTATCTATTCTATAACTTATATAAAGGATCACCATTTTGGTGTAGCATTTTTTATTTTCTAAAATTATCATTGCTTCGTAAGTTTAATAAGTAATTATATCAAATTCTAACATTTTTCATATGCAATGACAATACATGCATATATTAGTATAGTAAAAAAAATGATAAATAGTGTATAAGTGTCGTCTGAATGCTAATATTTAGAAAAATAACATAATAGTTTGGATCTGTCGGATCGATCTATTTAGTCTATATTTTTTAGAAGAGATTAAAACTTTGAACATGTCTTTATTAATTGGTTTGTTTTGTTTAACTCGTTAAAAAGAGGACAGATATGAATTGTGAACTGCTCTATCAAGTTAAAATAAAAAAAATAAAATAAAAAACTTTATTATTTATTTATTTATATATTTATTTATTTTTATGTGTGTTTCTTGTTATCTGTAAGTTATAATTTATTTTTCTTCTATACTTAACATGTAGAGCATAGAAAAGAGACTCATTTAATTTTATCACTCTAAGTTCATGTTTTAGTCAAATATTTTAAATAGTTTGTTAATTGGTTAACTAAGGAACTTTTTATTTTATTTGTGTTGTTAGCTTATTCCAAATTTCTGAATAATGAATAATTGATATTTAAGGATAATATCCATAATTTTTGTCGACCCATTAGTTTTTTTTCACAGGTGTGGTCTCATCCGTTATATATTTTAATTTTTTTAAATTGTCTTTATTTGTGTTTATTTTTCAAATTTTTAATTTTATTTTTAAAAATTGACGGTTCAATTCAACTCACTTTGTTAACGGCGTAATAGAACGTTGGCCTATTTGTCCTTTCATATTTGAAAATGAACTTAAATGCAATTTTAGTCCCCTTATTTTAATTGATTCGCAATTTTAGTCCTCCTATTTCTAATTTCGCAATTTTGATCTCCCTATTTTAACTGATTCGTAATTTTGTTTCCTCTATTTCTAATTAGGCAATTTTTATACCTCTATTTTAACAAATTCGTAATTTTGGTCCCTCTATTTTTTAAAATTGAGACATTTTGTAAATCTAATGAATCAAATTTTTTTTAAATAAAATTTAATGGATTACATTTTAAAAAATATATAACATTAAAAAAAAATATTAGATAACTATTTTAAAAAATATTTTTTATTATAAAAAATACTTAAAAAATAGTTTTTAATTATTTCAAAACTAATTAAATCTAAAAATGGTTTAATTAATTCTAAATATTAATTTTACTTTTCATTTATATCACAAATATTTATTGGTTTGTAATATTGTCTCATGCCAATAATTAATTTTGTAACTAAATTACTTTTTATGTATAAAAATCAACTTTATTTTCTTTTTCCGTATTTCATTTAATAAAATCTTTTACATTAGAATGAGTAGTCCAATTGGATAAGGACACCAAATGAAAAAATCAACTTTATTTACTTTGTTTGTTATTATATTAGTTTTTTTTATAAATCACTTACATCCAATCATTATTATATTAACTATTAATATTTATTTATATAAAAATATAACTAACTATACACATATAAAAATATAAAATAGTGGTTAATCACTTTTAATTTTTTTTATAATAACAATGATAATTGCATTTCTCAAACTATTCTTACTCTTTTTTCTCTAAAAAAACTATTATTTATTTTCTTTTAATTTTGTTAGAAAACTTATTTTATTAAAAGTTGTTTTAAAAATAATAGTTATATTTTACCTCAAAATTAGAGATGGTAACATAATCCGCATCCGGTACCCATATAAATCCATCATGATTTGAGCATAAAAACTGGTTTTATTGAATGTGGATGCAGATTTCCTCCGATATTAAAATTCGGGGACGGGTTTAGAGGTGTTGATATCCACCCGCACCCGAATCTGCTCCCGTTGTAATATTATTGTCATCTTTAATTTTTATATACATGTATTTATTAATATATTTAATGTTAAAAATTATAACATCTCTCTATAGAAAATATGATTTTAATATTTTTTAATTTTATTATTGTATAATAATAATTATTTTACTATATTAATTATAAGAAATATGAATTTAAATTTATTACTTTATATATGAATGGGTGGGGGTGCAGACGGAGAAACCCGAACTCCGTCATAGACAAGATGAGGACTTAAATTTCACACCTGATAAAAATAGGTGCAGGGGTGGGGGAGGCAAAAGCCGCCCCGTCCCCGTCACGTTGTCATGCCTACTCAAAAATATTCCTTGCCAGTTGTTTTAAAATACATCAATTTTTTTTTTTTATATTTGGAAAGATGATAAATTCTACTATAATTAATTCACACAATCATGAGGTCTGAGATTCGAACCCGACACAAGACGTTCAACCTAACAATATCGATATTTGACAGTTGAACTAGGACTTAAATACAATATATCAATTTATTTAGGTGATTTCTACTCTCAGTTCAATGTTTTCAAAAATAATACATGTTTAAATTGATCATTTTAAAGATGTATTTTATACTTTGGATTGACCGGACACATTAAAAACTCATGAAAATATTAAAGGTAAAAAAAAAAAGCTACCATTTATTTAACAAAGGCATCTCCTTCTCATAAAAATAAAAACCATCTCCTAATTCCTCAAAGCAACAGTTTAGAAAAGAGATGTATTAAAGACATATTAATTGTTGCCAGATGAAATTAATTGGTGCCTGCGTCGATGAAAGAATATGTCGTCACACTCATTATTATTGGTATTGTAATTAATGCGTTTTACTGGACATACATATGCATATATGTTTTCTAAATGGAAATGATAGGTACAATGATCATGCTTCCAGCAAGATTGTGTGGTCCAAGGCTCCAAGCAAGTGTATGGGTTAATATATTTATTAATTAAGATAAAGAGTTGATGTACAATTGGTTCAAGTCTTTCTTCAATTCGAACCCCATTAGGAGTAGAATGGGCTACAAGCACGAATCTATAACAAATCGGTTGATGACACCTACTCCTAGTTATCTATATATTTTACTTTTAGATGTTGAATAATTTTGTTCTTATTCTTTTAAAAATTAATTATTATCTCTACTAAATATGACTAAATTATTTTATTTGTGAACAATTAAATATTTAACGATAAGAGAATTATTAGTAAAAAGAAATTTTAAAGAGATTAATTGTTGAATGATTGTTGATCATATTAAAAGTAAAAAATATATTTGATGGTATAGAAAATGCAAAAAAAATCATATACCAATTTAAATTACGAAAATACATAGAGATATATAATTGGTAAATGTTAAAATATCTTCAATTTTGTAGAAGTAAAATAATATAGTTTGTGTAATCTCCACTTTTATAGATGTAAAATAATATAGTTTATGTAATCTCTAAGTTTTTACTTAATGATAATTATATCATTATTTTATCATTTACGTATTGAGGTTTTTTTTACATAAATACTTATAGTATATACAATTTTGTCCCAACTAATCAAAATTCTTAGATTCGTCACAAATGGGATAGTTGGGCTATTAATTAGTGGGCAACTCTATTTCTTTTCTTCCTAGTACGACTAAAATTACAATTAGAATACAAAACCCTAGCTTGCAAAATAACATTAACAATGCTTCCTACATAGCTCCTAGATGGTCGAGACCATTCAAAACCGTAACCAAGTTCATGCAATCTGGTTCAAACACAATTGTTCTAAGGCAACGATCCTTAGCAAAATGAATGGTTCGGTCATGGCATAAGCCTCCACTGTTGTAGCATCGTTGAATCCCTCCCACTACAATCAACCTTTATCCTTGTCTCTAATGACTGCTCCAAGCCCTCATCTACCATCGTCTATCAAATTTGCATCACTATTTTATCAGCTTACAAATTGAAAACAATTACTAGAATTAAATTCTTAATTTCTAAATCATGAAGAATATAACAAAGTATTGTGATTTTACTGTAATGGCTGATAAATGAATAATATATTTCAAGAATAACATATTATAGATAACCAGATCTATACACTCTTAACTAGAAGTACAAATAAGGTTCCAAACAGAATAAAATAAAGAAAAGAAAATGATTGCAGAAACAAAACATCAACATAAATCAATATCATATTTGAATAAAGAATAACCCAGTAAAAGAAAAGTGGTGACCCATATTAAAATTATTTTAATTAATATATATCTGAGAAATATTATTTTAATTTCAAATATTTGTGCACTCAAATTTTTATTTGTATTTTGACATATATGTTAGGACCATGTTAATCGTTAACCTTCAACAATTTGTTTATTCAAGTTTTTATCTTTGAGACAATGTGGTTCTTCACTAAGAAAATCTAGTGTGTCTTTTTCATGGACTATTTTAATTTGGGTTTACACATTGAAATTTTTGTCTTTTTTAAATAATAGAATCCAATGCTCACTTATTTCATCTGATTCATTGTGTTGGTAATTAAGCTAAGAAATATTTTATGTCTTGTTTTTTTATTGTCAAAAGAGAGGAATCAAGATGAAGTCCATTACATAAATTTGTCCATGATTGTCTGATTAATACACGCGTCGATAAAAAGTTACTAAAAACACTTTAATAGTAGAAAATGTGCTAATGCCTATTTATTTTATTGACTAAAGCATGTGACACTCTTTATACCATTTATGCTAATCGCATAAATAATAAATAATCAATTAAGTAAGAATTAATACGAATCTCTCTCCTCCAAAAAGTTTATAATATTTTAAAAGTTAAAATTTTAAAAAAAATTATATTTAATTTTTTTAAATTATAAAATTTTGTTAAATAGATATTAAATTGTGTGAAAAGTGGACAAAGAAAGAGGAAAAATAAAAGATTTTAAAATTAAGAATGAGGGATTAATAAATAGGACATGGTGGAATAATGAGAATGGGAATGGAATGAAAAGAAAGAGAGGGGAAAGAGATGGTGTGATCGTGGAATGAGGATCGTTCGTGGTCACGTGAAACATCCATTTTAATGATGGGGCCCATGTGACACGTGGGAAAGAGTAGGGTATTTGCAAGATCTGAAATGAATTTAATGTTGACTTGGTGAGATGAATGAGTTTCCAACAATAAACCAAATGCGTGGACCCCACTCTCTTCAATATTCGTTACTATATGCGACGATTCTATTCTCGATTTTATAATGTTTTTTTTCCTCCTTGTTTGGAAAAAAGTAAGAGTAACTATTTGTAGAGTCTGAACCATGAATTGTATGTTGGCATGGTGAGATGAATGTGTTCCCAAAAATAAAGCAAATGTGTGGACCCCACTCTCTTCAATATTCCTTATGATGGCAACCTACTCTATTCCAGCTTCCTTGTTTTGTAAGACTTTAATCTTCATCCAGCATAAAAAGTACTCCAGTCACCTACTCTGCATTCCACTATTCCAGCTGTTGGGTGGGCTCACTCCCCAAGTGGAACCCACCAATTTTATTCGTAATACTACTACTACTATTATTATTATTATTATTATTATTATTATTATTATTATTATTATTATTATTATTATTATTAAAAAAAAAGAAAGAAAAAAAAAGAAGAATATATGTTTTAACGGGCTTGACCCATGT
>JBBPBP010000002.1:20108202-20138752 GCA_037974735.1 Cicer chorassanicum
AAAAAAAAAAAAACCAAAACAGCAACATGAACCCCACACACGTGTTGAGACAAAATCTCTCTCAAATTATTTTAATGATAACAAAATTACTTAAGAGATTATGATTGTGATTAAGGACTAATATGTGCTCTTGAGTGGATTTATAGTAGAGAACAGGTTATTAATCATAAAGACTAAAAGGATGAACATATGACTCAAAACCATCATATTTGCAAGCTCGAGGATGGGTTGAACCTGTGAGAGGATGGTCTCGTAAAAGCATAATATACATCCAACAAATTAACCATGATTTTTAATCAGGTTAAGATGTCAAAATTGTAACAAAGAATGACCAAATAAAGCATATTGTCTAAAGAGGTCAGAAAGCTTATTTGGACTAGTACGAGGATAGGCAGTACTAGTTAGAGGACAGCCAATACTAGGTAAAAGGTTGAACTGATTGATCTTCTTCAGTTCAATTTGTCACATCATTCTTCAAAAGTTGAATTCAACCTAGTATTACACAAATTCAGACGGTTGTAGCTCACGTAGTCAAAGAAATAGCCTTTTCATGTCTTGGAGAAAGAAAAAGAAAAAGGCTACAAAGTGTAATCATCTTCAGCGAGAGGTTGATCTGATTGATCTTTAGTGAAATATCACAAGTTTGTGAGGACTGGACGTAGCCATCTTTGGGTGAACCAATATAAAAGTTATGTGTCTCTCTCTTTATATTCTCCTTGCATTTATTCTGTTCTTATTTAAAGGTTTAAATTTCTGTCCTCAAGTTCGCATCCTCTCAGAGAGGACAGCAGTTCAAAAATTCTTTAAAACATTTTTAAACGCCAAAATCCCTATTCAACACTCCTTCTAGTCATATTTAGCTCCATCAATTGGCATCAGAGCAAGGTTCTCTAGAAAAATTACATCTAACTGTGTAAGAGAAAAATATCAAAAGAAAAAATGTCAAAAGCTAAGTATGTTCCTGAAGGAGGATCATCCAGCAGACCTCCCTACTTTGATGGTACAGATTACTATCACTGGAAAGGTAAGATGAGATTGTTTCTCATATCACAAGACAACAACATGTGGTCTGTTGTTGAAAACGGGGATCATGTCATCAAAATCAACAACACAGATGCAACCTCCGACGAGACACCTCAAGCACAATGGGCGGCTGATGAAAATGCTAAGATACTCCTAAACTCTAAAGCTCATTTATTTCTAACGTGTGCTTTGAGCAGGGAAGAATACGATAGAGTTGAAGAATGCAAAAACACCAAGGAACTTTGGGACATTCTAAAGATTCATCATGAAGGATCAAGCCACGTAAAGGAAGCAAAGATTGACATGGGAGTAAGAGAATTCAAATTATTCGAGATGAAGGAGGAAGAAACGATTAATGAAATGTTCTCAAGGCTGACAATCATACTAAACAACTTGAGATCTCTTGGAAAGGTATATTCTGTTCAAGAGAGAATAAGAAAAATCTTATGGAGTTTACCAAAAGAATGGAGGCCAATGGTGACGGCCATCACATAAGCAAGAGACTTGGCCAACATGAAATTAGAGGACCTGGTTGGAACTCTAAGAGCTCAGAAACCACTGTTGCTGGCTGACAAACCAAGCAAAAAGGGAAAAATGATAGCTCTAAAATCAAGTCAAACAGAAAGCTCCTCCTCCAAGAGAACTGAAGAAGCCACAAAGAAGGAAAGTGCAGAGTATCCTCTATTTGAGGAAGAGGATGAACTTGCTCTAATTTCCAAAAGAATCTAGAGGATGATAAATCGTAGAGGACAAGACAAAAGATCTCCTCAAAAAGAAAAAACTGACAAAAGTCAGATTACTTGTTTTGGATGCAACAAGCTGGGTCACTACAAAACTGAGTGTCCTCTAAACAAAAAGGGACCAAGAAGACTTCCCTACAAAAACAAATCTATGATGATCACCTGGGATGATAGTGACGACTCATCCTCTGAGAAAGAAAAGGAAGAAGAGGCCAACCTCTGTCTCATGAAAAATACATAATCTGAAAAGGTAATCATATCTGAAATTTGTCCTACTTGTGAACAATTAGAAATAGAATTTGACAATCTTTTAAATGACTCAAACACTTTGTCTAAAAAATGTGGGCTTCTTAAAAACCAACTCTATGAAATAAAGAAGCTAAATGAGGAACTACAAGCTAAGAATAAGAAATATGAACAAACCATTCGAGACTTGCAGTTATCTCATTATAAGTTGTCTGAGCTACAATCTATTTTGAACAAAAGATTTGTAGAAACCCATCCTCCAGAAGAGGATGCAGAAAAAGAAATTTTGAAAATAGAAGTTGAAGAACTCAAAAATGATCGTACGAACTTAGTTAAATCCACTAATACTTTTCAAAAAATAACGGGATCACAATCTGGAATCTTTGACAAAGCTGGTATTGGATTTAAAAGTTCTTAAAAACAAAAACTATATGAAAATTTTTTCGTTCCAAAGAAACAAGAGGATAGGCCAAGATGCTTCTTTTGCAAAAAACTTGGACATACTTTCAAAAGTTGTTATGCCAAGAAAAGGGCAGACAACATTAAGAAAGGATGTTCGTTCTGTGGTAAACATAGGCATCACGATTCCGTTTGTTATCATAAAAGAAAATTCCTCACAAGAGGAAGAACTAACCAACAAGGACTCAATTCTATATGGGTACCTAAGTCACCACTAAACTCAAACACAGGTACATCCTCTGATCAACAAAAGAAAGCCCTGGTTCTTGGACAGTGGTTGCTCAAGGCATATGACAAGGGATATGCATTGCTTTATTTCCTTGGAAATAAAGGATGGAGGATCGGTCACATTCGGAAATAATGATAAAGCTCAAATAAAAGGTACCGGTATCATTGGTAATAAAAATTTTGCCAAAATTGAAAATGTTCAATATGTGGATGGTTTAAAACATAACTTGCTTAGTATTAGTCAACTATGTGATAATGGATTTGAAGTTATTTTTAAGCCCAATCTATGCGAGGTTAAACACTCATCCTCGGGTAGAGTTTTCTTTTCCGATTTTAGAAAAAAGAATTTATATGAGCTATATCTGAATGATTTGCCTACTGAATCTTATTTTGTATCCATTGAAAAGGATAAATGGATATGGCACAAACGAGCTGGTCATAGAAGTTTAAACACTATTTCTAAATTGTCTAAATTAGAATTAGTTAAAGGTCTTCCAAAAATTGATTTTGAAAAAGACAAAGTATGTGAAGCTTGTGCCAAAGGAAAACAAGTTAAAAGTAGCTTTCATTCTAAAAATGTTGTTTCCACAAATCATCCTCTTGAGCTACTTCATATTGTCCTCTTTGGTCCTATTAAAACTCGAAGTCTTAGCGGAAAAAGATACGGATTTGTAATTGTTGATGACTTTTCACGTTTTACTTGGGTCTTATTTTTAAAACATAAAAATGATGCCTTTGAGGCTTTTCATTATTTTTGTAAAAAGATCCAAAATAAAAAGGGATCAAAAATTATCTCTGTGAGAAGTGACCATGGAGGTGAATTTGAAAATGAATCATTTAAAAATCTTTTTGATGAAAATGGTATTTCTCATAATTTTTCTTGCCCAAGAACCCCTCAACAAAATGGAGTTGTTGAGAGGAAAAATAGAACTTTGCAAGAAATGGCTAAAACCATCTTGAATGAAGCCAACATTGAAAAATATTTTTGGGCTGAAGCAATTAATACTGCTTGTTATTTTCAAATCGTGTATCCATTAGAAAGATTTTAAACAAAACTCCATATGAGCTATGGAAAGGAAGAAAACCAAACATCTCATGTTTTCATATATTTGGATGTTATTGTTATATTCTAAATAATAAAGAAAATTTGGGAAAGTTTGATTCAAAATCTGACAAAGGTTTGTTTTTGGGTTACTCCACTTCGTCAAAAGGTTATAGAATATATAATCTTAGGACTCAAACTGTGGAGGAATCCATGCATGTTATTTTTTATGAGTTTGATGACTTGTGCTTAGAAAAAATTGATAAATCTGAAGAAGATGAACCTTCATCCTCCAAAGTGCCCAGTCCAAATGAAGAGGATGAATCTGTTCAAACCTCTCAACAACCTCCAAGAGGATGGAAGACAGTTACGTATCATCCTTCAGATCTGATTATTGGAAATACGGCTGATGGCGTAAGGACCAGACAGTCTTTACGAGGAAATGCAACTAACATGGTCATGATATCACAAATTGAACCCAAAACTATTGATCAAGCAATTGGTGACAAATCATGGGTTGAAGCCATGATGGAGGAACTCTCACAGTTTGAAAGAAACAAGGTGTGGAACCTTGTATGTCTTCCACTTGAAAAATCTATCATTGGAACAAAATGGATATTCAGAAAAAAACTGAATGAGGATGGAGAGGTAATAAAATAAAGCAAGGCTAGTTGCTTAAGGCTACAACCAACAGGAAGGAATTGATTATGATGAAACATTTGCACCGGTTGCTAGATTTGAATCTATACAAATCCTCCAAGCATATGTCACCCATAAAGGTATCAAACTATACCAAATAGATGTCAAAAGTGCTTTTTTAAATGGTTTTCTAAATGAGGAGGTATATGTTAAACAACCACTTGGATTTGTGGATGAAAAGAAGCCCAATCATGTTTATAAACTCTCAAAAGCTCTTTATGGATTAAAGCAAGTTCCTCGAGCTTGGTACGAGAGGTTGAGTTCTTTTCTTAAAGAAAATGGATTCGTAAGAGGACATATTGATACCACTCTTTTCAAGAAATCATTTAAAGAAGATTTGTTAATTGTCCAAATATATGTAGATGACATAATTTTTGGATCCATAAATGAAAAGATGTGTGAAGATTTCTCCAATCTTATGCAAAGTGAGTTTGAGATGAGTATGATGGGTGAATTAAAATTTTTTCTTGGATTACAAATCAAACAACTAAAAGTGCTATAAATCTGGGAATCTGGTAGCTTATTGTTCAAATCTGGGAATCTTGTTGGCACAATCAATCTGGGAATTTGGTATGAGAAATGATCAAATCTTGACCTCACAGCTTATTGTGATGCAGACTATGCGGGAGACAAAGTTGAAAGGAAGAGCACAAGTGGAGCTTGCCAATTTATTGGTAAATCTCTAATAAGTTGGTCATGCAAAAAACCATGTACCATTGCTCTATCAACTACAGAGGCTGAATATGTATCAGCTGCACAATGCTGTTCATAATTGCTAATGATAAAGAATCAACTAGAAGATTACTCTCTAAGGTATGCAAAAATTATCATCCTCTGTGATAATACAAGTGTTATAAATCTTTCAAAAAATCCAATTTAGCATTCTAGATCTAAGCACATTGAAATTAAACATCATTTTATAAGAGATCATGTTCAAAAAGGGGATATATAATTGATTTTCATTGACACTGAAAATCAGTTGGCAAATATTTTTACCAAACCTCTCCAGGAGGATCGGTTCAAAAATATCTTGGAAAAACTCTCCATCGTTAATTTTTCTAAAATTAATTGATTAATTGTTTTATCCATTGTACCATTACTATATTTCTCTTATTTTGTTTGTTTAATTATTTTTTGTCAAATCCTACTAAAAGATCAAAACTGATCTTTGAAAATGGGTCTAAAGTTTAGAGGATGGCAAGAAACCAGAGGACACAGTGTCCATTTTGGTGTACCTGCCATTTAATTACATCATACATTGCGTGCACGCGCTTCCATTCCCATTGTGCCGTCCATGTGGCGTCGTCCCCTTGTTCCACGCGAGCATTAAATGCTACAACGGCTGAAACTGCCGTTTCCCAACACGCATGCCTCACACGCCTACCTGCACGCCTCCTGTCTCATCAATTATCAGTGCATCCTCCTAGGCAGAACTGAATCAAACATTTCTTTCTCCAATAGTCATTCCCTTCCACCTTCCACCTTCCATCTTCCATCCTCCTTACTTAACTCTGACTGTTCTCATTGTTCATCATCTAACTCTCAACCCATAATATATTTTTTTCAAATCTTCCATCAACAAAAATTATTGCTCGTACTAAGTTTGCTGCTAAACGAAAAATCCTATCTCAAGCCTCTGAAGATATTGAAGATCACTACTCTAGCATGGAGTCTGATCAATATGAGGAAGAATCACTCAACACTACTCTAAATCAGGAACCTTCATCAGAAACAAGTCTCTTTGAACCTTCTGAAACAACCTATCCTCCTTCCATTTCACCTAAGTCATCCAAACCTCCATCCTCCACCACATCCTCTGCTTCAACAAGGAGATCCTCCAGAATTCTTTCTGGAATTCTATCATCAAGAAAACCTGTATCTCAAGACTCCACCGTTCATCTTGTTGAATCAGATGCTTCAGAACAAACTCTCTCCACTGAGCCAACACCTCATTCACCACCCATCAAAACTCCTACCAAAACCACCACTTCAAAAAAATCCAAACCCACTCCCAAAAAACCACTGTCCTCTCCTTCACAAAAATCTACAAAGAACTCCATGTTTAATTTTGCTGATCAGGAAACAACCTACATATCCAAATGGCTGAATAAATTTGTGGTCAACAGGAAAATTATTGATCTTACTGACTTAAAAGAAGGAGGTTTCAATATTGAAGATATATTTGACCAACTGGGTTGGACTTCCTTTCTCAAGATCAATGAGCCCCAATACCCACGACTGGTTAGGGCTTTTTATGCTGCCTCCAACAGTTGCAGGGGGCTTTCTAGATTCAACATTGTCCTCAAAGGTGTTCTGATGGAAATAAATCCAACATCTTTGTGTCATATACTAGATGTTCGCGATGAAGGTGCCTATCATTTTTTGAAAACTGGTATTCTCAGTGCCAAATCACTCACACCTCTGTTCTGAAAAACATCCTTATTTCACCATCTAAACCACATGTAGCTCCCAACCTACTCCCAATATGTTATATCCTACACAATATATGTGTACACTGCATTGTACCAAAAGCAGGAAGTTTTGAGAAAGTGACTGAATTGAATGTCTTTCTCATCCATCACTTGATAACAGGAACACCTCTGCATCTGAGCAATATCATCTTCAACTTTATGTTAAATGCAGCTGCATTGGGTCAGTCAACACCTTACGGTATGATCCTGACCAAGATTTTCAGGTTTTTTAAGGTTCCATTGGATGATGAACCTTCTCTGCATTTCAACAATACATTCTTGATGAAGAATGTCAAGCAAATGAGGCTTCAACCATCTGCCTCTACTACTGCTTCAAAGAAAAGGAGAACTCGAAGTTCATCCTCTACAACATCTCCATCAGACACACCAACTAATCAACCTCCATCCGAGGATGCTCCTTCTCCAAATCTTCAGGAGCCCATTGTGGAATCTAAACCAACTCCATCTCCACCTCATACCCCTGTTGTTCCTTTAGCACCACAATCACCTCTGCTGCCATCTCATTCTCTCCCATCTGAAGATCCTCCTCATGAGGATGCAGATACATATGCTCCTCCTACACTCATGGAGGAAGGTGAAGAATTATACTTCGACCTTAATCTGACATATCATCATTTCTCGCCTCAAAGTCCTCTTGAGTCAATGCCTGACATTATTTCTGAAATGCAAGAATATGATCCTTTTGCCGCTGCTCCTCTTTCACCAATACCTATTGTTGCTGCTGGAGAGCCATCTCAACCTCTCCCTGAGGTTACTGGCTTATTCAGTTCCCTGGACTCCTTCTTGGTTATTTCTAATGACAATACATCCAAAGACAAAGCTGGCAGTTCCCAGAACAAAAGCTCTAGTGTCAACGATCAACCGAAAGACTCCAACACAGGGAAGCAACCTAAGGACAAGAATCTAAATAAGCAGATGAAGCTGTTGAAATCAATCAGAAAGGATCAAAAGCAGATAATTTGCACCATGACGCTGTTTGACCTCATTTTTGAATGGGTCACCAAACATTTGATCAATACCATTCCTCTTGGAGATCACCCTCCTGAGCTCCCAGCTACTGATTCTCCACCATCCTCCTCTGATGAATCATCCTCTCCAGAGTAGCCTTATCACTCTTATGTTTTGCTGCTGTCAAATTCAGGGGGAGAATGATTATGATGTTTTTGCTGCTATGATTATGATGTTTTGCTGCTATGATTATGATGTTTTGATGTTTGTTAAGTTGATGTTTTGATATTAATGTTTTGCTGTTTAAAATGCCTATGTTTGGAAATGACTATGTATAAGGTTTATGCCATTATAACATTATGGGTTTTATTTGAAATATCATTATGATCTTTCTTTACTATCTAAGATTCATATTTTTGGCATACATTTAGGGGGAGTAATATTTTATTAGAACTTAAAATTTAAAAAAAAAAAGATTATTCACTTGATTAAGGGGGAGCATAAACATTAAATCTCATCATGTTTTCATATTTAAAAATCATAATCTAAAGAATATTGTCATCATCAAAAAGGGGGAGATTGTTGAGACAAAATCTCTCTCAAATGATTTTAATGATAACAAAATTACTTAAGAGATTATGATTGTGATTAAGGACTAACCTGTGCTCTTGAGTGGATTTATAGTAGAGAACAAGTTATTAATCATAAAGACTAAAATGATGAACATATGACTCAAAACCATCATATTTGCAAGCTCTAGGATGGGTTGAACCTATGAGAGGATGGCCTCGTAAAAGCATAATATACATCCAGCAAAGTAACCATGATTTTTAATCAGGTTAAGATGTCAAAATTGTAACCAAGAATGACCAAATAAAGCTTATTATCTAAAGAGGTCTGAAAGCTTATTTGGACTAGTACGAGGATAGGCAGTACTAGTTAGAGGACAGCCAATACTAGGTAAAAGGTTGAACAATTTGTCACATCATTCTTCAAAAGTTGAGTTCAACCTAGTATTACACAAATTCAGACGGCTGTAGCTCACATAGTCAAAGAAATAGCCTTTTCATGTTTTGGAGAAAGAAAAAGAAAAAGGCTACAAAGGACCAAGTACCTAGAAAATTTGAACCTCAAGGCTAAGGATGGACTAGAACTGTTCAAGACAGCTGGATGGCAGTTTTGTAATTTTAGCTCAAAGACCATTGGACTCTTTAATAAAACCTCCCCAATGGTCATAAAGTGTTTAACACATGGAAGAGTTGTATAAGAACTCTATAAAAGGCAGCAAGCTCTTCATAATCAAACACACAACAATATTGCAGAAAAAGATCAAGAATCTTAAGTTTATCATAAGCAATATTCATCCTTTCTTTATACTTTCTACATTCATACACTAGATCTTTGAAATATTTTTTTAGAAAGTATTTAAGTAAAGAGAAAGAAATCATACTCATATCACTCTGTAATTTTCAAGTAAGTTGTACTTGAAAATATTTGAAACTTGTAAGGAACAAGGTTGTAAGCTTCGTGAAGCTTAAGAATACACAAAGTGTAATCATCCTCAGCGAGAGGTTGATCTGATTGATCTTTAGTGAAATCTCACAAGTGTGTGAGGACTGGACGTAGCCATCTTTGGGTGAACCAGTATAAAAGTTGTGTCTCTCTCTCTCTCTCTTTATACTCTCCTTGCATTTATTTTGTTCTTATTTAAAGGTTTAAATTTTTGTCCTCAAGTTCGCATCCTCTCAGAGAGGACACCAGTTCAAAAACTCTTTAAAACATTTTTAAACGCCAAAATCCCTATTCAACCCCCTTTCTAGTGATATTTAGCTCCATCAGGACTCACAGCTAAGGGTGTACATGGGTGCGGGTCGACTCGCCAACCCGATCACCCAACCCAACCCGATTTTTACTCGTACCCGGTCACTTTTGGGTCCAACCCAACCCAACCCATTGAAACCCGCTTATATTTGGTTCGGGTAATGGGTTTAACAATTTGAACCCGTCGACCCGTAGACACAACCTGGTAACTAGTTATATTTTTTAAAAAATTTTGTTTGGCAATCCAGCAGTCCAATAGGGTTTCATTATTCTTTTTCTTTAGATTTTCAACCACCCTCATCCACTTTCTGCGTCCACCTTCTTCCACACTTTTTGAAGTCGCGCCGCCTTCCACCTTCTTCTTTTGTTCCGCAAGTGCTTATAACTGATTTTTATATGAATGCTGATGCAAGGTGTTTATGCGTCTAGCCTAAATACTTAATTTTTCTCGCAATTTAGAGATTAATTTGTTTTGGCCTTGTAATCTCATATAGGCCTACTCATAAAATTCGTATCTAATTTTTGAATTGTCTTTTTCAAAAGAGCAATTTAATTTTTGAGTTAAATACTATTCATTTAAATGTTATATTTTGTTATAGTTTTACATAATAAAGGTATGAACGGAAAGCTTATGCTTATAATGAATTTAGTTTAAATTTTTTACATTTGTTAAATACAAATTTTTTTAATTAAATACTATTCATTGAGTTAAATACTATTTATGAGCAAAAATGATGCTTATACAAAAGCTTATGATGAATTTAGTTTAAATTTTTTACATTTAAATCTATTAAACACTTTTTTTTAGTATTTTATTTGAAAATAGTAAGTACTCTAACTATGAATAAATGAAGCACTACTATTAAAAAATTATGATAGCTTAGTAAACTAAAATAGTTGGTGGGTTATGTGTAATGATGAAAGTAATGTGGTGGACCAAGTAGCAATGCTAGCTGTTTACTTCTCACTTTTATTATTAATATTTGTTTTTGCAGATTTCCAATTGTTTCCTTCCAGACTTTGAGGAACTTGTTAAGTGCTTGTACTTGAAGTTGACATTGCTTAGAATTGATGAATTTTTATATTTTAATGATTTACTGTTGTTGAATTTATTTATGTATTTGAAGATTGTTGGATTTATTTTTTGTATGAGAGGTCGATGACATTTTTAAAGAATTGAATGATGTGATTGAAATTTTATAGTTTTTGAGACATTTAAGTATTCAATATATTTTTATTCAATATATTTTCTCGTAAAATAAAAAACAGGTTATTATTTATGTATAACCCGCCAACTCAACCCAACCCGTTCTTGATCGGGTCGGTTCGGTTTGGGTTAAATGAAAAAAATACGGGTTTAGAACTTAGCCCAACCCAAAGATAATCGATCGAGTCGGGCATCGGGTTTTGTCAAAACCGGCCCAACCCAACCCACGTACACCCCTACGCACAACATCTAGAGAAAAGGAAAAGAATTTAGTTCCGGAAGTGGTAACAGGTGTGTAGCAAACTTGCAATATACATAATTTTCAAAAATTTATTTTACAATTAAACTTTTAACATGTGCCGTTGTGACATTTAGTAACTTTTCTCATAAAAAATAAACGAATAGCAACACAAAAACAAGCACGACTAAGCGGTAATTCAAACAATTAATTCCAATTAAAAAATGATATCAACTTGTGAATGAGTGATTTTTGTGAATATTTTGGAAATGATGTTTAAAACCATAAAACTAGTAGTGTTTACACCAAGCTCCCTTGAAGTTTTCTCTTAAATTGCACCAATATTCTTTCTACTTTTAAATTAAACACGTTCACTTCCTCAAATTCTCTTTGCTGTGATTTCGTTTCCACAATGTTCAAAGGTCTTCATCCACAATTGCAAAGTGTATTAATTTGTAGATTCTTTTATTTTAATTAAGTCTTTTATTTTGAAAATTATCATTTTTTTCATGATGGTGATTTCAATTTAAACATTTTGCAATAAAAATTTGATAAAAGAAAAACAGTATGCAACAAAAAACATACTTATTTTTAAGAATTTTATCTCAAATAAGAATTTTACTTTTTTAACTGCCTATAATTTGTGAATGAGTACAGGATTTATCCTGCTAGCTTTCCTCGTCGACGTGCCTATTTTTCTGGATTCGTGAATAGGTTCAGATTAGAAGGCCACCGGTTGGATCGTTTGAGAAATGTCTCTATTATCAGCTTACAAATTGAAAACAATTACTAGAATTAAATTCTTAATTTCTAAATCATGAAGAATATAACAAAGTATTGTGATTTAACTGTAATGGCTAATAAATGAATAATATATTTCAAGAATAACATATTATAGATAACCAGATCTATACACTCTTAACTAGAAGTACAAATAAGTTCCCAAAAGAATAAAATAAAGAAAAGAAAATGATTGCAAAAACAAAACATCAACAGAAATCAATATAACATTTGAATAAAGAATAACCCAATAAAAGAAAAGTGGTGACCAATATTAAAATTATTATAATTAATATATATATGAGAAATATTATTTTAATTTCAAATATTTGTTTACTCAAATTTTTATTTGTATTTTGACATATATGTTAGGACCATGTTAATTGTTAACCTTCAATTATTTGTTTATTCAAGTTTTTATCTCTGAGACAATGTGTTTCTTCACTAAGTAAATCTAGTTTGTCTTTTTCATGCACTATTTTAATTTGGGTTTACACATTGAAATTTTTGTCTTTTTTAAATAATAGAATCCAATGCTCACTTATTTCGTTTGATTCATTGTGTTGGTAATCAAGCTAAGAAATATTTTATGTCTTGTTTTTTTTACTACCAAAAGAGAGGAATCAAGATGATGTCCATTACAAAAATTTGTCCATGATGGTCTGATTAATACAAGCGTCGATAAAAAGTTACTAAAAACACTTTATTAGTAGAAAATGTGCTAATGCCGATTTATTTTATTGACTAAAGTAGGTGGCACTCTTTTTACCATTTATGCTGAACATATATAATAAATAATCAATTAAGTATCAATTAATACGAATCTCTCTCCTCCAAAAAGTTTATAATTTTTTAAAAGTTAAAATATAAAAAAGAAAATATATTTAATCTCTTTCAAAAAAATTATATTTAATTTTTTTAAATTATAAAATTTGGTTAAATAGATATTAAATTGTGAGAAAAGTGGACAAAGAAAGAGGAAAAATAAAAGATTTTAAAATTAAGAATGAAGGATTAATGAATATGACAGGGTGGAATAATGGGAATGGGAATGGAATGAAAAGAAAGACAGAGGAAAGGGATGGTGTATTCGTGGAAGGAGGATCGTTGGTGGTCACGTGAAACGTCCATTTCAATGATGGGGCTCATGTGACACTTGGGAAAGAGTAGGGTATTTGCAAGGTAGTAAATGAATTTAGTGTTGGCTTGTCGAGATGAATGAGATCCCAACAATAAACCAAATGCGTGGACCCCACTCTCTTCAATATTCGGTACTATATGCAACGATTCTATTCTCGATTTTATAATGTTTTTTTTCCTCCTTGTTTGGAAAAAAGTAAGAGGAACTATTTGTAGAGTCTGAACCATGAATTTACTGTTGGCTTGGTGAGATGAATGTGTTCCCAACAATAAAGCAAATGCGTGGACCCCACTCTCTTCAATATTCCTTACCATAGCAACCTACTCTATTTCAGTTTCCTTGTTTTGTAAGACTGTAATCTTCATCCAACAGAAAAAGTACTCCGATCACCTACTCCGCATTCCACTATTCCAGCTGTTGGGTGGACTCACTACCAAGTGGAACCCACCAATTTTATTAGTACTATTATTATTATTATTAAATAAAATAAAAAAAAAAAGAATATATGTTTTAATGTGCTTGACCCATGTAAAGGAAAATAAAATGAAGGAAAGGAATCTCAAATCCCTAATGCAAACAAAAAAAACCAAAACGACAACAACGACACGGCATCCAGAGAAAAGGAAAGGAATTCAGTTTCGATAGTGGTAACAGGTGTGTAGCAAACTTGCAACATACATAATTTTCAAAAATTTATTTTACAATTAAACTTTTAACATGTGCCCTTGTGACATTTAGTAACTTTTCTCATAAAAAATAAACAAATAGCAAGACAAAGACAAGCACGCCTAAGCGGTAATTCAAACAATTAATTCCAATTAAAAAATGATATCAATTTGTGAATGAGTGATTTTTGTGAATATTTTGGAAATGATGTTGAAAACCATAAAACTAGTAGTGTTTACACTCAACTCCCTTGAAGTTTTCTCTTAATTTGCACCAATACCCTTTCTACTTTTAAATTAAACACTTTCACTTCCTCAAACTCTCTTTGCAGTGATTTCGTGTCCACAATTTTCAACGGTCTTCTTCCACTAATGCAAAGTGTATTAATTTGTAGATTCTTTAATTTTAATTAAGTCTTTTATTTTGAGAATTGTCATTTTTTTGCATGATGGTGATTTCAATTTCAACATTTTGCAATAAAAATTTGATAAAAGAAAAACAGTATGCAACAAAAAAGTTACTTATTTTTAAGAATTTTACTTTTTTAACAGCCTATAATTTGTGAATGATTACTGGATTTATGCTGCTAGCCTTCCTCGTCGACGTGTCGATTTTTCTGAATTCCTGAATAGGTTCTGATTAGAAGTCCACCGGTTGGATCGTTTGAGAAATATCTCTATTATCAGCTTACAAATTGAAAACAATTACTATAATTAAATTCTTAATTTCTAAATCATGAAGAATATAACAAAGTATTGTGATTTAACTGTAATGGCTAATAAATGAATAATATATTTCAAGAATAACATATTATAGATAACCAGATCTATACACTCTTAACTAGAAGTACAAATAAGTTCCCAAAAGAATAAAATAAAGAAAAGAAAATGATTGCAAAAACAAAACATCAACAGAAATCAATATCGTATTTGAGTAAAGAATAACCCAGTAAAAGAAAAGTAGTGACCAATATTAAAATTATTTTAATTAATATATATCTGATAAATATTATTTTAATTTCAAATATTTGTTTACTCAAATTTTTATTTTTATTTTGACATATATGTTAGTTCCATGTTAATTGTTAACCTTCAACTATTTGTTTATTCAAATTTTTATCTCTGAGACAATGTGTTTCTTCACTATTAGTTTGTTAACCTTCATATATAAATGTTAATTGTTAACCTTCATATATTAGTTTGTCTTTTTCATGCACAATTTTAATTTGGGTTTACACATTGAAATTTTTGTCTTTTTTAAATAATAGAATCCAATGCTCACTTATTTCGTCTAATTCATTGGGTTGGTAATCAAGCTAAAAAATATTTTATGTCTTGTTTTTTTACTGTCAAAAGAAAGGAATCAAGATGATGTCCATTACAAAAATTTGTCCACGATGGTCTGATTAATACACGCGTCGATCAAAAGTTACTAAAAACACTTTAATAGTAGAAAATGTGCTAATGCCGATTTATTTTATTAAGTATGTGGCACTCTTTTTACCATTTATGCTGAACATAAATAATAAATAATCAATTAAGTATCAATTAATACGAATCTCTCTCATTCAAAAAGTTTATAACTTTTTAAAAGTTAAAATTTTTAAAAAAATTATATTTAATTTCTTTTAAAAAACATATATTTAATTTTTTAAAATTATAAAGTTTTGTTGAATAGGTATTAAATTGTGTGAAAAGTGGACAAAGAAAGAAGAAAAATAAAAGATTTTAAAATTAAGAATGAGGGATTAATGAATAGGACAGGTTGGTGTAATGGGAATGGGAATGGAATGAAAAGAAAGAGAGGGGAAAGAGATGGTGTGATCGTGGAAGGAGGATCGTGGTCACGTGAAACGTCCATTTCAATGATGGGCCCATGTGACATGTGGGAAAGAGTAGGGTATTTGCAAGGTCAGAAATGAATTTAATGTTGGCTTGGTGAGATGAATGATTTCCCAACAATAAACCAAATGTGTGGACTCCACTCTCTTCAATATTGGTTACTATATGCGACGATTCTATTCTCGATTTTATAATGTTTTTTTTCCTCCTTGTTTGGAAAAAAGTAAGAGTAACTATTTGTAGATTCTTAACCATGAATTTAATGTTGGCTTGGTGAGATGAATGTGTTTCCAACAATAAAGCAAATGCGTGGACCCCACTCTCTTCAATATTTTTACTATTGCAACCAACTCCGCATTAAACTATTCCAGCTTCCTTGTTTTGTAAGACTGTAATCTTCATCTAGCATAAAAAGTAATCCGGTCACCCAAGACTGTAATTTTCAGCATTAGAAAGAGTTTGGATAACATCTATAGTAAAAAAGATGGTTTTTTGTAATAGTTTGGTTGATATTGAGTTTTTCCTATTTCCTGTATGTAATTATGTAAACACTAAGCTGTTGACTCTATACAATTTGAAGTTCATCAAAGCATGGATAACTCAGGTGATGAACCTTGGGTGTACAACGACTAAGGGAAGACAAGAAATTGAATATGTCACTTTCAATTTGCTTTTCTCATCGCAATGAACTCAATCAATGGATAAGCACAGAGAAGCAAACAAAATAGAAAACTATCAAAATCTAAATTTCAACAAAAAACAAAAATAATTAGCACTCAGTTCATTAACAATTATAAATTGAAAGTCAATATTAATCTGCTCAATCACCAAGTGACACCAATTTTTGGTTTCGCCTAGTGCAACATAACTAGCCGCAAGCCGGAACAACAGCCTCAGGTATATGAGAAAATACAATGGAAAAAGGAGCAACTGTTATAGGCTTTGATGAGTTTACATATAGAGGCTCCAAAGGAGGGATATCACCATCTGAGTTTATAGATAAAACATTTCCATTCAATACCATGATTTGGCTATGAATATTTCCATCTTGTGGAGTTAGATGGTACTCTTCTCTTGCTGTTTCACTTGAACTATGAAAAGGTAGTTTCATTATTTTTGAATTATCAGACATCTTTCTGTGCCACAAACTCTTAGTGTTGCTATAGGTCACTTCAAAATTTGTGCTGTTGTCTAGGTTGATCAATAGTATGGTGATTCCTTTCTGTAAGATCAGGTATATTAAATTAGATTTCAAGGTTTGTATCTATTAAACACCGACACCAAATGGGACACAACATTGGTAATAGTTTGGAAAAGTGGAAGTAATGAATGTAACTAGATGTGTCATTGTTGTGACAATGACATATGCCGACATGTGTTAGACAGTAGACATGTTTTCAAATTGAAGTGTCGGTGCAGGATAGGTTAGTATAGTAATGATACGAAATTTCACTCACGGATTGCTTTGCGCAGTGTGCATAAGCTCGTATCTTGTTTGTCCCCGAGAAGGTAGTTGATAGTACGTGTCTACCCATGAGTCGGTGCCAAAGAAGAGCACTGCAAATAAGAAAGTTCATCCCATTACCACATAAATGTTACCATGAAAATATAAAATGGGGTATTTTCAAAGTAGACAAAGTTGTATGTAAAGCAATTAATGAATAAAACATGGCAGATATGGGTTCATATCAGCTCAAGAAGAATGATACACAAATGCTGAACCAAGCTAGTCCATAATCATGCTTCTAATTCTTTACCAAGGTTGTTGTTGAATGAAGAATGCAAGTTTAACTTGCAAAACTGTTTTATGACGATATACATCTCATGACTTGAGCAAAGAAAATAAGACTGTTAAATTCAATATTTAATACCTATAGTAGTCTGGATTTGGAAGGAAGTTGGTAGTATTGAGTAAACCATAGTTTCCTCCTATCAAACTCTGTCTGCAATATGTTTTCGTGTCGTAAGCGGCCGACATGCCAAGTTGATCCAAATACCTGTTTATGATACAATAACATTATCAAAAACTAGTTTTATGGAACCCCGAATGACTATGAAGCACCAACGTAGACAAGGACTCCGAACACGACATTGACCCTGACACGTTAACACCGATAGTAATTTGAGAAAATGGAAGTGAATAAATGTAACCACATGTGTCAGTGTCAGACAATGACACGTGTCAGACATTGGAGACGCTTCCAATCTAAAGTGTCGGTGCTACATAGCTAAATGTATCTAAATCAAGGATTGTCAACACTAACCAGAAACTGTACACAAATGCATCGGATACCATATGATGTCCACTGTTATAAGCCCCTCCCGACTCACCAACCCATGCTGTTCCCGAGGTTGCTGTACTTTCAAGTATATCTTTCAGGCCTTTGAATGTACTTTTCTCTCCATCAAGATAAGAAGGATTCAGAATTTTTTCCACAAGGTGTTCATCAACACCTGTATAGAAGATAAATTAAGTTTTCAGATATAATCAAATTCATGAAGTTTTGAAATACATAAGGATTATTAACCTGTTCAGTGAAACATACCTGGTCCAAGATTATAAATGTGGTGAGTGACCACATCCAAAGATTTACCAGATTTGCTTATAAATTCTTTGAACCAAGTTGCATCAAAGAAACCTCCAGGAGCAATAACTAATGGCTTAGGATCGACGTCTTTATATGCATTTTGAACTATGTCTCTTAAGGCCGCAAAATCAGAAGCATATTGGTCTGCAGATATACTTGTTCCAACTCCACTGCCACTCAATTCATTGCCTGAAATTAAAAAGAGCTTAATCAATATACTCAAGCTATGAAACAGACACAGACACCGGACACGACACTGACACGTAAGCACAAGTAATAATTTAAAAAAATAGAAGTGATTGAGTGTAACTACATGTGCCAGTGTCGTGTCGATCTCTGACACTGACACTGCGTTGGCCACCGGACATGCCTTCAATCCAAGGTGTCAGTAGTGAGAAGAATTTTATCTAATATGCTTTGATATCAAAAATAATAGCTAATTCTAGAAGGACATAGTCCATTTTCTTCCTTTAGCAAACAATATTAGAGAAGACAACAACTTATATATGAGTTTTTCAATAGAGACCACCATTCACCATTTTAAAATTTTCAATTTTATCTATTGTTAGGAGATACTTTGTTCATTGTAACGTGAGCAGCATGCATATACTTAC
The DNA here is from genome assembly GCA_037974735.1 of Cicer chorassanicum. Classification (NCBI taxonomy): domain Eukaryota; kingdom Viridiplantae; phylum Streptophyta; class Magnoliopsida; order Fabales; family Fabaceae; genus Cicer; species Cicer chorassanicum. The sequence goes on from JBBPBP010000002.1 coordinate 20,126,976, forward strand.
CAAGTTCCCATCCATGAATGGCATAGTTCTTTCCAACAGTGTATTGAATAAACGATTCAGCATTGGTGTAGTTCCAAGGTCCTGTTGCAGAACCAGAATGTATTGACTTTCCAGTAAGTGCATTCAATCCAAAGACAATCTTAGCCCTGAAAAAACAGAATGTTAACTTGCTAAAAACATGGGCTCTGTTTGGCAAGGGCAAACCAATAGCTTAAAGCAGATAGTTTATAGTGTATAAGCATGTATGATAAAAGTAAAACTGTATGGTAATGGTCATTCTCATACGAGATTATAACATTTTTTCAAATGCTACTTCAAGTACCGTTCTAATTTATAGCTTATAATGTATCATTTTTTCTCTCATTTTTACCCTCATTATGGTAATTTAAAAAGTTTCAATATTGATTAAAAATATCCTTTTATATTTCAAATCGTTTGTTTATTTGTCGTCCGTTAGAAGCTCATCCACTATCAGCTAACTTATTTGTCATCCACTACTTTTTACCGAATAGAACCACTGTTTACAAATCCACTGGTCCTATAACAAACACACACGCCTGCGCTCGCAAGAGCATCAACATACTACACGAAGAAGTGAATTTTACCCTGCTTTTTGGAAGAAATCATTAAGTTCATCCCATCTTGGCATTGGGAGGCAACCTTGTGTGAATCCAAACATTTCGGATTCCTTTCTAATAAAAGGAGTGCAAGATTGGTTGTAATCTTCAGTCCCATATATCACCTTATCTTGCAAACTCCCACCTAATCTCAGTTTCAATGGTGAAAAGGCTGCAAGCAAATGATACCTTGATAAGTTTTTTTTTCACCAATGGTCAACTAAACATAAGGAATGAAAGAATTTTATTTAATTAATGTCATTTTTATGACAATAATAAAAGAGATGGAAAAAAAATCTCTCTAACCTTTCACTGCATTTAAAAAAATCTTGTTGTTGAGGTCCTGCATGAGATGAACAATAAAATAAGTAATGTAACAAATTCTACCTTGACACAAGATTTTAAAGGTGGCGTGAACATGAAGTGAAACTATTAGAACTATTGATAAATTAATAAATAAACAAGTGAAAATGAAAATAAAGATCCAAAACATAAAACTCAACCCTGAAATTATATAATTTCAATAAACCCTGCAGAAAACAGAATATTATCATTAAGTAAAAGGAAAAAATGGTTATATGCTGTTCTGTCATTATTATATATATGCTGTTCTCCACAAACAATGTGTAGATAGCAACATTTAATTAAAAAATAAATAAAACTAAAACATTGTTGCGAAAACAACATCATTAAAACAAAAGAAGAACATAGAAATAATTTGCAAGAAAACCATTGTTAATTAATTGTTATGTTGGAATAATAAACAAATATTATGACATTCTAAAACCCACCTTGTAGATTTCAAGACAAATTATAGTATAATTAAAAAAGAGAAAAAAGGAAAAGAAAGGCATGAATACCAGATTTAGAAGAGAAGCAAGACCCCAACTACATCTACCATAATCACATTTCTCAGGGGGCCACCAATCCAAAGTTGCACAAACAAAATCATCATCAATATTTCCAATCACAGAGCTTCCATCAATGATAACACTCCCTTTCATCACAGTTTCATTATCTCTTGTTTCACTCACTGTGCTCATAACAACAAAGCTGAAGCATGCCAAATAGTACATACCCAGAAGCTGAACCCGATAACCCATTTTGCAGAATCAAGAAAATTAAAGATCTTTGTCTTTCTTTATTCATGCATAAACATGTGAAGAAGACATTAGTGAGTTTGTGGAGGATAGTGAGGGCTTTTAGAGTAGAGTCACATGTCCACAATTTCTTTTTTCTTTATTGGAAAGGTTTCTCTTACAAAATGTTAAGTATGGATTACAAAATGTTATATACTTTGTATTTATTCTCTCCTCCAATATTATTAATTATTTTAAAAAAATAATCAGAATTTGTAAAATATTTATACTAAATATGAAACTGAAGAATACATATCGGTATACTAAAACTTATATATCAAATTAAAACAATTAATTTTTAACTAAAGTAACAAATTTGTAACTAAATTTAAGTATGGTAATGGGACGGGTTTTACTTTCTCCACTCCACAAATATGTAACTAAATTTAAGTACGGTAATGGACAGATTTTACTTTCTCTAGTGCTCACACGCTTGCACTCCATTAATGAGAGAAAATCCGCATTCATCTCCGTTTTTTATCAGCTGTGAAATTGTAGATGGGTTTCCCCGCCCCGCCTTGCACTCATTCATATATATATAAAATAATAAATTTAAAAGTCATATTAGAAGAGATTATAATTTATAATATTTTAAAAAATATTAAATATATTGAATATGTACATGTATATAAAATTTAAAAATGACATTAATATTACTAGAGAATTTGGGGGCAGGTGCGGGGTGGATATCAACACCCTAGACCCGTCTCCGCCTCCGATTTTTTATTCGCTGCCACCCAATCAAAGTGGATTTTTCTCATCCAAATCATAATGGATTCGAGTGGATACCCGCGGGTGCGGGTTATGTTGTCCTCCTTAAACTAATTTTAATCTCTGAAAGTGGCACTTCTTAATTGGGATGAATAACACAAATGTTGTAAAAAAATAAAATAAAGAAATACAATGAGAAACACCAAAATATATCGACTAAAGGATTTTGAAATGCCGGAATAAATCGGCTAAAAGATTTTTGGAAGATTTATTATGTACTACAAGAAATATTCTAATATAATCTTGTTTCTTCACTTTTTTGTTGTAGTGGTGTTGAATCGAGTCTACACCTCCATGCAGGATCTTCTCTTGCGTTTTCTTTTTAATGAAATCTCATGCACAACTCCTTGGTCATTAGCTAATACTTCTAAATGAGAATCCAATTATGTATTTTTTTAGAAACAAGAACATTCTTGTGTTTTTTTGTTGTTGTTGGTAAGTGTTGAATTCTAGAGTCTACACTTCCATGCAAGATCTTTACTTGCATTTTTTTAATTTAAAAGAAAGAATTTTATCACCAAATGTGATTGGTGTTCTTGAAAAATCTTCAACAAATACTTTGGTAGCATACATTCTTGAGTTTGAGGATGAGGAGAATTTTGAATAATACACTTGACTCTATCTTTTTCATACTTGACGAAAAATTGTTGATGCTGAAACAAAGTTGATATCAAGACATTGAAGAAGTCTTGAAATTTTGGTAAAGTTTTGTTAGTAAACATGTTACCCTAAATGTTCACGTTTGATGGGTTTTATTTTATTATTATCATCATCATGATGAGATAATCCTAATTTGAAATTTCAGTAAGCAAGAGAAAAAAATGAAGAAAGAAGAAGAAAGAACTAGTTTTGAATATAGAAAGAATGAGAGACAAATTAACAAATTGTTCAAGAATCAAATGAGAAGAAAAGGTAAATCATTTATTCTATGAATTTTCTCAAGAAATTTTTGAGAAAAAAAGTAGTGGAATAATTAGTGCTATGATACTATAATAGAATTTACAAAATATTGATATTAAACATGAAAGAGATGAAAACAAAGATAAATTTTGTATTGATCAAATGAAAAAGATGATTATAATAATAAGTATAATGAAACTTATATACTCAAATTAATTGTTCTAATTTATAACTAGAGTAACTAACACCAAATTAAAAATAATCAATTTGTAATTAGTTTATATCTCTAATCAAATTTTAGTGTACCATTGTTTATCTATTCTATAACTTATATAAAGGGATCGCCATTTTGATGTAGCATTTTTTTTTTGTTTCTAAAATTATCATTGCTTCGTAATTTAACAAGTAATTATATCAAATTCTAACATTTTTCATATGCAATAACAATACATGCATGTATTAGTATAGTAAAAAAAATGGATAGACAGTGCATAAGTGTCGTCTGAATGTTAATATTTAGAAGAATAATATAATAGTTTGGATATGTCGGATCGATCTATTTAGTCTATATTTTTTGGAAGAGATTAACACTTTGAACACGTCTTTATTAATTGATTTGTTATGTTTAACCTGTTAAAAACAGGATGATATGAAGTGTGAACTGCTCCATCAAGTTAAAATAAAAAAAATGAAAAATAACTTTATCATTTATTTATTTATTTATTTATTTTTTTAAGTGTGTTTCTTGTTATTTGTAAGTTATAATTTATTTTTCTTCTATACTTAACAGGTAGAGCATAGAAAAGAGAGTCATTTAATTTTATCACTCTAACTTCATGTTTTTAGAATAGTTTGTTAAATGGTTAACTCAGTAACTTTTTATTTTATTTGTGTTGTTAGCTTATTCTAAATTTCTGGATAATTAATCATTGATATTTAAGGATAATGTTCATAGTTTTTGTAGACCATTAGTTTTTTTTTAACAGGTGTGGTCTCATCCGTTATATATTTTAGTTTCTTTAAATTGTCTTTATTTGTGTTTATTTTTCAAAATTTTAATTTAATTTTAAAAAATTGACGGTTCAATTTAACTCTCTTTATTAACGGCGAAATAGAACATTGGTTTATTTGTCCATCCATATTTGAAATTAGACACTAAATGCAGTTTTAGTTCCCCTATTTTAACTTATTCGCAAATTCGGTCTCCCTATTTCTAATTTTGTAATTTTGGTCCCCTATTTTCACTGATTCGTAATTTTGGTCCCTCTATTTTTAATTTCTCAATTTTGGTCCCTCTATTTCTTAAAATTGAGATATTTTGTAAATCTAATGAATCAATTTTTTTAATAAAATTTAATGGATTACATTATAAAAAATATATAACATTAAAAAAATATTAGATAATTATTTAAAAAAATATTTTTTATTATAAAAAAATACTTAAAAAATAGTTTTTAACTATTTTAAAACTAATTAAATCTAAAAATGATTTAATTAAATCTAAATATAAATTTTACTTTTCATTTATATCATAACTATTTATTGCTTTGTAATATTGTCTCATGCCAATAATTAATTTTGTAAGTAAATTACTTTTTATATATAAAAATCAACTTTATTTTCTTTTTCCGTATTTCATTTTATAAAATCACTTACATTAGAATGAGTAGTCCAATTGGATAAGGACACCAAATGAAAAAATCAACTTTATTTACTTTGTTTGTTATTATATTAGTTTTTTTATAAATCACTTACATCCAATCATTATTATATTAACTATTAATATTTATTTATATAAAAATATAACTAACTATACACATATAAAAATATAAAATAGTGGTTAATTACTTTTTTTTTTTATATAATAACAATGATAACTGCATTTCTCAAACTATTCTTACTCTTTTTTCTCTAAAAAAACTATTATTTATTTTCTTTTAATTTTGTTGAAAAACTTATTTTATTAAAAGCTGTTTTAAAAATAATAGTTATATTTTAGCTCAAAATTAAGGATGGTAACATAATCTGCATCCGGGTACCCATATGAGTCCATCATGATTTGAGCAGAAAAACCTGCTTTCATTGAATGGGATGAAGATTGCCTCCGATATTAAAACTTGAGGACGGGTTTAGAAGTGTTGATATCCACCCGCACCCGAATCTGCTCCGGTTGTAATATTACTGTCATCTTTAAATTTTATATACATGTATATATTTAATATATTTAATGTTAAAAATTATAATCATCTCTCTATAGAAAATATGATTTTAATATTTTTTTAATTTTATTATTGTATAATAATAAGTATTTTACTATATTAATTAGAATAAATATGTATTTAAATTTATTACTTTATATATGATGGGTAGGGGTGTAGACGGAGAAACCTGAACCCCGTCATAGACGAGATGAAGATTTAAATTTCACACTCGATAAAATTGGGTGCAGGGGTGGGGAGGCAAAAGCTGCCCCGTCCCCGCTCCGTTGCTATGCCTAGTCAAAATATATATTCCTTGGATGATTAAGGCAAAATATATAGCCAATTGTTTTAAAATACATCAATTTTTTTTTTTTTTTTAAAAGATGATAAACTCTACTATAATTAATTCACACAATTGTGAGGTCTAAGGTTCGAACCCATACAAGACGTTCAACCTAACAATATCGACAGTTGAACTAGGACTTAAAGACAAAATATATCAATTTATTTAGGTGATTTCTCCTCTCAGTTCAATATTTTCAAAAATAATACACATTTGAGTTGACCATTTTAAAGATATATTTTATACTTTAAATGACCGGACACGTTAAAAACTCATGAAAATATTAAAGGTAAGAAAATAAGCTACCATTTATTTAACAAAGGCATCTCCTTCTCATAAAAATAAAAACCATCTCCTAATTCCTCAAAGCAACAGTTTAGAAAAGAGATGTATTAAAGGCATATTAATTGTTGCCAGATGAAATTAAGAAAATGGTGCCTCCGTCGATGAAAGCATATGTCGTCAGACTCATTATTATTGGTATTGTAATTAATGCGTTTTACTGGACATACATATGCATATATGTTTTCTAAAGGGAAATGATAGGTACAATGATCATGCTTCCAGCAAGATTGTGTGGTCCAAGGTTCCAAGCAGTGTATGGGTTAATATATTTATTAATTAAAATAAAGAGTCCAAAATACTTTGATGTACAATTGGTTCAAGTCTTTCTTCAATTCGAACCCCATTGGGAGTAGAATAATTTTGTTCTTATTCTTTTAAAAATTAATTATTGGGTGTATTTGTTTGAACTTAAATAAAAATGATTTTTTTTTTATTTTCGTTTGTTTACTATCATAAAAATGATTTTTTTTTTAAAAAAATGATTTTTAATCTGTTTGTATACAATTTTATAAAAGTGATTTTTTAAACTACAAAATTACCATAAAGGACATGACTTTTATAATACCCTACAAAATTTATAAGTTTAATCCATTTCTTATACACATTTTAAAATTGATCGATGTAACTTAAGTACTCATCAAAAAGTAATAAATAAACACAAAAAAACAAAAAAAAATGAATGATGTAAAAATAAAATGATTCAAATAAAAAGCGTATAAACAATAAAAAAACTATGTGGAAAAATTGAAAAGGAGAAGGAAATTTACTTGATAAAAAACCTATATGAGAACCTCATGTAAGGAGAAAAACAATCACAATTGAGTGCGTGCAACTGATTACATAGAAAACCCATTAAAAATTGATGGAGGGTAATTTTGGATTTTTTAAAAAGGGTAAGGGTAATTACATCATTTTCTCCTATGTTCCGTGTTTTTAAAATTTTTCGCATCTTTCTCTCTCATCTATCGCAGTAGCGAATTTGAGAAGCTACTATTTTTAGCTTTTCATTTTTAGCCAAAAAATGATTTTTTTTAACAAAATGATTTTTAAAAAATCTGAAACAAACACCCTTCAAACCCTACAAAATGATTTTTGGTTTAAAAAAATAGATTTTTTCATGAAAAAATCTGGAACAAACGCACCCAATGTCTCTACTAAAAATGACTAAATTATTTTATTTGTGAATAATTAAATATTTAACGATATGAGAATTATTAGTAAAAAGAAATTTTAAAGAGATTAATTGTTGAATGATTCTTGATTATATTAAGAGTAAAAGATATATTTGATGGTATAGAAAATGCAAAAAAAATCATATACCAATTTAAATTACGAAAATACATAGAGATATATAATTGGTAAATGTTAAAATATCTTCAATTTTGTGGAAGTAAAATAATATAGTTTGTGTAATCTCCACTTTTATGGATGTAAAATAATATAATTTATGTAATCTCTAAGTTTTTACTTAATGATAATTATATCATTATTTTATCACTTACGTATTGATTTTTTTTACATAAATACTTATACTATATATAATTTTGTCCCAACTAGTCAAAATTCCTAGATTCGTCACAAATGGGATAGTTGGGCTATTAATTAGTGGGCAACCCTATTTCTTTTCTTCCTAGTATGACTAAAATTACAATTAGAAAACAAAACCCTAGCTTGCAAAATAACATTAACAATGTTTCCTACATAGCTCCTAGATGGTCGAGACCATTCAAAACAGTAACCAAGTTCATGCAATCTGGTTCAAACACAACTGATCTAAGGCAACAATCCTTAGAAAAATAAATGGTTCGGTCATGGCATAAGTCTCCGCTGTTGTAGCATCGTTGAATCCCTCCCGCTACAATCAACCTTCATCCTTGTCTCTAATGACTGCTCCAAGCCTTCATCTACCATCGTCCATCAAATTTGCATCACTATTAGCTATATAGAACCCTATCTGAGGTCTTTCCCATCTATTCATTTGAGGTAGTTTATGAATTTGATTATGAACTTGATTATTATTGTGCGAGATCTGAATTTTCCCGAGTTGCACCTTGGTAGTTGTGGTACTCTGTAATGTTTTCCAAGGCTTTCGCAATTGTATCCTATCTAGTTATGTCTTTATCTTCAAAAACTTTATTGTTTCTCGCATATTGTATACCATATATGATGTTGTATCTTTATCTTCAAAAACTTTCTTGTTTCTCGCATACTGTATACCATATATGATTGCTACTATGTACCCAAGGGTCTCTAAGTCAACTCTAGAAATCCTAAGCCACTCTTTACTGTTAGCGAATTTTTGCCTTCCGTGGGAATCGAACCCGACACTTAGGGGATAAGTATCACTGTCCATTCATTCCCACTACCAATTAGCTCAATTGGTAGTGAGAATGAATGGACGGTGTTACTTATCTCCCAAGTGCTAGATTCGATTCCTACGGAAGACAAAAACTTCATATTTCCTATGGAGAGGAAAGGGGGCGAGAATGTCGTGATTAACAGTGCCAATAGCGGTAAGGGTCAGGTTTTTACAGAAAAAAAAATCGTTATTTTCTATGGCTCAATTGGTAGTGAGAATTAATGGACGGCGATACTTATCCCCCAGGTACCCTTGAAGACAAAAACTTGCTATTTTCTATGGAGAGAAAAGGGGGACGAGAATGTCATGAGTAAAAGTGCCGATAACGGTAAAGGTCGAGCTGTTACAATACTGAATACATCTTTTGTTAAGATTATCACGAATACGAATAGCGTTATCGATAATAAGCCACAATAGGACAATCCATCCAAAAGATTCCTCTATAAAAAGGTCCCTAAGTCAAAAAAAAAACATTGGAATATAATGATTTTTGAGTTAAGACTCTAAACCCATTTTGCATAGGAGTTCAATTGTCTTTCCACACCTTAATAGCTTTCCCATTTCAAATCTTCCAACGTCCTCCTTTGTTTACGTGTGTATGGGTTAATATTATGTTATTAATATAATAAATAATATTATAACACAAATATACATCACACAAATTGACAAATAAAGTTGCAATAATAAATAACAAATTTAAAATGTATCATAATAAAAACATACAAGTTAAATAATATCACACTTCTAGGTAATCTCTTTTATTGGTTAAAATTTAACTATATGAATCTAAATTAAATTATATTAGAGAGTGTGTTGAAAAATGTGTATTTTCAGCATTTCTCGTTCTTCTATTATACAAATATAAGAATTTGAAATCTCAGCATCTTGAAGAATCTAAAAACTAATTTTTTATAAAATCATCAACGTTAGTAATTAATTGTTATATATGTTAGTATTCAGTACTGCAATCACTAAATATCGGAGCTTGACATGGATAGTTGTATCTTGGAGAGGTGGTAAAGTAGGATTCCTTTGTCAGCTTCTCGTATAAGAAGGGGGGTTACCTTCACACACTCTAACGATCAAGTAAGAATTTTCTAGAGTATGAGAGGAGTTTATGTCAGAATTTTGTACTTTTATGACCTAGAGATGTCGATTTATATAGGAGTTCCTCCTACCGTTTCTGGAACCTTCTTATGATGTTCATCAGAAATCTATAAATGACTGTTGGGGTACCTGCTGATGCTAAATAGGTATCAATTTGCTTTGTGATAGGTGGTCGCCATCTAGTGGCTATGATTATGATAGGATTGCCATTGAGGGAGCGTGATTGGAAGTCTAAGTGATTTAGGATAGACCATCATTTTAGATTCCATTTGGGTGAATGGCTTGCCCTAGATTCAAAAAGGTTCTACATCGCCGCATACTAGATTGGGTCAGTACTGGGTCCGGCTTAAGTGGATGTGAGTCCAGCCTAGTTAGTATTTTATTCCTTCATCCAAATTTAAACTCAATTCCTCAACTTATTTATCCATTTGCTCAAATCAGTTAAACTACTCATTCAACCCAATCGAAAACTAATTTAATTGATAACAAAATTATTTTTATAGTCATTTAAATGAATAAATCAATATTGTTTGATGTTAATTAACAAAATTTCAATAGTGATAAAAAATTAAAAGAATTTATTTTTATTTAATAAACAATTAAATGAAAAATATTAATTTATTCTTATGTATAAATTCGGAATATAATATTTCACAAAATGAGAATAATAAATAGCTTACTGAGAAAGGAAGTGCATTAAACTTATTTTACGTATTAACTACGAAGATCTCTACGAAGATCTTTGAGTAAAAAAAAAAAACGATGAAGATTCGAATTTACTGTAAATCATCTTGAAACATTGAATTTGTTGATGCATATAAATTTATTAATGAAAAAGTTTCAGGTATATTCATTTTTCTTGATAATCATGAATGAGTTACTGTTGTGGTTGTGGTTTATGATGTGCTCAATTAAAGTATTTTCAAATCTTAATATATAAAAACAATATAATAAATTATGGCATCATCAATAACTGTTTTTAGTGGAATACATTATTCCCGATAAAATCATGTTATTTATATTTGTAAAACTTATTTCAGTTGATAAGTTGATAATGTCAATTATTAGTCTGAATCATGTGTTATGGATTTGAATACAGAATCTCGTTCTCGCAATTATGTGCGAGTTTTTTGTTTACTTTTTTTTATCTAAAGAAAAACAAGGTTCTCGCAATTATGTGCGAGTTTTTTGTTTACTTTTTTTATCTAAAGAAAAAAAAGTTATGTTAAGTATTTCTTTTTAATTAATGCATTTGAAAGGTCCTCCTTAACAACGGTTTATTAAAAGTTAAACTCTTTCCTAATCAATGAAACTATTGAATTAAGATAAGAATGTAGAGTAGTTTAGTTTTTGGGTGAAGAATGGATGGAGCTTTAGAATAACATGATTTTGGTAGGTGTGGTATTGCTTTCCTGAAGAAAGGTACAAAGATGGTTGGTTTGTAGACAAAGTAAGGCACTATCTTTAAGCTTTTATACTGTCCACAAGCGAAAATGACACTATCACCACTTATGTTTCATAACTAGATCTTTGGTCGTTTGCTTTCTGAGTGATAACAAAACCTAACTCGTATTAAAGAATGTATTGGGTAAAGTTGTAACTGATACAACGTGATCTAAATCTAGATCCATTAATACCAATAGTCCTACATAATACATTGATGTTCTAGTGATAAGTTGGTGATATATATATTTTAATTTTCATGCACTTACGATACATATTGATAGTGTAAATTTTTTTACATAGTCGGCAAATCATAATCAATCATGTGAGAAATTTAATAAATAGTTATGATAAAAGTTAAATTTTATTAATGGTTTAACGATTGACATTGATTCATAATATAAATGAAAACTTTTTACAATCGACGGTTCATATAAATTAAATTCATATATATATATATATATACAAAATTTTGGTTTTCCAAAAAAATGGTTTTTATCTCATCTAAATTATTTGAGTGAAAAAAATCTCATCTTCATTATCATGAAGCTG
>JBBPBP010000002.1:20138977-20158080 GCA_037974735.1 Cicer chorassanicum
TTACTTCCAAACAAAAAATGAATAGATATACCCTCAATTTAATAATTAGTTTAAATATCACTTTCATAATAATTAGTTTAAATATCATGTTAAAGTATATAAAATTATGCCTCTAGCTAAAAAAAGTATATAAAATTATTTCACGCTTATCCATAATGTTATATGCCTAAAAAAAATCCCTAGTGTTATATATATTTTGACGGACAAACCTGATCTAGGAGACCGATATATATATATATATATATATATATATATATATATATATATATATATATATATATATATATATGATTAAAGGGTACAAATCAAAGGGTAAAAGATCTTACAGAATGCAGAAAAAGAAAACAAGATCTAAAGATGGTTATGTTGAATCATCCATGAGAAGTCATCACGATACCAATCTAAGTCAGTTGTTAATAGGAATGCATTTTGGAAAACAAATTGAGCATATGCAAAGTTCATATGAAAATATAAACATGCAACAGTTTTGTTTCTGATGCACAAGATCAGCTAAAGCTGCAAGTGCAGAGCATACTTATGTTTTGCGAAAATAAAGATATGTATATGGATAAGTAAATTTATTTCATAATAGTACTTACAATGGGTTTTGGAAAACTGAAATTAAATATTACAATTTTGAGACACTCAAGATTTCTAAGAGAAAAACTTATAGATAACTCTCGTGTTCTGAAAACTTTGATTTTGAAGTGAAGAGGAGCCTTCCTTTTATAGCCAAAGGGGTCCTCTATTGCTGACTTGAGTAGTGGAGGAAATGATGAGATTCCTCCAACCTTTTGATTTTTTGTTTGTGGTGGCAGACAAGTGCCATTCTTTTTTGTCCTCGTGGCAGACAAGTGCCATGCTTTTGTATTCTGATGAAATTTCCTTGGTCTTGTCTTCTTTTGATAAATTTCCACGATTTTTTTAAGTCCTTTTTTTAATTCCAATTTTGCCCTTTTTGCTTTATGGGTCTTTTTTATATATATATATATACATACATACATAATTGGGATAGGTCCGTTTTTTTTAAGCCCTAATTTTCGACCGATTTATTTTGCAGGGGTGAGTATACCAAAACAGTCGTTTTCATTTTCATCTTCCAAGTTCATGGAAGCTTCTGAAGTAGTACCTGAGGAGACTTTTGAGGAGTTGGTCTTGCTCTTTAGAAGCTGAGCCATAATCTCAAAATATTCCTCTTCAGTTTTTGCAGTTGCCAACTGTGTTTGGGCAAATGATTTTTGGGCCAAGAATTGAGTATGCATTGGGTGTGGTTTCGTCAATCCTTGTTTTTGAAGCCATGTTGAAACGACTTGAATTTTGATACTTGGTGGAATGGAGAATTTTGTCCACCATCTAACTTTGAATTTTCTTACTAGGATTGTTTGGGCATCTTTTTGGTAAATTTAAAAATACCATGCTAAGACCCATGGTAAAAAGAATTTTGTAGAGAACAACATGAGAGGGTGGAAAATGCGTTCCCTGTCTGTGGGTTTGTATTGAGTTTTATAAAGTTGGAAACTTTCTTGGACCTCCGGTTTTAGGATTTCAGGGATGGAGCCATATAGTTTCCACCAATGGGCAAACCATTGAGGGATTTTTGAGGCATCCATGGTAAGATTAAAGAAAAATAGCCAAGTATGGCTACATTTTTTGTTTTGGATGAGGAAAACATTGTACCAGGCCTGTTGGTAGTCCCACTAATTGAATGACCTACAATGGTTTATTATGGTTTTGAAGTCAAGTGGGAACTGTTTTGGGTATAAAGGTTTGGTCCCCATTCTGAATGTGGGATTATTTTATGGATTTTGGCAGTGGAGTAGTCCACTGGGCCTTCTTTTGGGTTATCTTGAATTGTTACTGAACCCGTCAATTCAAGAATAGATTTATAGTAAGACTGGAGTTTTGATAAATCCCAAGGTTTGAAAAACCAGCCTTCTGGGAAAATTTTTGAGATGACCAATTGAGGATTTCTATTGTAATAGTGGTCCTCTATTGTCCAAATATTTTGAAATTCTTTTTTGATGAAATACTCAGATTTTGGTTTAAAGTTTGCTACAACAATCTGAGATTCATTTGGTTTTAAAGTAATTTTTGAAAATTCCTCTTGAGGAAGTTTTGAAATGATTTTACAGGATGATCCCTCTTGTGAAGGTTTTGAAATAATCTTTTGAGAAGGGGTTTTTGAAGATTCTCCCCTTTCAAGTTTTTGAGAAAATGGCAGTTCCAACGAGAGACATTCAATCTCTTTTTGGAGCTCTCGGAGCCTTGCGGCTTTCTGCAAGTTAATGTCTTATGCTATTAAACCTCTGATTTCTGCAAAGTTTTGAGGTGCCATAAGCTGTTGGCCTTTAAGCCATTTTTGAATTTCATTTTGTGTTTCTTCTTCTTCTACTGCTTTTGCCTAAGACTTGATGGGTTTTGCAGAAGAAATAGGGTTTGGGTTTTCTTCTGGTTGGTCCTGTTGGACCTCAATTCTTTTGGATTTTCTAGGCATCGCTCAAGTCCTGTTTTGGAGAAATTCTCTTGTTAGAAAGTCTGGAATTGAGTTTTGGTCTCTTTTAATAAATTCAATGTCAAAATATAAATTACTAAGGATAGCTTGCCATCTGGCAAAAATTTGTTTTGATGCAATGTTTTGAACATCTTTTTGTAAAACTTCTTTTGCTGATTTACAGTCGATGCGAAGTAAAAATTTTTGATTGAGTAAATCACTTTGAAATTTTGTGATGCACATGACAATTGAAAGAATTTCTTTTTTAATAGTAGAATAATTCTTTTGACAATCATTCCAGTGTGCAGATGTAAATTGAACAATGCATTCTTTGTCATTTAATTTTTGTTTAAGAATTCCCCCATATCTTATGTCTGACACATCAGTTTCAACAATCTTTTGTGCTGATGGGTCCGCTAGATGTAGGCAAGGTATTTCTTTAACCTGTTTTTTGATTAATTGGATGGTTCTAGTATGTTCTTCTGACTAGGCGATAGGGTTTTTCTTTAACCTATCATGGAGAGGTTTTGCTATTCTATTGATGTTTGGATAGAAATCTAAGACATAATTTAGGCTTCCCCAAAACCTTTGCTATTGGGTTTTGTCAAGAATTTGGTCCTGAAATTTATCCGCGAATAATAGGGACCTTTCAATAGAGGTTATGGTGCCCCAAGAAATATAATGTCCTAAAAAACGGATTTTTGCTTGGAAAAGGAAAATTTTTGACTTTGAAACAACCAATCCATTTTTCTTAACAACCATAAAGAAAGTTTTAAGGTGTTTAAAATGTTCTTCAATTGTTTCGAAAAAGATTAAAACATCATCAATATAGACGATGCAAAATTTTGAAAATGGATTAAAAATATCATTCTTAATCTTTGGAATTCTGAAGGAGCATTTTTTTAATCCGAAGGGCATTACAGTCCATTCATATTGTCCAAACGGAACAGTAAATGCAGTTTTGTATCTATCTTTTGGATCAATTTGTATTTGCCAAAATCCCAATTTCATGTCAAATTTTGAAAATACAAATGCAGAATGCAGTTTTTGTAAAAGATACTTTTTTGTTTGGAATTGGATAACAAATCCAATTTAGGGCTTTGTATAAAGGTTTATAATTAATTACCAACCTAGGTGTTCCTCTTTCGATTTATGAAATTTTGTTAACATAGAAAGCTACATAACTCCAGGGAGATCTATATTTAGTAATTAGACGTTTTTGTTCTAAATATTGGATCTCTTTTTTGCAATATTGTTCTAGCTCATAATTCATTTGGATAGGCCTGGCTTTAGTTGGGATTTGCTTGTCTGAAAAATCGTTTTCATATGGTAAATCTACCATGTGTTGTTTTCTATCCCAAAAAGCATTTAGCATATCTGAACAAATTTCATTTTCAATTTTTTTTTGTAACTCAGAAATTTTTTGTTTTATAAAATCCATTTGTAATTGTTGTTCAATTATGAGGAAGGAAACATCTTGTTTTAGAAAAGATAAATGTTTTTCTTTTCCCTGAATTAAACAATTCAATTCATTTTTATAAACATAGCAAGCTTTTAAAAGATTTAAATTCTTTGTTTTGGGTTTCTCAATAAAAGGGAAAACAATTTTGGTTTCTTTTGTTTTGCAAGAAATACTATCATAATTGATAGAATATGGAGTTATCATATTAATGAAAGGAGTCCCTAAAATGACACCATGAGATATATCTTCTAATAAAACAAAAGGAGTTTTAATTGAAACGTTACCATTTTTAATGGAAGCTTCAGTTTTATTTTTTATAATCATTTTTGAGTTGTTAGCTGCAACAAGTTTTTCATTAGTTTTTTGCAGGAATCTTTTTGGAACAATGCTGCTTTTTAAGCAGTTTAAAGCTGTTCATGTATCAAAAAGTGAAATTGTTTCAAATTTGAAATATTCTGAAAAAACTAAAGTAATTTTGATTAAATATTTTCTTGTAGTTATAGACCTTGAAAGAAATAAGAAATCTTCTGGGATTTCTTCCAAGTTTTCAATTTTTTTTCAAAGGGTATTGAATAATCTTCTTTTTCTTGTTCTTCTTCTTCCTGTTCTGGGTCAGAAAATGTTTGATTTTGAAATTGGGAAAGAAGATTTTGTAGAATGTTTGAATCAATTTCTTGTTTCTGTTTAAGAGTTTTTAACTCTTGTTTTACAAGTTTGATTTCCTCTTGAAGGGATTGTATAATAACAGAGATCTGGAATTATCTTTTTGTTCCTATGATATTTGTTAAATCATAGGTGGTTCTTGGAAGTAATTTTGAGGAAAAGGTGGAAGGCCGACATTGTTTTGACTCAAAAGTATTTAGCAGTTTTCGTATTATTTCTTTTTGAAGTTTTGTGTCCTCAACTTATTTTATTATATCAAGAATTAATTCTTGATCTTTTGTCAAAACATTGACAGATTTTGAACTAGATTCTGAATCACTAGGAGACTCGGAAGTCCCTAATTCATCAAACTGTAAAGGTTAATCATTTTCTGATGAACCTATTTCAAAATCTGTGAATATTTCTTCCTCTGAAGTTTCTAGAAGTATTGCCTCAATTTTTTGCATTATTTGTTCATCAATTTGTAATTCATGAAGCTTTTTGTTTCTATTGCAATATCTTGAAATGTGTCCTGTTTGACCACACTTATAACAAGTTATTTGCTTTGAGGTTCAAACTTCTTTTGAAAAGGTTTTCTTTTGTAAAAATTAGGTTTTCTATGATTGTAAGAATTTTGTGGTTTGGATTTTTTATAGAATTCATGTCTACCTGGTTTTGAAAAAGACTTTCATTGAGGTTTTTTATAGGGTTTTGAACAAGATCCTCCACAGTCTTTAGAAACATTTGTAGTGGGTATTTCGAATTGTTTGCAAAAAGATCCTAGTTCTTGCCTAGTTCTTTTCATTTCCCATTTTAGATGTTTTTGAAGTTTTAAATCTTGACAGATTTTTAAACCTTTCTTTTGAGTGAACCTAACTAATTCCCCATAAGTTAAATGGTTATATGGAATTTGGTTTACCCCATAGACTTCTTTAATTTTGTTTCTAACCTTTTCTCCTAAAAGGGTTGGGAGTCCTACAAGGAATTTCTCCTTCCCGAAAGGTTGGTTTGAGTCTTCCCTAAGCATAACTCTAGTAAGGGAAGTGTTTTTGTAATACTGAAAATCAGATAGTTTTTTACATCTAAGGTTTGAGAGAAGTTCTGCATTTTTATCTTTCAAGTGAGATGGATCACCTATGAAGTGCAAGCTAATTGTGTGGATTAGTGTTGCAACTGCATCAGGTATTGGGTTTCCTTCTTTTACCTATATTATATATATATATATATATATATATATATATATATAAGATATATAAGGCAAATAGTTGGTTTTGGATTACCAAATTACCTTTAGTTGAGGGAAAGTCAGATGCGCGAGAAGCAGTTATGAATTAGCCAAGTCTTTCTTAGATTTACAAAAATTCATAAGGATCGTCAAGGGCTAAGACTGAGTCACAACTTAGTACAACTTGATAAAGACTGTTACACCCACCTTCCACATTTTTAGCACCATTAAAGAAAAACACAAAGACACGGTAACATGAAGAAGACGCACACAGATAAGGCCTATGTGACGAAGAAACAGGAGAATGAGTCGATTGAGGGGTGTCATGAACTCCGTCTCTTGGAAATTATCACGCATTACCGACGAATTTGCTGACCACGGCTACATTTATGTAAGCCATGATTTATGGCCAATAGGTTTAACTTTGCCTATAAATAGTAACACTTGTAATTTTTATAAAACACAATCAATCAACCAAACTATATTAATAAAATCAAACAAAATACATTTTAAAAAATACATCAAATTTAATGTCGTTTAAGTAGATGTGTCAAAACAAATAACGTACTATATTATTTTAACAATTCTCTCTTATTTTTCTTCTGGATACTATGTTAGTTTTGCAACAACAATAAGAGAAAAATTAGGAGGGAGTTGTTAAAATAATATAACACGTTATTTGTTTTGACACATCTACTCAACCGCATTAACTTTGATGTAGTTTTTTTTTCTTCATTTATTAATATAATTTGGTTTTTTAATTATTTTTATTATTTATTAAATGACAATTAATGATTTGTTATAAAAAAATTAAAAAATTAAAATGCCAACATAATCGCATCCTCGGGACTAGTTAAAAATATTAGACATTTTAATTTATAAATTTTAATGTAAGATATAATAAAGAATTTTAAATAAAAATAGGCTTAATTGCACTTTTGATCCCCCTATTTTAGGTGAAAAACGAAAGTAGTCCCTCTATTTTGTTTGTCCCCAGTTTTAGTCCCCCAAACATATTTTGAGTCCAAATCATGATGAGTTGTCATTTTTTTATGACGTATCAAAAAATCGTTGACGTGGCACATGTATATGTGGATAAAAAATGATTATTATATTAATTCAAATTAAAAAATCCAATTCATCTATTATTATAATTTTAAAAGAAAAGCAAAAAATAAAAAGTAAAATTAAGGCAACCCTAAAATCACCATCAGCCCCAATTCATCCAGGCAACAGTAAAAAATCAGCCCCAAATAATGTGAACCCTGATTCAACGTGTGAACCCTAATTCAACGATTCAGCCCCAATTCCAATCTTCATCGTGTTCGTCTTCTGTTTTCGTTCTTCCGTTCGTTCGTGGTCGTCTTCTGTTCGCGGTGTTTCAATGGTCTTCTATTCGTGGTGTTTCAACGGTCTTCTATTCGCGGTGATCGTCTTTTGTTCGCGGTGTTTCAGCGGTGTTTCATCCTTTTCAGCGGTGTTTCAATGGCGAGTGGAGGTCATGTCGAGTTCTCTCCATCTTCATGGACGAAAGAAGATACAAAGTTTTGTGCTAGGTATGTGATTTTGGAGTTTTCGCTTTGCTTTATTATTAACATTATTTAACTCTGTATTGAACTTTGATTTTAGGACCAAACTTTTGTCTCTACAGTGTTAACAGAACTGTATGCCTTTATGGCTTTTTAATAATGTGGTCGATATGCTTTATTGTATTATTTTATGGTCCATGTGTAGTTTGTTTTAGGCTTAGTTTGACTGAGTTATTCAATGGTTTGTTTTGTGTAGGCCAGCTAAAGTCCACAGAGTTAGGTTAAGAATTAACCATGGGGGTAGTTTTGTAAACCACCCAGTGAAGATATACGTTGGGGGCCAAGTGGATGAGATGAATTGGTCTTGGGATGTAGACTTAATGTCCCACATGCAAATTACTAAATTGGTCGAAAGTTTGGGATATAAGAGTATTAAATGTTTGTGGTACCAACATCCCAAGTACTCATTTACACGCGGACTTAGACCTCTCAACAATGATGATGATGTAGTAAAGTTTGCTGAAGATGTCAAAGGGTTCAACGTAATTGAAGTCTTTGTGGAACACTCTATAGACAATCCTATTGTTAGTGATGAAAATCCAATTGAAGAGCCAGTTGAAGCTGAAAAACTCCAAGGTGAAGGTGAACAAGTTCAAACTGAACCAGTTCAAGCTGAAGCAGTTCAAACTGATCCAGATCAACCAGAATCTGAAGCGGTTCAAACTGAACCAAATCAACCAGAATCTGAACCAGTTCAAACTGAACCAGATAAACCAGAATCTGAACCAATTCAACCTGAACCAGTTCAACTAGAATCTAAACCAGTTCAACCTGAATCTGAAGCAGTCCATGATGAAACTGAACAAGGAATAGGTGAAGATTATCTGAGTGAAGAAGATGAAGATTATATTGCTAATTCAGACGATGAAGATGATGATATGGGTGAATTCTATGAGGGTGAGGATTGGGATTGGATTTCTGAAATACCAACTGAGATATTTGTTAATGTTGTAAGTGATGAAAATTCATCTGAAAGACATGCAAACCCAAGATTAAACCCAAGGCCTAGTTCTACAACTGATTTTGAAGAAAATGATGTGAATTCTGATGATTTGGATACTCCACCAGGAAGTGAAGTTGATGAAGAGGATGTTAGGAAATTTCCTAAATTTAACCAACCTGAAAATGGTGATGAAGTAAGGTTTGAGTTGGGCCTAAAATTACATACAAAAGAGCTGGTTAAGAATGCCATTAAAGATTTTGCAATGGAGACTAAGAAAAACTTGTATTTCAAAAAGAATGATGGAAAGAGAATCATTGTTAGGTGTGAGCCGGAATGTCCATTTTACATGCGGATTAAGAGGACTTCAAACGAATATTGGCAATTAGTGAGTTTCAACGATGATCATACATGTCATAGGAGGGCAAAAAATAGACAAGCTAAGACTGAATGGCTTGCCAAGAAATTCGTTCCTATGTTGAGACATACACCTGAAATGAAACCCAAGGGATTGATTGTTGAGGCGCTTGATAAATGGGGTGTGAAGTTGTCTATATACCAAGCATATAGAGCCAAAGTAAGAGCCATAGAAATGATTGAAGGTGCTCAAGGGGAGCAATATGCACACTTGAGAGAATATGCCGATGAACTTAGAAGATCAAACCCAAACTCTACGGTTATTATTAAGTGTGGTATGACTGATGTTGGACCTGTCTTTGAGAGAATATATGTATGTTTGGAGGCTTGTAAGGCTGCGTTTGCTAATACATGCAGGCCTTTAATTGGGTTGGATGCTTGTTTCTTGAAGGGAGAATATGGCGGTCAGTTAATAGCTACAGTAGGTAAAGATGAGAATAATCAAATGATTCCCATTGCATATGCAGTTGTTGAAGCGGAAACAAGAGACTCTGGGCAATGGTTTCTGGATCTTTTACTGGATGACCTCAAGAATGTTCAGCATAGACAATATGCATTCATTTCAGATCAGCAAAAGGTATGTTTGCTGCAATTTCTAAATTAAATTGCAATCTGAATTACATTAGCAATGTTTTTGATTATGCTGTCTGAACTAATTTGCAATATGAATTTGTTGAATTAAATTGCAATATGAATTAAATTGCAATCTGATTATGCTGTCTGAATTTGATCTGATATTGATCTGAATTTGCAATCTGAATATGCAGTCTGAATTTGATCATATATTGATCTGAATTTGCAATCTGAATATGCTGTCTAAATTTGATCTGATATTGAACTGAATTTGAAATCTGATTATGCTGTCTGAATTTGATCTGATATTGAACTGAATTTGCAATCTGATTATGTTGTCTGAATTGCAATCTGAATTTGCAATTTGATTATGTTGTTTGAATTTGATCTGATATTGATCTGAATTTGCAATCTGAATATGCTGTTTGAATTGCAATCTGATATTGAACTGAATTTGCAATCTGATTATGCTGTCTGAATTGCAATCTGAATTGCAACCTGAATTGCAATCTGATTTGCTGCCAATGCCTTGTTTTATTCTGCAGATCTGATCTTATATTTGCATTCTGAATTTGCAATTTGATTATGTTGTTTGAATTTGATCTGATATTGAATTGAATTTGCAATCTGATTATGCTGTCTGAATTGCAATCTGAATTTGCAATTTGATTATGTTGTTTGAATTTGATCTGATATTGATCTTTATTTGCAATCTGAATATGCTGTCTGAATTGCAATCTGATATTGAACTGAATTTGCAATCTGATTATGTTGTCTGAATTGCAATCTGAATTTGCAACTTGATTATGTTATTTGAATTTGATCTGATATTGATATGAATTTGCAATATGAATATGCTGTCTGAATTTGATCTGATATTGAAATGAATTTGCAATCTGATTATGTTGTCTGATTTGCAATCTGAATTTGCAATTTGATTATGTTGTTTGAATTTGATCTGATATTGATATGAATTTGGAATCTGAATATGCTGTATGAATTGCAACCTGATATTGAACTGAATTTGCAATCTGATTATGCTGTCTGAATTGCAATCTGAATTGCAATATGAATTCAACCTGAATTGCAATCTGATTTGCTGCCAATGCCTTGTTTTATTCTGCAGATCTGATCTTATATTTGCTATACTAATCTGAAACGGATATTGACTTGTTTCAGGGATTGGTACCTGCCATTGCCAACATTGGGGCCCATGTGGAACACCGATTATGTGTTAAACACTTGTATTGGAAATTGGAAAAAAAAGTATCCCGGAGGACATATGAAAGAACTTCTTTGGTTGGCAGAAAGGGCTACGGTGGTCCAGGATTGGGAGAAAGCAATGCAAAAAATTAAGGCAATCAATGAAGATGCTTGGAAAGACATGATACAACTCCTGTAAGATCAGATGTGCACCTAAGAGGGGGGGGGGGTGAATTAGGTGTTTCGTTATTTTGATAGTTTTTAGAATTATAGTGATTGATTTTTGCGCTTATGGATAGTAAAAGATAATGTAAATGGCAGTAATGTAAAGAACACAACAGATTTATCCTGGTTCCCCTAATCACCAAGGGTACGTCCAGTCCTCTTGCTCACCACAAGAGATTTTCTTCACTATCTGTCAGAATATGTACAAGTCCTCACCCTGGGACCTTGGCTACAATCTTCTAACAAACTTTCAAAGATAGAACACTACTATCTTAGATACAGTACTTAAAGAAAGCACAACTTTCTTTTACAAACACTTTGTTGTTTTTGATAAAGATATAGGAATAGAATGAAGGTAGTATAATTCAAGATTTATTCAAGTACTTTTTGAGAACCTTAAGGATATGAAAATGATATGCAAATACTTGAATTTCTGAAAAAAAGACTTAGAAAAATTTAGAAAATTTAGTTCAAAGTCTTTGAAATTGTGTAATTCAAATTGGTAATTTGAATATGAAGTTATGACCTATTTATAGTCCTCAAACATCTCTTTAGATTCGTGGCCTTTGATCCAAGAGGTTTGAGAAAGAATTGTAATGTTTTAAATTGAATTCAAAGCTGAAAAATTTCATTGCTTCCAGTTGTATTCGACTACCATATTTCTGTATTCGAATACAGCTTGCTGCAACGTTAAAAATTATTCAAACATTACACTGTGTAGTCGAATACAGATGAGATGGCCAACTCTCTGACTTAGCCATGTTTAATCTTGTATTCGACTACAGGATATCTGTATTCGAATACAACTTGCTGCAACGTTAAAAATTATTCAAAATTTTCACTGTGTAGTCGAATACAGATGAGATGGCCAACTCTCTGACTTAGCCATGTTTTTTATCTTGTATTCGACTACAAGATTGCTGTATTCGAATACGATATTAATTTTTGTCAAAAATAAAGATTCTAATATTTTGAAAATATTATTTTGGACTTTTGAAAATATTATTTATGCATATGCAAAGTAATTAAGGTTCTCTTGTATTTGATTTATGACTTGAATTATTTTACCTTTATATAATCTATATATTTGTAATTTCATCAAGGGATGTTTGAGGAATTCTTCTTTTTGTTGCTGTGTCACCATTGGTCTTTGTGTATAATCAAAAACGTATTTTTACATTCTCCCCCTTTTTGATTATGACAAAACCATTGCTGTGGTTGTTGATGACTCCCCCGTAATGTAGGCGTATTGTACTCCCCCGTAATTTTTGCAATATGTGTGTTTGAGTACCTACAGATGAATTTTACCGGACAACAACAAGCAACAAAATACACAAAATTTCTCCCCCTTTTGACATGATCAAAAAGAAGAAAGTAATAGATTGAACATAACATAAATCAAGACAGATCATATTGGAGATAAGTAATCAGATACAATCATAAAAGTCATAGATTCATAAAGTCATAAAATCATAAAGGCATAAAAGTCATAGATTCAAAAAGTCATAAAATCATAAAGTCATAAAGGTCATACAACGATTACAGGAAGCAACGATTACATCTTAAGCAAAATAGTAGGAAAGTCAATCCTAGTAACACAAGAAAACGAACTACGCCTAGAAAACTAAGTACAAATCAGCGACGATCCGGAGGTAGATGGAGGTGATCAATTTTATCGGCGATGATACACATCTCGTGGACCAAGCTGTCGTGATTGGTAGCGATGGTGGATTCGAGAGCTTGAAAGCGAGCATCGACCGAAGTGGTAAATCCGGAGAAGCAGGTCTGAAGAGAGTCAAGTTTATCCATAATCATGCGGTTAGAAACTTGATCATCATCAGATGCAGGATCGTCAGCAGCATCATCTGTAGGAGCACTAGCAGATGTCTGACCGATATCACTCTGATGGATGTATTTTTGCAGCGGTTCACTCCAAACGATTTTCATGCTAGGAAGAACACTCAAATCTAGCAGATTATCCTTAGTGATGGTATACACAACCTCCTCAGAAAAATCTACCCCAAAATGTTCAAGTATGCGAGAAACTTCCTTAGCATAGGGTAATCCAACAGCTTCACGGGATACAAACATGACTGACTTAACAAAATAGGCCCAGTTAAGAGGAAGACCTTCATTCATGAAGTATAGAATCTGAAGTTCAAACTCAGAAAATTGAGAATAGTTACCGGCCTTAGGAACCAAAATGTAACTTAAGAAGTAATGAAGCAGACGAAAGTCGACTGTTAAGTTTCCAACACTAAATCTTTGTCTTGCAAAGGTGGAGCTAGCCTGAAGTTGCTTGCGTTCTATGGTTTGTTTGTCAAAGCGACACAGAGCCGCATAAGCATCATGTTTCGAGATATTATGCCATTTGCATAAATTAGTCGGACTGAGTTTCTGGCCGAGATCAGGTATTTTCAAAATGTCACCAATAGTATGAGAATCAAGTTCAATAGTGATTCCTTTGACACGCGAAATTAACATTTTGCCATCACGACGAAGATTACAATAAAAGACTCGAACCAAATCAGGATATATCGGACCTTTGTAAGCAATAAAGTCCTCAACATGTTGAGCCCTAAGTAAATCTGGAAATTGAAAAGCAGAGAATGAATCTAAAGTACCGAATTTGGGAATGATGAGCCTCTTGTCGGAGTAAAGTGTGCGAAACCGAGTAATTTCTTCAGGAGAATGCAGAAGACGAGACAAATCCGTGACGCTGGTGCTCTTTGTGCGTCGCTTGGAAGGACCCTAGCTTGCATGCTTGGTGCGAGGTCCACGTTTGCGTGCGTTTTCAACAGTGTTGGAGATGTTTGCCATTTTGGTGGATGTTTTAGGGTTCGGATTCGATACTGAGTTGTAGTTGGGAAGGAGATGTGAATTTGCGAAGCTGAATTTTGGGGGTTAGGGTTCGTGAAATCGCGAATTGGAAGAAGGTGATGAGTGATTGCGCTATTAATTGAAGAAATTTAAGTTTTAGAGAGGAAATAAGGAAGGAACGAAACTGTTCTGTTGAGGTTGATTCGCGGAGAGGAAGATGAAGTTCGCAGAGACACAGTACGAGTTCGCAGGGAAGGAGGGAGGTGTATTCGGCTACTGACTGTCACAGCTTTATATATGACAGAAAACTGAGAATCTGTATTCGAATACAGGAAGATGGTAATCGAATACAGGTTTCCAGAATCATCTGTATTCGAATACAGTTTGATTGTATTCGGCTACGACTTCCAGAATTTTGAAACAGACATGATTTTATCAAGCAGAACATAACACAAACTTCATATAATCATAGAAATAACATGTAAACATAGTCAACTAAATTCTAATATGTGAAGACAAGGATAATTATATTGATAACATTTTAATTCAAATAGTCAACTAAATTCAAATAACATGTAAACATGTGAAGACAAGAATTAAGCCATACCTTTGACATGATGATAACATTTTACCTTATGTTTAAAGATCACTTTCACTTAAGATGCCGAGTTCGCGTCGTATTTTGAAAAAGGAGTCTTTAGGAAGTGGTTTAGTGAAGATGTCTGCAAGTTGGTTATGTGTATCCACAAAGGTTACTTCAACATTGCCTTTAAGCACATGATCACGCAAAAAGTGGTGTCGTATATCAATGTGTTTGGTCCGAGAATGCATGATTGGATTCTTTGAGATATTGATTGCACTAGTGTTGTCGCATCGTAGCGGAATGCATCCAAGATCAATTCCATAATCACATAGTTGTTGCTTGAGCCATAGGATTTGTGCACAACAACTTCCTGCTGCTATGTATTCGGCTTCAGCAGTACTAAGTGCGACACATGCTTGCTTTTTACATGACCAAGACACGAGTGCATTGCCCAGTACATGACAAGTGCCGCTTGTACTTTTACGGTCTGTTTTACATCCTGCATAATCTGAATCAGAATATCCAACGAGACTACAGATGCTACCTTTAGGATACCATAGTCCAACATTGATGGTGCCTTTTAAGTATTTCATGATTCGTTTGACAGCTACAAGATGTGATTCTTTCGGATCTGCTTGAAATCTTGCACATAGACAAACACTAAACATGATATCTGGCCGACTGGCCGTTAGATATAATAAAGATCCAATCATACCTCGATATTTTGAAATGTCTACAGACGCACCAGTTTCATCTTTATCAACGTATGTTCCGGATCCCATGGGAGTTGCACTCTCCTTGCATTTTTCCATGTCAAATCTTTTTAGCAGTTCTTTGCAATGTTTTGCTTGATTGATGAAGATGCCATGCTTGAGTTGCTTGATGTGAAGACCAAGAAAATAGTTTAATTTTCCCATCATGGACATTTCAAATTCACCTTGCATCATCAATGAGAATTCTTCACATATTTCATTGTTTGTTGAACCGAATATGATATCGTCAACATAAATTTGGACCAACAAGGTGTGACCATTATTTCGTTTAATAAATAATGTCTTGTCAACCTTCCCTTTTTCAAAACCTCTTTCACACAGGAAGGCACTCAATCTGTCGTACCAAGCTCTTGGTGCTTGTTTTAGACCATAGAGAGCTTTCCTTAGTTTGAATACATGTGTAGGATTCTTGAAGTCTTCAAAGCCGGGTGGCTGCTTGACATATACTTCTTCATTGATGTATCCATTTAGAAATGCGCTTTTCACATCCATCTGAAATAATTCAAAATTCATAGAGCAGGCATAAGCAAGTAGTAACCGTATTGCTTCTAACCTTGCGACCGGAGCAAATGTTTCGTCAAAATCGATTCCTTCTTCTTGATTGTATCCTTGGGCGACTAATCTTGCTTTGTTGCGGGCAACTATACCATTTTCGTCAAGTTTATTTTTAAATACCCATTTTGTACCAATTATGTGTTTGTCACCTGGATTAGGAACAAGTTCCCATACTTCGTTTCTTTCGAATTGGTTAAGCTCTTCTTGCATTGCTAGTATCCACTGATCATCTTTTAGTGCTTCACCAACTTTGGAAGGTTCGATTTGAGAAACAAATGCCATGTTTAAGCATGCATCTTGTAGTTTGAGTCTAGTTGTAACTCCTTTGTTGATATCACCAATAATGTTATCAATTGGATGATATCGATGGGTTCTCCATTCCTTTGGGAGTTCATTGGTTTCCTTTTCCATGTCGACTTCATTTTCTTGACTCGGTTGATCAATTGGATCTTCTTTACGTGGATCACTACTTTCAATATCATCATCATCAAAAGAAATAGCTTTGTCCTCTTTCGAGGGGTTAGTTTCATCAAAAGTAACATGTATTGATTCTTCTACAATTAAGGTTCTTTTATTAAATATCCTAAAAGCTTTACTAGATAATGCATACCCAATAAATATACCTTCATCTGCTTTTTCATCGAATTTTCCAAGATTGTCTTTTCCGTTATTTAGCACAAAACACTTGCAACCAAAGATGTGGAAGTGAGAGATATTGGGCTTTCTACCTTTGTATAGTTCATACGGAGTCTTCTTAAGAATAGGTCGAATGTTTACTCTGTTAGTAACATAGCATGCCGTGTTTACGGCATCTGCCCAAAAATACTTTGGTAGATTTGAATCACTTAACATAGATCTTGCAAGTTCTATCAAGGACCTGTTCTTTCTCTCAACAACCCCATTTTGTTGAGGTGTTCTTGGTGCAGAAAAATTGTGAAAAATTCCATTTTCTTCACAGAATTCTTCAAATAAGGTATTTTGAAATTCTCTACCATGATCACTTCTAATCGATACAATTTTGGATGATTGTTCATTTTGGACTAGCTTTGCATAATTTTTAAAGGCCTTAAAAGCTTCGTTTTTGTTTGATAAAAACAAGGTCCATGTGTACCTTGAAAAGTCATCAACAATAACTAGTCCATATGAATTTCCACCAAGACTTTTAGTTCTTGATGGACCAAACAAATCCATGTGTATTAATTGAAGTGGTCTTGTAGTAGATATAACATTAATAGCTTTAAAAGAAGTTTTCGTTTGTTTACCTTTTTGACATGCGTCACATAATTTATCCTTGACAAATTTCATTTTTGGTAATCCGACAACAAGATCATGTTTGACTAGTTTGTTTAAATGATCCATGTGAATATGAGCAATTCTTTTATGCCATAACCATGCATCATTGTTGTCGCTTACCAAAAGACATTTCATTTTCAAGGATAAATCGTCAAAATTAAGTATAAAAATATTCTTGAAATGTTTACCGATAAATTTGATTTCACTTGTTGCTGCATTTTGAATGATGCATTCTTCTTTGTTGAAGACTATCTTGTGTCCTTTGTCACATAACTGGCTGATGCTTATCAGATTATGCTTTAGGCCTTCAACATAAAGAACATCTTCAATTGTTGGAGAAGGTGCTTTTCCAATTTTTCCAATGCCTAAGATCTTCCCTTTGTTATTATCTCCAAATACTACATGCCCTTTTGATTCAAGGGTCAATGCTGAAAATTTTGTTATGTCTCCCGTCATGTGTTTGGAGCACCCACTATCTAAGTACCATAAATTTGAAGTACTTTGTGAGCATCCCTGCAAAATCGAAATCAGATTTTATTAGGTACCCAAAGTGCTTTGGGTCCTTGGGGGTTAGTGCCTTTCTTGACCCATATGCAATGGCCTTTGGGAATGCTAATGTTTCTTATATGACAAGTATTTGGTGTGTGTCCATAGATTCCACAATATGAGCAAGTAGGAATTTTACTTGTGTATGTATGACGTTTATTGTTAATAACCTTTTCTTTATGTGAATGCTCTTTTTGTACAATTGTCATGTTTCTTAAATTTGTTTGAGTACTTGATTTTACAAAAATGGTCTTACTAGTGCTTGGTTTATCAAATTTAGAAAATCCAATACCACTTTTATCATTTGAATATCTTTGCATGTTTAGAACATTTTCTAATCCTATATGTCCTTTTTCATACCTTTCAATTACTCTATTTAGTTGAACAATTTTAAATGAAAGTGAATCACAATTGTTGCATGTAGAATTCTGCTTAGATTTTTCAGCATCTTTTTCCATAAGATTAATTTTTTCTTTAAGACATGAGATTTCTTTCTTTTGAGTTGATACTTGTTTAAGCAAATTTTTACATTCAGCAAGAAGTTCTTTTATTGCATTTTGTGCTTCATTGTATTCTATAACTAATTCATGATTATATAGAGGGTTGTTTGAGTTACTAACCTCTTCGTCATCGGAGTGATGTGACGCCATTAGTGCAACATTTGCGCATTCATCACTTTCCGTTTCTGATGTTGAACTTATGTCGTTATCTTCCCATGCTATATATGCCTTCTTGAAGTCTTTTCTTTTACCGGCATTCTTTTTGATGAGATCTGGACAGTCTGCT
This sequence comes from Cicer chorassanicum, assembly GCA_037974735.1. NCBI lineage: Eukaryota > Viridiplantae > Streptophyta > Magnoliopsida > Fabales > Fabaceae > Cicer > Cicer chorassanicum. Next base: position 20,157,101 of record JBBPBP010000002.1, read on the forward strand.
TTAATATGTCCTTGTTTTCCACATTCAAAGCATGTGAAGTTTTGGTTGGTCGTGCTATCTTTCTTTCTGAAGTTTTTCTTCTTGAAACTTCTGTTATTTTTGAGAAATTTGCCGAATTTCTTGACAAGGAGGTTGATGTTTTCGTCGTCATCAGAAATTTCTTCTTTGACTACTTCCTTTGATTCGGTCTTTAGAGCAATATTTTTGCTTTTCTTTTCTTGGGTTTCATTTTGCTCTAATCGTCCAAGTTCTATTTCATGCTCTTGTAGTTTGCCAAATAATGCAGAAAGTGACATTTTGGACAAACTCTTCTTTTCTGATATCGCAGTCACCTTTGGTTGCCATTCCCTCGTTAGTGATCGTAATACTTCCAGATTCAATTCATCGTTGGAGAAGACCTTTCCGAGGGCTGTCAAATGATTTGTCAAGTGGGAGAATCGTTTCTGCATGTCTAGTATGGTTTCTCCAGGCTGCATATGAAACAATTCATATTCTTGAGAAAGTGTATTTAGTTTGGATCTTTTTACCTCTATGGTGCCTTCATGGGTTACTTCCAATGTGTCCCATATTTCCTTGGTTGTTTTACAGTGAGATATGCGGAAGAATTCATCCATACCAAGTGCTGATTGTAGAATGTTTTTAGCCTTTTTATCGAATAGCACTTTTCTTTTATCGTCATCGGTCCAAGGATTCTTTATCTTAATTTCTTCTTTGCTGTTGATGACTGTTGTTGGAATGTATGGACCATTTTCGACAGCATCCCATATTTTGTCTCCCTGTGCCTCAAGATATGCTTGCATGCGGATTTTCCAGAAATCGTAGTGTTCACCGACGAAACATGGTGGCTTGTTACTGCTGCCACCGTCTCTGAAAACAGGTTGTGCGGAAGCCATTAGTTATTTGATCAAGGAGTAAGTTACCTTGAACCTGCTCTGATACCAATTGTAAGATCAAATGTGCACCTAAGAGGGGGGGGGGGG
>JBBPBP010000002.1:20158148-20199939 GCA_037974735.1 Cicer chorassanicum
GGGGGGGTGAATTAGGTGTTTGGTTATTTTGATAGTTTTTAGAATTATAGTGATTGATTTTTGCGCTTATGGATAGTAAAAGATAATGTAAATGGCAGTAATGTAAAGAACACAACAGATTTATCCTGGTTCCCCTAATCACCAAGGGTACGTCCAGTCCTCTTGCTCACCACAAGAGATTTTCTTCACTATCTGTCAGAATATGTACAAGTCCTCACCCTGGGACCTTGGCTACAATCTTCTAACAAACTTTCAAAGATAGAACACTACTATCTTAGATACAGTACTTAAAGAAAGCACAACTTTCTTTTACAAACACTTTGTTGTTTTTGATAAAGATATAGGAATAGAATGAAGGTAGTATAATTCAAGATTTATTCAAGTACTTTTTGAGAACCTTAAGGATATGAAAATGATATGCAAATACTTGAATTTCTGAAAAAAAGACTTAGAAAAATTTAGAAAATTTAGTTCAAAGTCTTTGAAATTGTGTAATTCAAATTGGTAATTTGAATATGAAGTTATGACCTATTTATAGTCCTCAAACATCTCTTTAGATTCGTGGCCTTTGATCCAAGAGGTTTGAGAAAGAATTGTAATGTTTTAAATTGAATTCAAAGCTGAAAAATTTCATTGCTTCTAGTTGTATTCGACTACCATATTTCTGTATTCGAATACAGCTTGCTGCAACGTTAAAAATTATTCAAACATTACACTGTGTAGTCGAATACAGATGAGATGGCCAACTCTCTGACTTAGCCATGTTTAATCTTGTATTCGACTACAGGATATCTGTATTCGAATACAACTTGCTGCAACGTTAAAAATTATTCAAAATTTTCACTGTGTAGTCGAATACAGATGAGATGGCCAACTCTCTGACTTAGCCATGTTTTTTATCTTGTATTCGACTACAAGATTGCTGTATTCGAATACGATATTAATTTTTGTCAAAAATAAAGATTCTAATATTTTGAAAATATTATTTTGGACTTTTGAAAATATTATTTATGCATATGCAAAGTAATTAAGGTTCTCTTGTATTTGATTTATGACTTGAATTATTTTACCTTTATATAATCTATTTATTTGTAATTTCATCAAGGGATGTTTGAGGAATTCTTCTTTTTGTTGCTGTGTCACCATTGGTCTTTGTGTATAATCAAAAACGTATTTTTACAACTCCCACCATCTATGTGGGCTAGGTCAACATTTCGCACTGATACGCAATGTGACCTCCAAGTAAACAACATGTGTGAGACTTTCAACATGGCTATATTGGAGTATAGAGATAAGCCTATCATAACATTACTTGAAGGCAATATATGTCCTAAGATTCAACAAATATTGGAAAAGGCAAAAAAAGCAGCGGGGGGTTGGTTCCCAACTTGGCATGGAGATGATGATTTTAACTTGTTTAGTGTCACAAATGGTATAGATACTTATACAGTTAATCTACACACAAAAACTTGTGGTTGTCGTAAGTGGGATTTGACCGCTATTCCGTGTTGCCATGCTCTTGTTTGTATATGGCACAACAAAGCTGATCCAGAATCGTACGTTTCACCTTATTATAGGTATAGTTAAATTCTAAACATGCTGGTTCTACTGTTTTATAATGTTTGTTCTGCTGTTTATGGTTCTGCTGTTTTAACATGATGGTTTTAAAATGTTGTTTCTGTTTTTGCGTATTGGTATTGTTTTAACATGTTGTTTGTGGTATTTGTTTAAATAGGAAAACAAACTTCTTGACATGTTACTCTTACATTGTAATGCCATCAAATGGACCAAAACTTTGGCAAGCATCAAATGGAGAGCCTATAAATCCCCCAATCATGAGAAGAGCACCGGGTAGACCAAAGAAAAAAAAGGAACTGGTCCAATGACGAGCCAAAAAGTTCTAACATACTACCAAGACGGTTTGGAACTGTGAAATGTAAAAACTGTAAGAAGCTTGGCCACAACACAAGGAAATGCAAGGGTAAAAGTGCAGCAGATAGAGAGATACCAAAAGGTGGAAATAACGTCAACAGAAAAAAGAAAACAAAGACAACAATGGTTGGAGGAGATGAGGGAGAAACACCAACAGTTTTATCTCAGGATTCACAAGTTCCACAAACTCAAGATTCACAAATCAATTGAAGGAACTAAACTTGTGAATTTTATTTTGGTTATTATGAATATGTAATGATACTTGGGAATTTTATTTTGTAATGCAGTACTCATTATGACTTGAATTTTATTTTGGTTATTATGAATATGTAATGATACTTGGGAATTTTATTTTGTAATGCGGTACTTTTTGGACCTAAGTTCTAATGGAATGATGCACTGATTATGACTTGAATCCTGATTATTTTGCAACCTAAATTCTGATTATTGTGACTTGAATTCTGATTATTTTGACAAACTGAATAGACAATGATACCAAATGGTACCAAACTGAATTACTGAATTACATCATTACAAAACTGAATTACATCATTAATCAAGAGTCAAACTGAATTACATCATTAATCACAATTCAAACATTACAAAACACCATTAATCAAACTGAATAGACAACTGAATTACAATAATACCAATTACATTACAATTTAAACCATAATTCAATCATTACAAAACACCGTTAATCATCGTTACAAAACACCCTTAATTATCATTACAAAGCACCCTTGATCATCATTACAAAACACCCTTAATTATCATTACAAAACACCCTTAATCATCATTACAAAACACCCTTAATCCAATCATTTTAATTACTTCAATATTACAATAACCAAAAGAACAATAATCAAGAGCCATGAAAGTGCCAGAAAACCCCTCATGAGTTTCAACTTCAACTTCAGTTGATCATCATGATTTTTTGTCACATTGTATTTCTTCTTGAATTCATCAATCCTTTTCATCAAAGACATAATAACTTCTTTTGCTCGTTCTGTCATTGGCTCATCAAACCAATCAAAAAAATTGCAATATTTTTTACCCTGTAACTGAAACAAAATAACAAAAAAAAAATTAATCTTCTTTCAATAAATTTTCATAATCTCGAAAAAATACAACAAAAAATAAAATCCAGAATTTTGACAAATAGTTACCTTATAAAATCCACAACCATGAAACCTTCGACCTGGATTTTCAGTCGTCCAAGAAGTACACAAAGGAGATTCAAGTCCACACAAACATTCTCTCCTTCTAATTCTCAAATGAGAATTGTTACTTGTAACTGAATACTAATTAGAAGACATTTTTTCCCCAAAAAACACAACGAACAAAGGAAGAAGAAACGAACCAGAAGACGAAGAACAAACAACGGAAGAAGAAACGAACCAGATGAAGAAGAACAAACAACGGAAGAACAAATGACGAATACGAATGACGAACCCAGATGAAGAAGAACACAGTGAAGAAAAAGACGAACATAGTGAAGAAGAAGATGACCCAACTGACGAACCCAGATGAAAAGGATGACGAACACAGTGAAGAACAAAAATGAAGATAAAGAAGAGGATGAACGGAAGACGATGAAGAGGATGAAGAAGAATAACAGGACGAACGGAAGACGATAAAATTGGGGATGAATTGGGGCTGATTTTTACTTTTCATTTAACGGTTGCCTGGATGAATTGGGGCTGATGGTGATTTTAGGGTTGCCTTAATTTTACTTTTTATTTTTTGTTTTTCTTTTAAAATTATAACAATAATTATAATAATAGATGATTTGGATTTTTTAATTTGAATTAATATAATAATCATTTTTTATCCACATATACATGTGCCACGTCAGCGATTTTTTGACACGTCATAAAAAAATGACAACTCATTATGATTTGGACTCAAAATCTGTTTGGGAGACTAAAATTAGAGACAAACAAAATAGAGGGACTATTTTCGCTTTTCACCTAAAATAGGGGGACCAAAAGTGCAATTAAGCCATAAAAATATATATAAATTGAACCTCGATATATATATATATATATATATATATATATATATATATATATATATATATATATATATATATATATATATATATATATATATATATATATATATATATATATATATATATATATATATGAGCAGCGCGTGGTTAGAAAAAAATTTACAAACCACGTGTTATTAACAACTCATCCCTTATGCCCATGTCAAATACTACTAGTGAGCAAGCTGCACCACTGCATCTTAAGGTTGATGTAGAGCCTTATCCGATTTCAATATAGCAAACTGTCATTACACCTGTAGGAGATGGGTATATGTATATATATTGATGATATAACAAATGAGTATATTGATGATCCGTCAAAGATGATTCAAGTATATAATTAATTCTTATATTTGATATTTAATTGATTAAGTTATCTAGATAATTATATATTAATTAGTTTTAATATTTTTTTTATATAGGAAAAACATCAAGAAGTCGTGAAAGAACGAGATGATCAGCAAACGACCCTTCCCTATTCTCAGCAGGGTACTCCATTGGAGCGAAAAAGCTATGAGATTGCAAAATTTCTAGAAATCAGTGGTGGCAAGTATCATCAACATATGTAAAGGCCCATCAAAATATATTTAGACTGGGTCTTCTTCTTTTTATGCTAGTATGCATCGATCTTATCTTTCGTTGACATATTGTTGGAACATAGAGTATGTTAATGTGTGAATTTAAAAATTGTTGAATTCCCACATTGAAAAACTCTCATATTTTGAATAGTTTTCAACTTTATAAATACTAAAGTCTCACATTAAATAAACAAAAACATATGTGGGTTTGTTTCCATCACTATATAATGAGTTTCTAACTCTTGTGAAAAGTACACCAAAGTTAGATGTATTTCCCAACTTTCTCTTTTCTCCCTTTTCTATTCTGCTCAACTTAATTCCAAGCAACTTCTCCCATTTCTTTTTGTCCCTTCGATATTTATGAGTGGTTTGTACCATTGTCCCTTCGATTTTTAGAGCGGTTGTTATGTCGTAGTTCCGTCGATTTTTTAGTGGTCCTAATAACATTATGAGTGATTTTTGTGTCGTAGTCTTTTAGAGCAGTTTTCATGTCATAGTCTTTTAGAGCGGTTTTTTGTGTCGTAGTCCTTTTGATTTATGAGTGGTCATAGTACCATATTACGAGTCGCAGCGATTAGACTACCATATTAAGGGTGTAATTCTAGAACAGATTTCTAAGGTGCAGTAGAAATCCGATACAGTGAATCTGACTGTTTTATCTTGGAGACTTCGTGGTTGATAGTCTGCCTTGCACAATTTGGGTAGTGTCGCGAAACGTCTTAAAGAGAGCGACCTAGTACGCAACTCAACTCAGTAATATTTTCGGTGGCATAAATTTTGATTTTTAAACAGTTTTTGAAACTCAAAAGCAATAATTTTAAGACGTTTATTTATGCCATATCAACCGAATAGATTGTTGCATCTGGTTCTGTTACCTCTAATTTCAATAAACCGTTTCAGTGAGGCAAACAGAAAAGGATAACAAAGCTGAAGAATTAACCCATGGGAGAATAATGATTACTCTATAAGAATTATATTCTTATTGGACTTGCTGATGATCTGTATAACTACTATAGTTCCACCAATATTGTGAGCCGCTACCTCAAGTATCAGAGTATCAAATGACCGATGACAGATCCGTGGAGGCTCACTCCCGTAATATTCAGAAGATAACTCATGAGATCATCTATTAAGGTACATCACTCATTGCATATTTAAATTAAATGTTGAAGTTTAATATGTCTCCTTCTGTTTGAATGTTGAAATCAATAAAATGTCTCCTTCTGCTTACATGTTGTGTGATTTTAATTTTTGACATGCTAGACTCTATGACGTGAACACATCTGATTTCAAACTTAAGTAACTTAGGTTTAATTCCAAAGTTATCTTTAAATGGTTTTGAAAAAATTGATTTTTGTAGTCAAGCTAAAATAACAAAGAGTTCACATAAATCTGTAGTTAAAGAATCTGAGTATTTAAATTTATTACACTCTGATATATGTGAACTTGATGTGACGTTAACAAGAAATGAAAAATAAAAGTAAAACGCTTGACATGTTAAGGATTTTTGTAACTGAAATTGAAAATCAAATTGTAGAAAGATTAAGAGGTTTCGAGTATGATTCTAGTTTGTTTAATGAGTTTTATAAATTGCCTAGAATTATACATGGAACAGTTGAACCATAATTGCTTGAAGTGAATGGTAATGTTGAAAAAAAAAGAATAGAACTCTTACTGAACTAGTTATTGCTAATATGCTCAACTCTGGTGTTGCATCTCATTGGTGTGCGGAAAATATATTGCTTATTTGCTATGTTTTGAATAGAAATCCTAAATCTAAAAACAAAACATCTCCTTATGAGATTTTGAAGAAAAAACAACTGAACTTGTCTTATTTTCGAACTTGGGGTAGTTTGGGTTATGTTAGAATCTATGATCCCAAGCGAGTTAAACTCGCCAGTAAAACCTATGAATGTGTATTCATTGGGTATGCACTAAACAACAAAGCGTATATGTTTTATGACCTAAATGCGAAAGTGATCGTAGAATCAAATCATGTTGACTTCTATGAAAATAAATTCCCTTTCAAATTGAGAAATAGTGGGGTAGCGAACCAAGTCATGTTCTTGTGACGAGGAGCACTGAAAGCAACAGACAAGGCGAATTAGAAACTCGAAGAAGTAAGAGAGCTGGAGTTGCTAAAGATTACGAACCCGATTATACGATATATACCTTAGAAGAGGAGCCTACAAATCTTCAAGAAGTTTTGTCATCTTTGGATGTAGATTTATGGCAAGAAGCTATAAACGATGAGATGGATTCTCTAGAGTCTAATAGAACTTGACATTTTGTAGACTTGCCTCCTGATTCCAAATCGATAGGTTGTAAATGAATATTGAAAAAGAAACTAAAACCCGATGGAACTATTGACAAATACAAGGTTCGCCTTGTAGCCAAAGGTTTTAGACAAAGAAAAAATATAGATTTCTTCAACACTTTCTCAGCGGTCACTAGAATAACATCCATTAGGTTACTCATTTCACTAGTAGTTATTCATAATTTGGTGATACACCAAATGGATGTCAAAGATGCTTTTTTTAATGGTGACCTAGAAGAAAAAATTTATATGGAACAACCTGAAGGTTTTGCGATTCATGGACAAGAAAACAAGGTCTGTAAGTTACATAAATCTTTGTATGGTCTTAAACAAGCTCCTAAACAATGACATAAAAAGTTTGATAACTTGATTATATCGAATGAGTTTAAAGTGAATGAAAGTGACAAATGCATTTATTACAAATTAGAAAATGGCATTTGCACTATCATATGTCTCTATGTAGACAACCTACTCATATTTTGATTCAAACATTCATGCTGTAAATATTGTGAAATCATTGTTGTGTAATAACTTTGATATGAAAGACCTCCGAGAAACGAGTGTAATCCTTGGAATCAAGATTACTAGGTCAGAAAATGAAATTTCTTTGGATCAGTCTAACTATGTTGAAAATATCCTAAAGAAATACAAATATTTTGACTGTAAACCTGCTTGCACACCATATGATCCAAGTGCAAAACTTTTCAAGAACACTGGTGAATGTATTAGACAAATTTAATATGCAAGCATCATTGACAGCCTCAGGTATGCCACTGACTGTACTAGACCTGACATTGCCTACGTCAATAGACTATTGTGCAAGTTTACCAATAGACCTAGTGTGGAGCATTGGCACGCTATCAAAAGAGTCATGAGATACCTAAAAAGGACCACGAGTCTGGGATTACATTATCAAAGATTTCCTGCCCTCATAGAAGGATATAGTGATGTTGATTGAAACATTTTATCAAATGACTCCAAAACAACCAGTGGCTATATTTTAGTATAACTAGTGGTGTTGTATCTTGGAAATTGAAGAACAAAGGATATTTGCTCAGTCCACTGTGGAGTTTGAAATGATAGAACTAGCTACTACTAAAGAAGAGGCGAGTTGGTTGAGATGCTTGCTAGTTGAGATCCCTTTATGGGAAAAACCTATGACAAATGTGTTGATCTACTACAATAGTACCACGGCTATTGCGAAGATTAAAATCGTTATTACAACGGTAAGAGACGACAAATTCGTTGTAAGCACAGTGTTGTTAGAGAGTTACTTTTTAAATGAGCTGTTATAGTGGATCATGTACGCACTGTTGAGAATTTAACAGATATTTTGACGAAAGGGTTAGCTAAAGAGAAAGTCCTAAATACATCCAAAAAGGATGGGACTAATGCCTATAGAGTTATTCATGATGGTAACCCAACCTAAAAGACTGGAGATCCCAAGAGTTAGGTTCAATGGGTAATAACAAGTCGTAAAGTGATATGAAATGAACATGCTATTATAAATCACAGAAGCATGATTCCTGAAGCAATGATATGATGAGGTAATATAAACTCTTAATGAGATCTATACTCTATGTGGAGTGGAGTACCTAGCTACAAGAGAACTCTTGATAGACTCACCTATGTGAATGTGGAAGTGGGGTCGCTTCATATGGAATTTTGAGGCAGAATTGCTAGAGCATTCACTATGCTAGGATAGCCATGCAGGGCTATTAATGCACGAGCTTTTAAGAATACACCCTATGAAAAAATTGTTTGTGGGTTTGATGTCAAAGATAGAGTTCAAGACTACGATTCACTCTTATTGAATTTGAATCTTACTTACTATGCAAAGGTTCAAGTCAGGAGACACATTTGTTTATGCATGATCTTATAGAAGCGTTTGACGCTATTTCAGAAACATCTTTTTAAAATTCAAGTGGGAGATTGTTGGAACATAGAGTATGTTAATGTGTGAATTTAAAAATTGTTGAAGTCCCACATTGAAAAACTCTCATATTTTGAGTGTTTTCAACTTTATAAATACTAAACTCCCACATTAAATAAAAAGAAAACATATGTGGGTTTGTTTCCATCACTATATAATGAGTTCCCAACTTTCTCTATTCTCCTTTTTCTATTCTGCTCGACTTATTTCTGAGCCACTACTCTCATTTCTTTCTGTCTCTTCAATATTTATGGTGGTTTTGTACCGTTATCCCTTCGAATTTTAGAGCGGTTGTTATGTTGTAGTCCCTTTGACTTTTAGAGCGGTTGTTATGCCTTAGTCCCTTCGATTTTTTAGAGCGGTTGTTATGTTGTAGTTCCGTCGATTTTTTAGTGGTCCTAATACCACTATGCGTGGTTTTTGTGTCGTAGTCTTTTAGATCGGGTTTTGTGTCGTAGTATTGTAGAGCGGTTTTTTTGTGTCGTAGTCCTTTTGATTTATGAATGGTCATAGTACTAAAGTAACAATGTCAATTATAAGGAAGGGAGGTTTGAATAATAATTGCCTCTTTTTAAAAATTCTTGGTTATAACGAAGAACTAAAAGTTTTACTCAAGATTTAACTTGGTTATAACGAAGAACGATCTTGGTTAGTAAAAAAACAACAATATCAATTTTATCAATATAAAAGCTGATTGTAAAGCTTATAATAAATAGAGATAGAGATAGAGAGATCACACAAGCATATATCCTGGTTCACCCAAACACGGGTTACGTCCAGTCCTCACAAATGTGAGATTTTCCACTAAGTGCTCAAGGCAAGATTGTTCTTCATTGTCACAAAATTTTTCACAGATCAATCTTGATCTTTACACAATTTTCACCTTTCTACCTTAGAAAGGATTTCCACAGGTTTACCTTACACTATTTTAGAAAGGATTTTGCAAACTACCTTTTACAACATAAAAGGATTTTTACACACTTCTCAAGCTATTTTAACACAATAGCCTTGAGTTACAAAGTAATGATTTTGAGAATGTTAGAGTCTGAGTATTGCTCAACTCTTGTTTGAGAAATAGATTCTATAAGTTGGAACTCAGTTATTACAGATTCTAACACAACGCATAGAATGAAGCTGCAAGCTAGAGAATGATATTGAGAGAACTCGAATATGATTGAATGATTGATGCTTTGATTGACACTTCGAGTTGTGTTTTGTTCTTCATCTTGAAGCTGTATTTATAGGCTTCAAGAGAGTTTATGACAGCTCATATATCCGTTGAAATGAGGCCAGCTGTCATGAGAAAGTAGGTGGATTGGATCAGACTAAAAGCAAGAGAGGTCATGTTGAATCCAAGGACGTTCTTGACATCCAAGATCGTTCCTCAAGTTAGTTGGAGATGATCTAACTTGTACTCGATCTTGTCAGTTTTTTGAGATGATTTGCTTGCTTTAAGTCAATGTGCAGGTCTTGATTTGCAAGTACAATTGTTGTGTACTTTTGAGCCTGTACCTATGTACTTGCATTTTCCTCATATAAAGAATGATCTTGCTTTATATTTTTCATGAAGCATGTCTTTGATTCTTCGAAATCTGGAATCATTCTAACTTAGATTTATCCTTGCTTATTCTTTAATGAAGGTATAAGATGAATAAAGCTTCCAGCATCCAATCTTTCTCGAGGAAACTGGTCATTCTTGATTATGACAGAAGTGAAGATCGTTCATCGTTTTCCAGACATATGTCAAGATCGATCTTCGTTTTACTGTTTTTGCTTTCTTGATTTTAATGAGATCTGCATTGAATTGCTTGGTACCTATCTTGTTTTAACACACCCAAATACACATGTTAAATACCAAAACACTTAGAATCATAATTAGAATTATTAATTAACCTTTTGTTTAATTATCGTTAAAACATTTAATTTGGGATTTTGTCTTAACAAGTACCATATTACGAGTCGCAACGATTAGACTGCCATATTAGAGGTGTAATTCTAGAACAGATTTCTAAGGTGCAGTAGAAATTCGATATAGTGAATCTGGGTTATTTTATACTGGGGACTTCGTGGTTGATAGTCTGTGTTGCACAATTTGGGCAGTGTCGTGAAACGTCTTAAAGAGAGCAACCTAGTCCGCGACTCAACTCAGTAATATTTTCGGTGGCATAAATTGTGATTTTTAAACAGTTTTCGAAACTCAAAAACAACCTTTGACATTGAGGAATTACGGGAATGATGGATGGTTGAACAAGAACAAAAAATGCAAGAGATGATACAACAAGCAGTGGAAAATTAAATGCAGAATGGAAAAAGAAGTGATGCAGCAGATGAATGCACAATCGTCTTATAACTTCTCATCTCAACAATTTCCTCATGTTTTTTACCAGTAGTTGCCTCCTCACCAACAACAATAATATTGTTCTCAATACTTGCAACAACAGTAGTCAATCATCTAGCAACACCAACCTCCTACATACTCCCAATAGCAACAACCTCCAATCTTTCAACAGCAGCAACAACAACCATATTCTCAACAACAACAACAACCTCCTATATACTCTCAACAACAGTCTTTTAATAACTATCAGAACTATGTGTCACCTCCTTCATAAAAACCTCCTCAAGTTCTAGCTGATCAAACACCATATCGACCAACTATGCCAATTGACTTGATCAAGTCAGATTTAAATTAGCCACAACTACTTATACCGTCTTCGACTAGTACTTATGTACTTGAAGATGCTTCAACTTTCAAAGCATGGTGTCCTTGCCACTTACATTTAAAGGGCTCTTGTTGTTGTCTAATAATCCACCAAAGAATAATGATGGAGGGAGTGGAGCTACATAGAGAACTGATTATGATGATTGATGTATTATTTAACTTCAAATACTATTATCTATTTTTATTTCTGATTTGTATGGATAATTTAAATATTGTTGTTTTTATAACAATTATGATTTTATTGATATAATTTATTAACTTTGGAGTGTTTCGTTTTTTATATTAATATTAATTTCATTAATTATTGACAATTTAATTATTAAAATTCAATTTTAGTTTTTAATTTATATTAATATTATATTATATAAGTTATATTAATTTTTATTTTATTAAAAATAATCGTTTTTTTTTTGTAATAAAATTATCCATTTGTGGCGTCCTAAACAACCACAAATGACTTTTTTTGTCTGACATCATAATATGTGTGGGCAAAACAGACACAAATGATGCACTATTTCAAGTCTGTCAAATTTCCCATTGGAAAGGTGTGGCGGTTTTTCCTGCCACAGGTGCAGCTTTTACCCCCACAAACAGCAAACTAGAATTCAACATTTATGGTTGTTTTAGCCTCCATAAAGATTTGTGACCAGCTTAAATATGTCCGTTGTAGCCGTTTTTTCCTCTTTGTAGGGGCTATTGGCTGCCACAAATTGTTGTTATTCTTGTAGTGTTTAAGGATAAAGTCCGTAAGTGAAAAGTCAGCACCCACCAGGAGTTTGCCTCTATGTGAAGATCACCCCTAACCCAAGAAAACTTGGGATGAAAGGTGGGTAGTTTATGTAAATTAGTGTTCAACCTCTACAAGCTGGGATCAGGCTCTTTGGAAGCCTTAATCTAATTGAACAAATCAACTGAACCATTGCTACACACAAGGACCAAAAGTTAAGATCCACTATTGCGGATAGGGCATCTGCAACAAACATTAAACACTCCCTATTTGTATCTATTGAAGTTGTGGGATTTTAGATAAAATGAGGAAAGAAAATAATAAGGCTTTGAATATTATTGATAATAGTTTTATGCTAACTTGATTACAAAAGACTCAATACTAATATCTATTTATAGAGAAACATATACTCAATCATAAATCAGGAACAAATAATAATAATAATAATAATAATAATAATAATAATAATAATAATAATAATAATAATAATAATAATAATAATAATAATAATAATAAGAGATATTCTACGATATCTCTATAATTATAAATTGATCATAGGAAATAACTCAAGATACTCTAATATAATAGCCTTAATTGTAGTTTTGGTCCCTCTATTTTAGCTGAATCACGAAAATAGTCCCCCCATTTTATTTCTCCCAAGTTTTGGTCCCCCAAACAGAATTTTGGTCCAAAACTTGATGAAGTATCATTTTTTACGCTTATTTAAGCCACACCATGCCTCAAGATCTCGTGGGGCAACAATTGTACTTAAGATCTATGATCATAAATGGTGTGGTGTGGGTTAAAAAAAATGGCACTTCATCAAATTTTGGATTAAAATTCTATTTGAGGACCAAAAATGAGGAGAAATAAAATGGGAAGACTATTTTCGTGATTCAGCTAAAATAAAGGGGGCAAAACTGCAATTAAATCAATATAATATAATAGATATTATAAGATATTTTTTAATATTTTAACAATATCGAATTTGAAATTCAAACCCCAATTAACTTGGAAACCTAAACCTATTAAGATGGTGTATTGATTTTTTGCTCCGGAATATGATGATTTTCTAACCTATCTTTATGATGAAATGAACATAAGAAAGGTAAACAGCCCATTTTTGAAATGCATATACAATGGCCAACACTTCTCTCAAATACATAGACATGACTTTTTTTCTTAGGTCCAACGATTTATGGCACTTCATCAAATTTTGGATTAAAATTCTATTTGAGGACCAAAAATGAGGAGAAATAAAATGGGAAGACTATTTTCGTGATTCAGCTAAAATAAAGGGGGCAAAACTGCAATTAAATCAATATAATATAATAGATATTATAAGATATTTTTTAATATTTTAACAATATCGAATTTGAAATTCAAACCCCAATTAACTTGGAAACCTAAACCTATTAAGATGGTGTATTGATTTTTTGCTCCGGAATATGATGATTTTCTAACCTATCTTTATGATGAAATGAACATAAGAAAGGTAAACAGCCCATTTTTGAAATGCATATACAATGGCCAACACTTCTCTCAAATACATAGACATGACTTTTTTTCTTAGGTCCAACGATTTCCTAATGTAGGCAATAGAATGATGATCCTACATCAAGATAACACTTATGTCTTTTCCTGAGGCTTCATTTTTAACCACAATTTTTTTCTCAAAGTTAGGTAAACGTAAGACTAGAGAGGTGGCTAAAGACGGTTTAAACGCCAAGAATGCAGTGGTTAATGGTTCAGTCCAAGTAAAGTTGTCCTTCTTGAGCATACCATTCAAAGGTTTGGTAATTTCCAAAATCTTTGACAAACCTTCTATAGTACTCAACAAAACCCAAGAACACATCAAATTTGGAAAATATAGAAGCTTCTCCTAATTTATCCATGAGGTCTTCAATGAGGGGAATGGGCAATCTTAGTAATCCACACATAGCATCCAAGAGCCATCCTTTTTCCTTACTATAACGGTGAGGGAGGGAAAAGGATTGTAACTATGTTGCATAATACCTTTTGAAAGATGGAATATCTATATGGCCATAGGTTAAAAAGTTTTCAACAACCTCTTTCAAGGAAATTTTGTGATAAAAATTTGTTCTAGATGGAGGTAATGAAGATTGCCCGTATAAAATGTCCTTAAAATCATCAATCAAAGTGGTAATATCAGAGGTGGGGGTGAACATATTTTTGGAAGCGAGATCAATGGAGAGGAAACAAAGCTTGACTCAATGTTAAACAAACCTGGAAGAAGCTTTTGTTGTTAATAAGACTGATGCAAAAGACCTTGTTAGAACCAAGTTGGTTTTATACTTAAAGTTTTGATGTTAACAAAACTATTTTATGAGAACAATATATTTGACTTCACAGAGTCTAAAAGAATATTCGTGTTTTTAAAGACAATCTAAAATAAGATTTGATTCAAATTTATAACTGAAGAAAATCTTTGACAAAGTTGAAAAGAATATATGATCAACATCTTATCAACAATAAGATATGAATAATTTACAAGAAGGTTTGATCAAGATTTATCACAAGAAGATATAGAAGATTCGATCAAGAATTATCCCAAGATATTAATTATTTACAAGAAGATTTGATCAAGATTTATCTACAACAAGATATGAATGATTTACAATAAGATATAATCAGTATCAATTTGAAGAACTTACAAACTCAATCTTAACAAAATACGAACAATATCAATTTGAAGAATTTACAAACTTAATCTAAAAAAAATACGAATATAATCAATCTAGAAGAATTTTTCATATTGGATTCAGAAATAAAGAATTTGGTAAAGAACATATTATCAAAAAAACATCTTGTTTAGAATTATTTTTGTATAAGATCATTGTTGACCAAGCTAGGAATGAAAAATCTTCAGTGGATGAATCTGATCAAGTTAGAAACAGTCAAGATAAGTTAGAAGGAAGCTCTGGATAGAAGTACAAGTCATATCATCCTGAAACTCGAATAATTGGAAGTACAAGTGATCCTTTGAGGAACAGATCATCACTAAAAGATGCCAATTTTGTTGGCATACTCTCACCAATTGAGCCTACCTCTGTTGATAAAGCATTGGTAGATGATGGATGGATTCTTGCAATGGAAGAAGAGTTAAATGAATTTAAGATGAATGATGTTTTGGATCTAGTACCTAGACCAGAAAAGAACATTATTGGAACCAATTAGGTTTTCAAAAACAAGCTAAATGAAAAAGGTGAAGTAGTCAAAACAAGGCAAGACTTGTCGCACAAGGCTACAGCCAGCAAGAGGACATTAATTACATTGTGACATTTGCTCCAGTGGCCAGGTTAGAAGTTATTTGTATCCTACTTTCTTTTGCTACAAATAATAACATTACATTATTTCAAATTGATGCTAAAAGTGTTTTTCTAAATGGTTATATAGTGAAGAAGTCTACGTTAAACAACCCCCAAGTTTTGAAAGTTCTTAATTTCCAAATCATGTTTTTAAACATAGGAAATCAATGGATGGTCTATAACAAGCACTAACGACATGGTATGATAGACTTAGTAACTTCATGCTTAAAAATAACTTTGAAAAATGACAAGTAGATAATACATTTTTTAGAAAATCAATAAGAGATGACATTCTTATCATTCAAATTTATGTTGATGACTTTATTTTTGGATGTACAAATGGCACCGTTTGCCAATAATTTTCTAAATTGATGCAGCTTGAATTTCAAATGAGTATGATGGGAGAACTTAAGTTCTTTTTAGGGATACAAATTCCGCAAAGTCAAAAAGGTATATAAATTCATCAAACTAAATATACAACAGAGCTTCTCAAGAAGTTTAAGATGAGTGATTGCAAACATATGGCTACACCAATGCATTCTACTTGTTCACTTGAAAAAGATGAACCAGACCAAAAAGTTGACTAGAAAACCTATAGAGGAATGAGTGGAACCCTACTTTACCTTACTGTTTCCGGACCTGACTCTTGGAACCAAGTTGGTTTTATACTTAGAGTTTTGATGTTAACAAAACTATTTTATGAGAACAATATATTTAACTTCACATAGTATGAAAGAAGATTTATGTTTTTGAAGATAATCTAAAATAAGATTTGATTCAGATTTATGAATAAAGAAAATATTTCACCAAGTTAAAAAGAAGATATGGTCAAGATTTGAAGAAGATATGATCAACATCTTATCAACAATAAGATATGAATTATTCACAAGACGGTTTGATCAAGATTTATCTACAAGAATATATGAATTATTTACAAAAAAATTTGATCAAGATTTATCACAAAAAGATATGAATTATTTACAAGAAGATACAATCAAGAATTATTTACAAGAATATATGATCAAGATTTTTTTACAAGAAAACATAATCACAAAAAGATACATTTATTATTTGGAAAGATACGATTCAGATTTTGACAAAGGATAAAATATTAAATTGGACTTACTCATATTCCTACTTGTGAAAGTTCAAGAACAGATCAACCTCTATGTTCCCACCCAGATTATAGCAAGCAATAGGAAGGTAGTTTCATTTGAAGAATTTGCAAAAACAATCTTAACAAAATACAAACGGTATCAATCTGAAGAATTTACAAACCCAGTCTTAACAAAATACGAACAGTGTCAATCTAAAGAATTTACAAATTCAATCATAACAAAATACGAACACTATCAATCTGAAAATTTTTACAAACTCAATCTGAACAAAATACAAACATAATTAATTAAGAAGAACTACTCATATTGGATTCAGAAGAAAAATTTGCGAGAAGAATTGATAGTACTCCGTCGAGCATATGAGACTGCCTAGTTGGAAAATAAGCATAAGACAATTTCCCTTGAAAGATCAAATAAAAGGGCGAAGGTTGAGGAGAATTATAAGCTCAAGCTTCAATGCATTGAAGGGCCTCTAACGAGTCATTATGTTTAAGAAGACAAGAAAGAGACGAAGCACGAAAGGAGGTTGAGAAATTGAGAAATTGAGAAAATGGTTGAAAGATTCAAAAATCAGTGAGAGAAATGCAGGAAGACAATTGGAAGATTTGAAGCAACAGTTGGAGAGAGTGGTAGCAGAATATAAGACAAGGATAGAAGAAGAAAATATTGAAAAACAAGAAGTTGTTGCCATGTACCAAGATGCATGGTTGAAATAACCAAAGGAAGTAAATATGTTAAGAAACCAAATGATTGATCAAGTGGAAGCAATAGAGATGAATGGGAAAAAAGGGATAATGTGGATGGATCGTTGTGAAGGACTCACTTTCATAGCCAACCAAGCCATCAGAAGGGTCCCCATACTCCTATGGAAGGCAGAAGCAAGCATAGTTCCACCTGCCACACCTGTTGAGATTATTACTTTCATTCAACACTGTAATAGTTTGATAGAAGCAATGAATGATTTAATTCGTCGAGAGTGATAGAAACAATGTATTTCAAAAAAAAAAAATGTTGCACTTGTACCCTTTTAATTATCAATGAACGAGTTTGTTTTTAGTTTTCTCTAAGTATGGGTTTGGTTTTGATGAATGATTAACAAAAAAAACAAATATGTTTGTATTTAGGTTGTGAAATCAATTGTTCTCTAATACCCATGTGCATGTATATAAATCTTCACTTTTTAATTAGCATCATATGATCTTACAGAAAAATCAATAAACCTATTTCCCCGACACCCTTATCGGACTCGCGCAAATTCCAAAATCATGGATGAACTTGAGAAAAACCAAAAAGTAATCAGAGCAGATGTTAGTCATTTGAAGGACAAGGTTGATCGAATCCTAGAAGCTATACAAGCTTTCACAAGGAATGAGAATACAGATGGGAATCATCCAACAGCAAATGAAGAACACCAAACCACCCCTTCTCACCCACCAGGCTTTACCCCAACTACCCAACGGTTTCGTACAACAACTATGCAATTTCCTATATATGGTATCCCACCTGATTATACTCCGCCCTTAGTCACCAACCCCGTGGACAACAACCCAAACCACTCAACTATCAACTCTCAAAGCCTAAACCAACCACTAATCATGTCTCTTATGGGCTATGTGCCACCCCATAACACTATACCCTTAGAAAATATTACATTCAGCGCACCCCAAGTACCCCATTTTGATGCTAGCGGAAATTGGCAACAACCTCAATTTATCGGTGATGATACACAATTGAAAGAAAAATTATATGTTTTAAAAGAAAGAATAAAAGGAATAGAGGGGAATAATGTATATGGTCTCCAAGCTTTTGATATGTGGTTGGTTCTCGATGAGGTGATCCCTTCAAAATTTAAGGTACTTGAGTTTGAAAAATACAAAGATGCGACATGTCCTAAAAATCATCTGACCATGTTTTGTAGAAAAATTGCTTCTCATGCTCACAATGACAAACTTCTCATTCATTTTTTTCAAGATAGATTGAGTGGGGCATCATTAAGTTGGTATATGCATCTCGAGCGAAATTGAATTCGTTCGTGGAAAGACTCGGCTAATGCCTTCTTGAAACAATACAGGTACAACATTGACATTTCCCCTAACAGAATGCAATTGCAAAATTTGTTGAAAAAGGACAATGAAACATTCAAAGAAGATGCACAAAAGTGGAAAGAAGTGGCTTCACAAGTAGATCATCCCTTATCTGAAAGAGAAATGGTTGGTATCTTTATGGATACTCTTCAGTCGCCCTTTTATGGTACGATGATTGGGAGTATGTCATCAAACTTCTCTAACATAGTCATGTTAAGAGAAGGACTGGAAAGTGGGATTAGGAGTGGCAAGATCATATGTGGAACAGGTGGTGTGAAAAAACCCCATATGGGATTCATAAAGAAGAAAAAAGGGGATGTTAACGCTATAATGGTAACCCGAGGGTCTTTTATTCTACATCCATGAATTCTTATCGACCCCCAAATTTTCAGCCCCCAATACCGTAAATTCCCTATATTCCCTATCCATACGTGGTTGCGACCTCACAAGCTTCATACCCTCAATATCACACTTCAAGGCCACCTTATTATCAACAACCTCTGGTCCAACCCTCACCTGTCACGTTTTCCTAACAAAACCTATGGAACCAAAATTCAAGCTCAAATCAATACAAACCACCAGCCAATCGAGAAAAGAAGCTAACCTATTTTGACCCGATTCTTGTGACATACAGTCAGTTGTTGCCTCACCTACTCCATAATTCAACGGTAGTCCTAAGACCAATCAAACCTCTAGACCCACCATTCCCAAAATGGTACAACCCGAAAGCCAAATATGAATACTATGTAGGAGCTGTAGGGCATTCCGTCAAAGATTGTCAAGCCCTAAAATCTAAAGTGCAAGAATTGATTAATACAAAATGGCTTGCCTTCAAAGAAGACAGTTCCAATGTGGGGAGTAATCCTTTGCCATGCCACAAAAATTCCTCTGTCAATGTCATTGAAGATGGGGTAGACCAATGTGCAATTAAGAATATAGAACATGTGAAAACCCCTATGAAAGTGATTTTTGCTGAGCTATGCAAGTTAAACTTGATTGAGACGATTAACATGGAGATTAATATTTGTGGCGTTCACCCAACTGATTCACGCTCCATAAAAAATTGTGAAGAGCTCAAGGAATTCCTTCAAGAATTAATGGACAGGAATTTCATACGGGTAAATTGTGCAAAAGATGATCATGTATTGACCATAGAGTCGTGCGTGGAAAATAATAGATCTTTCCCAAAACCATTAGAAATCCTCTATAGAAAATAGAATCTTAAGCCAACTCCAAACGGGCCAAACTTAATAATTGTCCAAGCACCAACCCCTTTTCCTGATGAAAATACCAAGGTGCTACCATGGAATTATGAAGTCATATCCCATTTGGCCAATCATCAATCAAGTGATAGCTTTGGACCTAAAGGAACATAAGTCACCAATATTTCAGGGATTGGTGGGATGACTCGGAGTGGTAAAGTATACAACCCTGAACAACATAGGAAAAAGGAGGGTCATGGAGAAAAACGGAAAGAAGCTCTGAATAATGCTATAAAAGGACCAGAGACTTGAAAAAGATGGCGCCTGAAGAAGAAGCTAACGAATTTTTGAAGTTCATCAAGCAAAGTGAATATAAGGTGGTAGATCAACTAAATCAAACACCTTCCAAGATATATGTTCTTTCTTTGCTATTGTAATCTGAAGCGCATAGAGGGAATTGATGAAATTTTTAAACGAGGCTCATGTTACTCATGATATCATTGTCGACCAGTTTGATGGAGTTATCGGTAACATCACCGCTGGTAGTTGTTTGATTTTTAGTGATGGCGAATTACCAGCTGAGGGGACAAAACATATTAAACCACTACACATCTTTGTGAAGTGTCATGATCATATTCTCGCATGGGTGCTACTTGATAATGGTTAACCATTGCATGTGATCCGCTGTCGCACACGGATCAAATACGATTGAAATAAGTGCAGAAAAGGGTAATAAGGACTCCTAATATAACGATATTAACCGAGTTGAAATTCGAAATTGGGGGTTTTGACAATGATTTATCGAAATTAGAAATAGTTTGGACAGATGAGCAAAACGATTAATCCACTCATTCGAGTTTCGGGCCTATCACAGATTCTATAATTTCTAATTCATGATTCTATTATTATTTGACTATAGAATTGATCAAACAAGCGTACAATCAACCCTCTGTGAATTCGGTTTCATTGATTGGATTAAGCATCACAATCATCAAAATATTACAATTAACGAACAAGCGTCGCATAATTATAATTTAATTAGAGACTGAAACCAAATTCTGTCAAATAAATTTAATCGATCCTATTGAGATTCAATTTAAGCAATCGAAATATCAATATAATCAAATAACGAAATTAGAATCATAAATTAGAATCGGCGATGTAACCTGAATCTCCAGGTGTGATGAAACTCTGAACTCGTGGATTAACCATGTAAAATTAGCCTTCCATGGAATTGAAAATAAAAATATATTATCTTATGATTCTGTCCGAAAAAATCCCATCAAAGAAAAGAAAGAAATCCCAAATATATAGTGCTCGGGCTTTTGGGCTTTAAAACAAGTAGCCCACTATTTAAATTATTACAAAGGTCCAGATTACGAAATCTGTAATTTAAGCTCGGTAGAATTCGGAATTCAGATTGTTTTCCAACACAAAAGTTGTAGCTCTGATTTTTAGCTTTCCAACGACTGCTCGCATGCCTCAATCGAATATCTAGAGCTTAAGTTATGGCCTACACAGCGAGCAGGGGTTAAAATGCAAATAATAAAATTGTAATTCAATTTCAACCCGAAGTTTAGAAACAAGCTAAAAAATTATTCTAAGCTATAAAGTGATTTTAAAAGTACTAAAACAAAAGGATAGAATCATGTGCTCAAGTGCTATGATCAGCATGTCATGCTGAAATCAACACTCTCAAAACTATTTGTCGATTGAGCCTATATGAAGCCCAGTGCTATGGTGGTGAAAGCATTCAATGGATCAAGGAGACAAGTTATTGGTGAGATTGACATTCCGATTCAAATCGGACCCCATAACTTTGGAATAACCTTCCAAGTGATGGATATTAAACCAGCATACAGTTGTCTTTTAGGGAAACCGTGGATTCATGTTGATGGAGCGGTGACATCCACTGTCCATCAAAAACTAAAGTTTATAGTGAACAATAAGCTGGTAATAATATCTTGGGACGAAGATATGATAGTGAGTCATCTATCTTCTATGGGCTACATCGAAGACAAGGAGAAATCCATAGAGACTTCTTTTCAAGCATTAGAAATTGCAAATGTTGTCTTCATGGGTGAAGGGTCTCGCTTAAAGGAACCAAAATCGTCTATCACATCATTGAAGTATACCAAAGCCATGTTGGAATGAGGTGTTTTTGTTAAATTGGGGAAATTGTTAGAAAACCAGACATCGAATACACAGAATATTCTTATTTGTGACATTCGCCAAGCCTTTCAAAGCGCCAGAATAATATATGTTAATCAGGTGGCTGTTGCGGAAGAATATCATGTTGATGATGTTACCCTCGAGCTAGTGTACCCTTGTCCTCCAAACACCAGTCTCAACAATTGAAAGATTATCGAGTTTCCCATGTTTGTTAATTCATGTTCAAAGTAATTATGTATTTCAACTCATTTCCTCTGCACAAGGCTATAAAGATAACTAATTATGACGCATGTATTTCAATTCTGTACATATTATCAATAAATGCATTTTTGAATTCTCCAACGGTTTTTTTTTCCTTTCTTTTTCTTGAAATGGAAATCTTTATTCATATTTTCTTTTTTTCCTTTTTCATCTTAATTTAAACAATGCAGAATTGAAAATGAATCTGTTGAAAATAGCAGCGCTAGAACCCATTCTTATAATTTTGAACACCCAATTAATCGCGCTGATGAGGATTCTGAAGACGATTGTGAGCCTCCCCCAGAACTAGAAGGAATAATGGAACAGGAAGCTAAGATAATCCATCCCTATCAAGAACCTGTTGAGGTGATCAATTTGGGGACTGAATATGATAAAAAAAAGAAATTAAAATTGGTATGTCTATGAAAGAAAGTGAATGAGAAAATTTGATTAAACTTTTATTTGACTATGTGGATGTCTTTTCATGGTCATATCAGGATATGACTGGGCTAGATATTAACATAGTTGAACACAAGCTACTGCTCAAGCTTGAATGTGCTCCAATTAAACGAAAACTAAGGAGAATAAGGCCTGATATGTCACTTAAAATTAGACAAGATGTCAAGAAGCAATTTGATGTTGGTTTCCTAGCAGTGGCAAAATATCCTCAATGGGTTGCTAATGTTGTCCCAGTTCCAAAAGAAGATGGAAAGGTTCGAATGTGCGTTGATTATCGGGATTTAAATAAAGTCAGTCATAAAGACGATTTCCCTTTGCCTCATATTGATGTCCTAGTGGATAACACTGCTCAATATTCTCTTTTCTCCTCATGGATGGTTTCTCAAGGTACAATCAAATCAAGACGGCTCTTGAGGATATGGAGAAAACTACATTCATCACACAATGGGCAATTTTTTGCTATAAAGTGATGTCATTTGGATTAAAGAATGTTGAGGCAACCTATCAAAGAGCAATGGTAGCTTTGTTTCGTAACATGATGCATAAAGAGATAAAGGTTTATGTGGACGATATGATTGCAAAGTCTCGAACTGAAGAAGACCATGTTGTTAACCTTCAAAAGTTGTTTGTGCGACTAAGGAAGTTCACACTCCGTTTCAACCCTGTTAAATGCACTTTTGGTGTGAGATCAAGCAAGTTACTTGGGTTTATCATTAGTCAAAAAAGGATAGAAGTAGACCCATATAAGGTAAAAGCAATACAAAAAATGTCGGCTCCACGCACGGAAAAAGAAGTTTGTGGCTTCTTGGGTAGATTGAATTACATTGTCAGGTTCATATCACATCTCACCGCAACATGCGAACCAATTTTCAAGTTGTTGCGCAAACACCAAAAGGTTGAATGTAATGAGAATTGTCAAAAAGTTTTCGAGAAGATTAAGCAATACTTGTCAAAACCTCCAATCTTGGTGCCTCATGTTCCTGGGAAACCATTTATTATGTACTTAACAGTATTTGACGAGTCAATGGGTTGCGTACTGGAACAACATGACGAATCTGGTAAAAAAGAGCATGTTGTTTATTATTTGAGCAAAACGTTCACCAGTTGTGAAACAAGGTATTCACTGCTTGAACGAACATGTTGCACATTAGCATGGGCTACTCGTCAGTTGAGGCAATACACGTTATGTCATACGACTTGGTTGGTGTCTAAAATGGACCCAATTAAGTATATCTTTGAGAAACCTGCTCTTACTGGAAGGATTGTGATGGAGCTAAATATCACTAGAAGGGGGGTTGAATAGGGATTTTGGCGTTTAAAATTAGTTTTAAAAGTTTAAGCGTTTCTGTCCTCTCAGTGAGGATGCGAACTGGAAAATGGTTTTTTAAACTTTTCAAATGAAAACATAATAAGTGCAAGAAAAATGTAAAGAGATAGACACACAAATTTTATCCTGGTTCACCCAATGATGGCTACGTCCAGTCCTCACAACCTTGTGAGATTTCACTAAAGATCAACAGATCAGCCTCTTGCAGAGGATGATTACACTTTGTGTATTCTCAAGCTTCACCAAGCTTACAATCAACCTTCAAATATTTTCAAGTTCAACTAACTTGAAAATTACATAGTGATATGAGTATGATTTGTTTTCTCTCAACTTAAACACTTTCTAAAAAGATATTTCGAAGATCTAGTGTATGGATGTAGAAAGTATGATGAGAGGATGAATATTGCTTAAGATAAATGTTAAGATTCTTGATCTTTTTCTGCAATATTTGTTGTGTGTTGTGATGAAGAGCTTCCTGCCCTTTTATAGAATCCTTGACAGCTCTTCCATGAGTTAAACAACTTCATGACCGTTAAGGAGGATGCATCAATTTGTCCAATGGTCTTTGAGCTGAAATTACAACATTGCCATCCAGCTATCCTTGGACCTATGCAGTCCATCCTCTGCCTAGCATTGAGTCTTGGTCTTGAGTTGCCTTTTTCTTTTTTCATTCTTCAAGACTTGTGACTTCTATTTTAAGCTTGTTTGCAGTTGCCTTTCAATATATTGACTTTGCTTTATTTTTCCAATCACCCAAGAATGAAATATAGGGCTGCCCTTAGCCTTTGCACATGGGATGGTGGTTTGCAAACATGTGACTTCTTGAATACCAAAGCTACAAGCTATCCTCGGACCTTGTATAGCTAGCCTTGTGATTTCCTTTGATCAAATGCTTTATATAATTGATTATTCATGCTGGTTTAATCTCTTTTGATGAATTAAAAATGTTATTCCCGCGAGGATGAAAAATCTCAACTTGAAGACCCATCCTCTCAAGGTTCTGGCCATCCTCCAGCTTGAAACCTTAATGAATTAATCCAGATTTTTCTTCCTTTTATTCTAAATGATGATTAACCTGTTTTCTTATAATAATTCACTCAAAAGCACATATTAGTATTAACCACAATCATAATCTTTAAATAATTTTGTTATCATTAAAATCATTTGAGAGATTTTGTCTCAACAATCTCCCCCTTTTTGATGATGACAAAATTCTTTAGATTATGATTTTTAAATATGATGATGTTAAATGTTTATGCTCCCCCTAAATCAAGTGAGTAATTTATTTTTAAAATTTTAAGTGATAAAAATGTTACTCCCCCTGAATGTATGCTAGGGATATGAATGAAAGACTAAAATTCGTAAGAAATTATAATTGCATAAGCATAGTCTTTTCAAAACAGCAAAACATTACTAAATCATCAACTTAATCAAAACATCATGACATGGCAGCAATAAGCATCAAAACATCAAAGCATCAAAATATGAAAACATCAAAACATCCTAATCAAAATATCAAAACATAATCATTTTCCCCCTGAATTTGGCAGCATCAAAAAAATAAGAGTCATAAAGTTATTCTGAGGAGGATGGCTCGTCAGACGAGGATGAAGTTGAAGGACGAGGAGGATCGGGTTGAGGAGGTTGATAAGATGGTTGGTAACCCACTCCAAGACCAAGAGGAGGGTAAATGATCAGAGTTTTTGAGTGATAAGAGTGGTTTGGAGGTTTGATCAAAGAATTTGAAGGATAGTGTAGGCATTGAAAAAGAGTTATTAGGCATTCATTAGGGGTTAATGAAGGTTTGAAGTTTCAAGAGAGAAGTAGCCGTTTTGCATTTAATGCTCATTGGAAAAAGATGTATAGGAGAGAGAGACATCAATCAGAAACGTTCAAAGGTCTTTTCACTTTCTGAATTTTTGGTTCATCCTCATATATGATGGAGGATGCAGTTTTAAAGAGGCAGACATGAGAAGGACGAAAAAATAGAAACAATAAAAAAAAATAAAAATATATAAAAGTAAAATAAAAATAAAATATTAAAATAAAATAAAAAACATTAAAATAAAATAAAAAATAAAAAATAAAGATAAAGATAAAAAAATAAGGAAAAGAAAAATAAGAGAGAAAAAAAAAATTTTAACCAATTTTATTTAGATATTGATGCATGGGTAACAACAAACGGTTTTTCTAAAATAAATTCAAATTGATCCTCGTGAAGAGGTTGGATTTTGGAACAGAAACACAGAAGGATGATGGATTCTGATTTTTGAATAAGGGTTGAAGGATGAAGAGGAGAGAAGATTGATGCATTAAGTAGAGGAGGATGGAAGTTGAAGTGACTATTCAAGTGAGGAGGCGTAAGATGTTTCCCTAGACAGTCATGATGATGGAGGCGCTAGACTTAGGGACGTGGGAGAATGGACAGGCAAGGCCGTCTGTGCATTTAATGCAGCAGCCAAGGAGACCACGCCACGCAAACGGACCAACAGGGAAGGAGGCGCGTGCTTGCGTGATACGAGGAGTTTCCCAAAAAAGGAAACTGTATCCTCTGGGTTTATTTCCCGTCCTCTCACCTTTATATCTTATCAGGAATGCTTAATCACACATCCAGATTTGATAATAAAAAATTAAACAATAAAAATAAGAGAATTACAGACATGATACAATGGATAAAACACAAAATCATTTAATTTTAGAAAAATTGATGATAGAAAGTTTTTCCAAAATGTTTTTGAAACGATCCTCCTGGAGAGGTTTCGTAAAAATGTCTGCCAATTGATTTTCAGTGTCAATGAAAATTAATTCAATGTCACCTTTTTGAACATGATCTCTTACGAAATGATGTTTAATTTCTATATGCTTAGATCTAGAATGCTGTATGGGGTTTTTTGAAAGATTAATGGCACTAGTATTGTCACAGAGGATAGGAATTTTAGTATACCTTAGTGAATAATCTTCAAGTTGATTTCTTACCCATAGAATTTGAGAGCAGCATTGAGCAGCTGATACATATTCAGCCTCCGTAGTTGAAAGGGCAATGGTGCTTTGCTTCTTGCATGACCAACTGATGAGAGAACTTCCAAGAAATTGATAAGCTCCACTTGTACTCTTTCTTTCCATTTTGTCTCCAGCATAGTCAGCATCGCAGTATGCTGTGAGGTCAATGTCTTGACACTTTTTATACCATAAACCCAGATCTGTTGATCCAACAAGATATCTCAAAATTCTTTTCACAGCTTTGAGGTGTGATTCTTTTGGTGAGGATTGAAATCTGGCACATAGACCCACGGCAAATACTATATCAGGTCGACTTGCGGTTAAGTACAACAATGATCCAATCATTCCTTTGTACTCCTTTTCTGATATGGGAGTTCCTTCATCATCTTTGTGTAGCATGGAGGATGGGTGCATAGGAGTTCCCATACTCTTGGCTGAACTCATGTTGTATTTATTGAGAAGATCTTTAGTGTATTTTTCTTGTGAGATGAAAATACCATCTTTGAGTTGTTTGATTTGTAAACCAAGAAAAAATTTCAACTCATTCATCATACTCATCTCGAACTCACTATAAATCCTGGTTTTCTTGAAGAGAGTAGTCTTAATATGTCATCTGATGAATCCATTTTCCTTAAGAAAGGAGCTTAACCTCTCATACCAAGCTCGAGGAGCTTGTTTTAATCCGTAAAAGGGCTTTTGAGAGTTTAAATATGTGGTTGGGCTTCTTTTCATCCACAAATCCAGGAGGTTGTTTGACATAAACCTCCTCATTTAAGAATCCATTCAAAAAAGCACTTTTGACATCCATTTGGTATAGTTTGATACCTTTATGGGTGGCATATGCTAAGAGGATGCGTATAGCTTCTAGTCTTGCAACCGGTGCAAATGTTTCATCGTAGTCAATTCCCTCTTGTTGATTGTAGCCTTGAGCAACAAGCCTTGCTTTGTTTCTTATTACTTCTCCATCCTCATTCAATTTGTTTTTGAAGATCCATTTTGTTCCAATGATGGATTTTTCATGTGGAAGAGGTACAAGGTTCCATACCTTGTTTCTTTCAAATTGTGACAGTTCTTCCATCATGGCTTCAACCCATGATTTGTCACACATAGCTTGATCAATATTTTTGGGTTCAATTTGTGAAATCATGGCCATGTTGGTTGTATTTTCTCTTAGAGATTGTCTTGTCCTTACACCATCAGCCATGTTCCCAATTATCAGATCTGGAGGATGATAAGTGACTGTCTTCCATCCTCGTGGAGGTTGCTGAGAGGTTGAATTAGATTCATCCTCTTCGTTTGGACTGGGTGCGTTGGAGGATGAAGGTTCATCTTCCTCAGATTTATCAATTTTTTCTAAGCACAAGTCATCAAACTCATCAAAAATAACATGCATGGATTCCTCCACAATTTGAGTCCTAAGATTATATATTCTATAACCTTTAGATGAAGTGGAGTATCCTAAAAACAAACCTTTGTCTGATTTTGAATCAAACTTTCCCAAATTTTCTTTATTGTTTAGAATGTAACAATAACACCCAAATATATGAAAATATGAGATTTTTGGTTTTCTTCCTTTCCATAGTTCATATGGAGTTTTGTTTAAAATCTTTCTAATGGATACACGATTTAAAACATAACAAGCGGTATTAATTGCTTCAGCCCAAAAACATAATAGGGCCAAAAAGATCAATATGAGGTAGCTCAAGAGGATGGTTTGTGGAAACAACATTTTTAGAATGAAAGCTACTTTTAACTTGTTTTCCTTTGGCACAAGCTTCACAAATTTTGTCTTTTTCAAAATCAATTTTTGGAAGGCCTTTAACTAATTCTAATTTAGACAATTTAGAGATAGTGTTTAAACTTGTATGACCAGCCCGTTTGTGCCATACCCATTTATCCTTTGCAATGGATACAAAACAAGATTCAGTAGGCAAATCATCAAGATATAGCTGATATAAATTCTTTTTTCTAAAACCGGAAAAGAAAACTCTACCCGAGGATGAGTGTTTTACCTCGCATAGATTGGGTTTAAAAATAACTTCAAAACCACTATCGCAAAGTTGGCTAATGTTAAGCAAGTTATGTTTTAAACCATCTACATATTGAACATTTTCAATTTTGGCAGAATTTTTATTACCAATGATACCGTTACCTTTTATTTGAGCTTTATCATTATTTCCGAATGTGACCGATCCTCCATCCTTTATTTCCAATGAAATAAAGCAATGCCTATCCCCTGTCATATGCCTTGAGCAGCCACTGTCCAAGAACCAAGGCTTTCTTTTGTTGATCAGAGGATGTACCTGAGTCTGAGTTTAATAGTGACTTAGGTACCCATATAGAGGTGGGTCCTTGTTGGTTAGTCCGTCCTCTTGTGAGGAATTTTCTTTTGTGATAACAAATGGAATCTTGATGTCCATGTTTACCACAAAATGAACATCCTTTCTTAATGTTATCTGCCCTTTTCTTGGCATAACATCTTTTAAAAGTATGTCCAAGTTTTTTGCAAAAGGTGCATCTTGGCCTATCCTCTTGTTTCTTTGGAATAAAAAAAATTTCATAAAGTTTTTGTTTTTGAGAACTTTTAAATCCAATACCAGCTTTGTCAAAGATTCCAGATTGTGATCCCATAATCTTTTGAAAAGTATCAGTGGATTTAACAAAGTTGGAAAGATCATTTTTGAGTTCTTCAACCTCTACTTTCAAAATTTCCTTCTCTGCATCCTCTTCTGGAGGATTGGTTTTGACAGTCTTTTTGTTTAAACTAGAGTGTTGCTCAGATAGCTTTTCATGAGATAACTGCAAGTCTTGAATGGTTTGTTCATATTTTTTATTCTTAGCTTGTAGTTCCTCATTTAGCTTCTTTATTTCAAAAAGTTGGTTTTTAAGAAATCCACATTTTTGAGATAAAGTGTTTGAGTCATTTAAAAGATTGTCAAACTCTATTTCTAATTGTTCACAATTAGGACAAAGTTCAGATATGCTTACCTTTCCATTTTCTGAATTTGCCATGAGACAGAGGTTGGCCTCTTCTTCCTCCGAGGATGAGTCATCACTATCATCCCACGTGATCATCATGGACTTGTTTTTGGAAGGAAATCTTCTTGATCCCTTTTTGTTTAGAGGACACTCAGTTTTGTAGTGACCCAACTTGTTGCATCCAAAACAAGTAATCTGACTTTTGTCACATTTTTCTTTTTGAGGAGATCTTTTGTCCTGTCCTCTACGGGTTATCATCCTCTGGATCCTTCTGGAAATGAGAGCAAGTTCATCTTCTTCCTCAGATAGAGGATAGTCTGCACTTTCTTTCTTAGTGACTTCTTCAGCTCTTTTGGAGGATGAGCTTTCTGTTTGGCTTGTTTTCAGAGCTATCATTTTTCCCTTTTTGCTTGGTTTGTCAGCCAGCAACAGAGGTTCATAAGCTCTTAGAGTTCCAACCAAATCTTCTAATTTCATGTTGGCCAAGTCTCTTGCTTCTGTTATGGCAGTCACCATTGGTCTCCATTCTTTTGGTAAACTCCTCAAGATTTTTCTTATCCTCTCTTGAACGGAATATACCTTTCCAAGAGATCTCAGATTGTTTAATATGATTGTCAATCTTGAGAACATTTCATCAATCGTTTCTTCCTCCTTCATTTCAAATAAATCGAACTCTCTTACTCCCATGTCAATCCTTGCTTCCTTCACATGACTTGATCCTTCATGATGAATCCTTAGAGTATCCCAGAGTTCCTTGGCGTTTTTGCATTCTTCAACTCTATCATATTCTTCCCTGCTCAAAGCACACGTTAGAAATAAATGAGCTTTAGAGTTTAGGAGTACCTTAGCATTTTCATCAGCCGTCCATTGTGCTTGAGGTTTCTCATCGGAGGTTGCATCTGTGTTGTTGATTCTGATGACATGATCCCCATTTTCAATAACAGACCACATGTTGTTATCTTGAGATATGAGAAACAATCTCATCTTACTTTTCCAGTGGTAGTAATCTGTACCATCAAAGTAAGGAGGTCTAATGGAGGATCCTCCTTCAGGAACATACTTAGCTTTTGAAATTTTTTCTTTGGATCTTTTTCTCTTACACTGTTAGATGTAATATTTCTAGAAAACCTTGCTCTGATGCCAATTGATGGAGCTAAATATCACTAGAAGGGGGGTTGAATAGGGATTTTGGCGTTTAAAATTAGTTTTAAAAGTTTAAGCGTTTCTGTCCTCTCAGTGAGGATGCGAACTGGAAAATGGTTTTTTAAACTTTTCAAATGAAAACATAATAAGTGCAAGAAAAATGTAAAGCGATAGACACACAAATTTTATCCTGGTTCACCCAATGATGGCTACGTCCAGTCCTCACAACCTTGTGAGATTTCACTAAAGATCAACAGATCAGCCTCTTGCAGATGATGATTACACTTTGTGTATTCTCAAGCTTCACCAAGCTTACAATCAACTTTCAAATATTTTCAAGTTCAACTAACTTGAAAATTACATAGTGATATGAGTATGATTTGTTTTCTCTCAACTTAAACACTTTCTAAAAAGATATTTCAAAGATCTAGTGTATGGATGTAGAAAGTATGATGAGAGGATGAATATTGCTTAAGATAAATGTTAAGATTCCTGATCTTTTTCTGCAATATTTGTTGTGTGTTGTGATGAAGAGCTTCCTGCCCTTTTATAGAATCCTTGACAGCTCTTCCATGAGTTAAACAACTTCATGACCGTTAAGGAGGATGCATCAATTTGTCCAATGGTCTTTGAGCTGAAATTACAACATTGCCATCCAGCTATCCTTGGACCTATCTAGTCCATCCTCTGCCTAGCATTGAGTCTTGGTCTTGAGTAGCCTTTTTCTTTTTTCATTCTTCAAGACTTGTGACTTCTATTTTAAGCTTGTTTGCAGTTGCCTTTCAATATATTAACTTTGCTTTATTTTTCCAATCACCCAAGAATGAAATATAGGGCTGCCCTTAGCCTTTGCACATGGGATGGTGGTTTGCAAACATGTGACTTCTTGAATACCAAAGCTACAAGCTATCCTCGGACCTTGTATAGCTAGCCTTGTGATTTCCTTTGATCAAATGCTTTATATAATTGATTATTCATGCTGGTTTAATCTCTTTTGATGAATTAAAAATGTTATTCCCGCGAGGATGAAAAATCTCAACTTGAAGACCCATCCTCTCAAGGTTCTGGCCATCCTCCAGCTTGAAACCTTAATGAATTAATCCAGATTTTTCTTCCTTTTGTTCTAAATGATGATTAACCTGTTTTCTTATAATAATTCACTCAAAAGCACATATTAGTATTAACCACAATCATAATCTTTAAATAATTTTGTTATCATTAAAATCATTTGAGAGATTTTGTCTCAACAGATTGCCCATTGGCAGATGTTGTTATCAGAATACGACTTGGTGTATGTTACACAGAAGACTGTCAAAGGAAGCGCACTAGCAGAGTATTTGGCCCAACAACTTGTAGAATATTATCAATCAATGCAATGTGAATTCCCCGATGAAGGCATAATGACTTTATTTGAAGAAACTGAATCATCTAATAAAGAAAAATGGATGTTGGTGTTTGATGGTGCTTCTAATGCATTAGGGCATGGAATTGGAGCCATTTTGATTTTCCAGAGAACCAATTCACTCCTTTTACAGCTAGATTATGTTATGGGCATTAAAGAAGCTATTGAATCAAACGTAAAAGTTCTTGAGGTATGTGGAGACTCATTGTTGGTCATCAATCAAACAAAATGAGTATGGGAAACACGAGATTCTAAATTGATTATGTATTTTACGTATATCAAATAACTGACATAACATTTTGAGAAGATTACTTTTCACTATATTCCTCGAGAAGGAAACCAATCGGTTGACGCCTTGGCCACATTATCATCAATGTTCCAAATAAGCATCGGTCAGGAAGTGTCGGTCATAAAAATTCAACAAAAGGATAAGCCAGCATATTGCTTATCAATAGAAGAAGAGCCTGACAACAAGCCATGGTTTTATGATATCAAATCCTAT
This sequence comes from Cicer chorassanicum, assembly GCA_037974735.1. Classification (NCBI taxonomy): domain Eukaryota; kingdom Viridiplantae; phylum Streptophyta; class Magnoliopsida; order Fabales; family Fabaceae; genus Cicer; species Cicer chorassanicum. The sequence goes on from JBBPBP010000002.1 coordinate 20,191,371, forward strand.
GCTAAGAATAAGGAATATCCATTGGGTGTTTAAGAGAACGACGAGAGGGGTTTGAGGAGGTTATCAATGAACTTCTTCTTAAATGGTGATGTACTTTATAAGAGAAATCATGATGTCATTCGATGTTATACATTACACTTTTTCTAAACTAATTCAGTTTCATGGTTGATTGTTCTAGCATTTTAAAATGTTGTTTTATGATAATAAATGTTGGAATTTGAAATATGTGGAAATATAACAAATATATTTTAATAATTTTGACACTTGGAAAATATATACAAGAACTCAATAGATTCTCAACATATATGGGTGCATAAAAAAACAAATATTATATATATATATATATATATATATATATATAATAAGAAGGGGGTAATCATTTTAAACAATGCACTGTGATTTGCCTAAAAAAAAAGGTCACACAAGATGTACTAGAGTCATCATGCAAAAAATAGTTGTTATCTTCATTCATCCATTGAAACTTGTGGGCGTATAAGGATCGGGGAACTAAAAAATGAACAAGAATTTATCTACATTTTACATTCATATTTTTCATGTACTCACGCATGATCGATGCATCTTGAACATTCTCCAATTATTTTGACATTCATTTGAACATTCTCCAATTATTTTGACATTCATTTTGAAGATTCTTTCAAAACTCTTAGACTTTATAAAGTGGATTTATGTCTTGATATAGCATGATATGGGACCACAAACTATGATCACATCTTTCTTGATTGCTTTGAAAAGGGTCACGTAATTTTTGCATGAATATGCAAGCATATGTTTGATTTCTTATCTTTAAATAAATCACTCAAAAACACAATTTAATAGATAATATAATCAAAATCATAATTAACAATTTAATTAAATGTTTGATTGTCTTCAAAACAATAATTATGGATTATGCCTCAACAAACTCCCATTTTTTGATGATGACAAACATATTAGTTAGATTTTGAATTTTGATTCTGATTTAAGCATGATATTAAACTCCCCCTCAATTATAGCATCTATCATCATATGCAAAGAGTAATTTTTGAACTAAAATATCATTTTCATTAATCCAACTATCACAATGATTCATATATATAGTTCAAAAAGAAAAACAATAAACATCAAAACACTTAAAATAGAGAAGTGCATAAGAAATTTTTCAAAAATACTTCTCAAAAACTAAATCTAATTCTATTCCCCCTTTGTCACAACAAAAAGAGGTAAGAGGAAAAAAACACAAAGTAGAATCAGAAGAATAATGATGGTGAAGAACCATTAGATGAGGAGGAAATGATAGGCCTGAGCAATTATGGAAAGGAAAGAGGATGATTAGGAATAAGGGATTAAGACCACGTTTTGGTGTATCTTTGTTAACCATTCAATCCCTTAAGATTGCATCCTTCCAATTCTGATGGATTTGTTTATCAATAATGGTTTGGAGAGCAGTAAAGATCTAAGGGATGTAATTCCTTGTCTTGGTGGTATTCCTTTCAATCTTTGTCCTTTTTTATAAACGAGCATCTTTAACAGCACTTTGTGAAGCTGAAATTTGTGGGTCATGAGAGGGAACAAAAGAATTGCAAAAAGATTTTAGAGTGTCAAAAGTTGAACCAATAGTTGGAACAATAACAAATTGAGCATTATGTTGAGGAATAGTGGGAACAGATGTAGGACTAACAAAATACTTGTTAGTACCAAAAAAAAGAGAGGATAAGCTCACTTGAGAAGAGATGAAGATGGAAGACATTTATGAAACTCTTCCAGAATTAATTTGACTTGATGGTTGACCTTGTAATATAGGATTTTGCAAGAAACTAGGAGTGGGAGTTCCAAAAACAGTGGTTTAGATTGATGGAAAGCAAGATCAAGAACGTCATGCCTTAAAAAAGAGCGTTATGCCTTAAATGTTAAATGGTAAGTTCAAACCTCTTTAAAGAGAGTTGTAAAATAACCATTAAGATCACACATTTGGATGTATGAAATGTGGTGATGTTTTAGGAACGCATAATTCCGAAATAATGTTGGGACTTGGGAGTGGAGAAAGTAACCTCCAATAGTTTAAACTATTAAGTTCAATAATCATCTAGTACAAAGAAATCTCATGAAGAAATACTAACTGAGCAAATAGTTTACAAATGGATATATTACATAACAGAAAACAGGAAAACAAACTAACAAATATATATCTCCCACTCCTCTCTGTATAAATTCAAAACATCCTAAATCTAATCATAAAGGGAACACAATGTGAGCAAATGCAGATAGAGTTAAAAGCAATTCCTGCATCTCCATCTTCCCAATCTGTAAACAAACTCGCAAACTCCTAAGTTTTCAGAACACCGAAGCACAATGCAAAGAATAGTTTTTTTTTCTTTTTCTTTTCTCTATAACTACAATGTGGAACGAGAAACCAAACTCCAGAAAATAGCCAAACAAACCTGCAGAATAGCCAAACAAAGGTTACCAAAATAGATAAGCCATAGTCATATTTTATGAACAAAATCCAGCTCAAGAAGCTAACATTACTAAGTCTATATGTGCCACTACGAAAGATTAATTGAAAGATGATTGTTTTGAACAATATTTATACTCGGTCAACAAATCACAACCAATCATGTGTGGATTTATGATTAAAGTCAAATTGTTTTACTAATATGATTGATTGATTGATAGACAGTGTAAAAACTATTTAATTGACGGTGAATATAAATTAAATCCTATGTTTAAAACAATCATATTTCCAACTAATTTCCATAGTCGCACATGGAAGAAACAAATAATTAAGATTACATAAGTAAAATCAATTTCCATCAATTTAGTGTGCTTCATGACTCCAACTGATTCAGTTAAAAATTCAGTTCTTGAAATATTGTTTTTCAAAGATCCATGCAGAATAATTGACCTTGGGCAGTGAATTCATTTACTTGCTCTAAAGAAAGTAACACTAATTCTTTTAAAGGTTGCTTTATTCTTCTAAAAAAATATCTCCCAAGTAGAATTCAAATATCCTGCATTTTAAGACAAAGCAATCTAAAATCTCTAACAAAAAAACATCTGAAAAGGGATCCTAATTGTTGAGAATTAGAGTAAAAATATATTTATTGAAATATACCATCTCAAGAATTAGAATAAAATTATATTTATTTGAATTGAATATTTTGGCAATACATCAGATATATATTTATACTAGATTACTAAACAACCAAATCCTATTAGTACTCATATATAACTAAATCCCTATTAGTACTCATATATAACTCTAAATCCCTACTAGTACTCCTATTCAACTGAATCCCTATACTTGAGGGATATTAAACAGAAATAGGATTTTGACACTCCCCCTCGAGCTGGTGAATTGGTGTTCTCCATTCCCGGCTTGAATACAATTCTTTTAAAGTTGCTACTGCTTAGCCCTTTAGTTAGAAGATCTGCAAGGTTGTCATGGGAGAAGTTATATGGAGTGCAAATTAGGCCAAAAAGAAATCTCTTGCTGCAATGAAGGCAGCAAAAAAGGGCCACAATGAAGGTGGCTAAGGATTTAGGAAAATAGAAACCGCAATGAAGGCGAAACCGCAATGAAGGCGGCAAAAAGGACCACAATGAAGGTGGCTAAGATTTCAGGAAAATAAAAACTGCAATGAAGGCGGCACCGCAATGAAGGCGGCAAAAAGGACCACAATGAAGGTGGCTAAGATTTCTGGAAAATAGAAACTGCAGTGAAGGTGGCACCGCAATGAAGGCGGCACCGCAATGAAGGCGACATGTTTATGCAGAAGCAAAGGGCCACAATGAAGGTGGCTAAGTTTACCGTCATAAATCTGATACCATGTTGAGAATTAGAGTAAAAATATATTTATTGAAATATACCATCTCAAGAATTAGAATAAAATTATATTTATTTAAATTGAATATGTTCACAATACATCAAATATATATTTATACTAGATTACTAAACAACCAAATCCTATTAGTACTCATATATAACTAAATCCCTATTAGTACTCATATATAACTCTAAATCCCTACTAGTACTCCTATTCAACTGAATTCCTATACTTGAGGAATATTAAAGATTTTGACACTAATAGAACTGGATCAGGATTAATAAGACCAATAAAAAGTTTATTCAATTTAAACCCCACTCTATAGCTCAATAGTAGTATATTGATACAAGAATTTACATGGATACGAAAAATATTGAAAATAGAAAACATGTCTCACACAAGAGTTTGAGAAACATAGGGTCTGTTTACTTTCTGAATACATTTTCTATCTTTCTATTTTAAAATTTGTGTTAATATTTTTACTTGTTAACAAGAAAATAAGATACTCTTGAATGAACAATTGTCTGCATTTTTAAAACAATGAAAATGGAAAAAATAATTATTTTCATTATTTCCAAGAATGCATCGTCCCTAACATAGCATTTTACTTTCTCTCCATCACAATGGTTCACTTCAAGTGTTTTACATCATCTTACTAGTAAGTTAAGATGAAAATATTTTAAAAAACAAAAAATGTTTTCACGAAGTAAATAGACTCCTAGAATCTCCTACATCGGAATCTTTCTCAACTCAAAAGTGTCTCATTAACTATGCCTTTCCTATTCACTTCATCCGCATTTTACTTTTTAAGTGTCAACTAGACAGACCTCCTTATGATCACCATCTACTACTAATATGTTACTTTTAAAAGCTTTTTTTGTTCTAATGTTTTTAGGGTGTCTATTATTACTGTAGATGTGTTTGGAGTTGCACCGAAGCAAAGAAAAAAAAAAGTGTTTTTGGGACACATGTATGAGTTGTAAGACACGTATCGTAAGGGTGTCGTACACTGACGTGTGTCAGACATGCCCAATCCTAAAAGTCTATGTGCTTCACTGTTTGCAAGATGCACTCATAGATTTTCATTCTACAGAATATTACATCTCAGAGAACAAATTATGCAGAAAAAATAAATGCAGGTAGTTAAAATCGACTTAAAGACAAGGAATAACATGAACGTTATCAATATATATGTCATAGACTCTCAGTTACCTTATGATGACAATAGCATTTCAGGCACAGAAGCAACCTATGTGAGTGTCAGTTCTGTTAATCTTCAACAACTTGTAGAAAAAGATGCAACTCACACAAGCTCAAAGGCGTGGTAAATTTTCGATACTCTTCTTCTGAACAAGGGTTCCAAACGAAACGACGAAACTCCTTTCTGCAACTTTTTAGCTTCGTACATCTCATTCCATGCCTGTACTATTTCATCAATTTTGAAACCTAGACCTGTTCGAAGAACTGTTAGTATATATGAATACATATCGATTAATCTAAAAACATTCTAGCTAAAAAAGAAAAATACCATCTACAGCAGTGTTATTTGAACAGTGATTTTTCAACATTACAGCTATATCAGTTGGAGAAGCTCCTGCATTTTCAAACTTCTCAACTGCAACTTCCAAAGATTCATGCCATACAGGTAACCCTAATTTGAATTCCACAATCGAACGTTCGTATAGCATGGTGCCCCACAAGAGATTTATCTGAGACCTCATGTTTGCCGCCATTGTAGCAGTTTCATCTGATGAAATGTTTTTTAGTAGCCCGTCCAATTCGAAATTCTGCGTATGTAAACTAATGTCTCTCAACTGCTGCTCTTGTGATTCTTCCCATATCAGCATTCCTTTCTCCATATTCTCCTCAGCACTGTTGTAAAGCTGAAGAATCTCTGTAGACAGCGATGTTGCTAAATCTATATTACAACTGAGTGCATAATACCAAGAAAGTTTAGCTTGTTCGAACCGCTGCTGACCTAGAGCAAGGAAGCCTTCATAAAAATCTGACTTAATTTTGATGGCTGCTTCGTATTTTTCTCCAGCTTTTGCGTACTCTTTCTGCGCCCATTCATATGAACTTTTGATTTGTTCAATGATATGCTCTTTAGAAGAATCTTCGGTTAAATAAACTTTCTTCCTTGCCCTTGACATATGCACATTTCCCCAGTTGAACAATGCTAGAGCTGTCATCTCTTGGAACTTACCTCCCGCCATGTCAAATAGTCCTTGTGCTTCTTCACTTGTAACCATCTCCTCCACCGCCTCTGAATAGAGCTTCATCCCAAGTTCATGAAAATCTAAATACCGGTCGGACTCGAATCCAACGTGATTCTTGAACAATTGTGCAAACTGAATTATCCAATCCTCAACACAAGATGAGCTAATGATTTCGTTTGATTTCACCGCACAACCATTCTTAGGAGCATTATCAATGTCGACCTTTTCCACGTCCTTCACATGAAGTTTCTCGTAGAATGGATCGTGATTAGGATTAGCTTCTACTATATACAGTCGAATAGAACCTTGTTGTGATCCTGTTTCAGCCAACTTTAATTCTTCATCAGAAGTGATTGTGACCAAATCACCTTCTTGATCTCTATATTTGACAAGAAGTGCTCCTAGGCTTGGGAACCGGTCGCAAATAACTTCTCTTAGCTGAAAGAGGCTGCAATTAATCGGCAATTGAGCCCATCTTATATCATCGCCAAAAACAAGTTTTGCTGTTTTCTTAAGTACATCTTCACTTCTACCATTACTTTTTTCTTCATTGACCTCCTTAACATCATCTTTCTGCTTATCAATTTTTTCCTTCGCCGCCTTCTTTTTAGATTTATTAGCCTTTTTCTCTTTCTGCTCATCCTCAGCTTTATTTGCCACAATATTGTCCTCATCTTTCTTCTCTTGTTTCTCCTCAACTTGATTTTCTACAACTTCATTGGTAGCCTTAACCTTATCTTTTTTGCTCTTCTTCTTGTGTTTCTTTTCTTTCACTACCTTTTCAAAAGGCAAGGCATAAGGAGGTTCAACATAATCCGGAGGCAACTCGATTTGCTCATCGTTCACTCTTAACCCTTTATCTTCAAGCGCATGTTTCACCTTATCTGAGATCTCCAACGCCATGATATTATTCGGATCCGTCTTCAAGACACTACTAACATCTCTCAATGCTAAATCCAATCTATTCAAAGCCTCATAACACCTTGATCTTTTCAACAAAGCTTTACTATATTTCGGAGTAACTTCAAGAGCCAAATTGCATTCATTAATTGCCCTAGGATACTCACCAAGTCCCATCTGCATATAGCACGCAGCCATGTTACTCCGCAAATACGAAACATCTATATGATTTCTTGGAAGCAATTTGAGAGCTTTCTCATACTTCACCAAAGCTCCTTGAACATCCCTCTTTTGGAACATCTTGTTACCTTCTTCCTTCAACTCTTGAGCCATGGATATAAACACCAAAGTATCATTATCATACGCATTCGGGCTTTTATCCTCGACATTGCTATGATTCCCATTCTCTTCACTTGTTTCTCCTACTTGCTTCTTTTTCCTCCCCATTTTGAACCCAACAATCAAAAAGTAAACAAACTAATGAAAAAAAACCAACCCTCCTAGTCCACAACAATCAAAATTCAATCCACTCAACCACATTAAAAAAAAAAAACTACCCTTTTCTTTCAATTGCATACACAAGATAACTAATCAAAAACCAAACACAAGGGCTTTCAAGAAAAAATAACAATTTAGTAGAAAAGAGCTTCAAATAAGCTTCTAAACTTAGCAGAATATTCAAAAGCTAAATTGATACAAGAACAACATAACATGCTCAAAGGCTCAAACTTGTATTGTATTACTGAAGAATCAACTAGGTTATGTTCTTATCATAATGGAACACTAAGATGCAAAGAATCTGAAAACATTGAATACAAACACACCCATCTCTCCAAATCAGGATTTGTTTCTGCTGATACAAATCCCAACTCAGAGAGGGGACAAGAACAACAACCCAACTCAGATTTGAAGGAGAATGAAATTTCTTCTCTTGTAAGATTGGTGAAAAGGAAAAACAACAAATTTAAAAAAGACCCAGAATTTGATATGAATGAAATACTTATCTGGGTTAGAGATTATGGGAGAAAGTTTCAAACTTTGGAATCTGAAATGTGGGAAATGGAAGGAAACCAAGGCATGCTGTGTTTTGTTCTGTCGTTCGTTCCTTTTGAAAATTGTAAGGTTTTCACATCCTTCACGTAAACGCCACAAAAGAAAAAGAAAATCAGATAATGTTTAATATTTGTTATCCAGAAACTAAGAATCTGCAATTTCTTACACTCTTCTTTTTAATTCTTTAATAAAGTATTATCTTCGTTTAAATATAAGACCTCGATAAATTTATTTATCTGTTTTTCTAATATCATCTTTTAACTTTATGATACCATTAATTATTTTTATATTTAAATTCGAAACATAGTATTTAGTAGTCAAAATTTACTCTCCACATTTTTTATTATGACATTTCATCTCACTTACTTGATATGTTCTATATATAAAAAATTAAATTACTTTAACATAATATTAATTACATCGTTTAAAATGTTCCAAAGGTAAGGTCAAATAAAGCCACAAATTATTTTGGACATCAATTATTTGTTAACAAATTGATTTTTTAGGTTAAGGTAATTACTAAAAAAAAATTATATTGTCATATTACAATAATTTTAAATAAAATATTTTGCA
>JBBPBP010000002.1:20200488-20249022 GCA_037974735.1 Cicer chorassanicum
TATATATATATATATATATATATATATATATATATATATATATATATATATATATATATAAATCATCTACGTAATCTTTTTTAAAAAATTTGATGATGTTAATCTTTAACCATGCACAAGCTAAAAGGATCGGATTATAAAATTATTGGGTCCCGCCCTATGGATCTTAGTAAGGAACAATATCTTATGCTTCTGGACAACATCGGTGGGAAGTGGCGTACACATGTCGAACTATTTAACTAAACTCGAACCATACACAAGTTTGTTAATTTTTTATTTATTTATTTATTTTGGACAGTACTAGAGGTCATCCATGGCAGTTGGTGTTTCACAAAGTGCATCATTGTATTTTTCCTCCTTCCTTTTTATTATAAAGCATATTTTGTTTTTATTATCATCAATGTTATAGACAAAAATAGATCGTGATTACGTCATCTAGTAAAATCGTTCTCCATCTCTCACACAAGCAATCATGTAAATGCAAATTCTTTTTTGTTTTAATTGTACTTTTTATTATTTATTTTAATTTATTCACGAAATTAACTCATTTATTTTAAAAGTCAATAATTTTGATAGTTTTTTTATAATTTTTAATTAAAAAATGACGATGTCACATATTTTAAATAACCTATTATATGATACAATGATATAGAATTATTAACACCTATAAAATCGAAATAAAATACTATAAAAATTTAACTTTCAATTTTAGAATTTTTTTATATTTGTAATTTAATTATTGACATATCAATAATTAATACATCTGATGGAGCTAAATATCACTAGAAGGGGAGTTGAATAGGAATTTTGGCGTTTAAAAATTATTTTAACGAGCTTATGAATTTCTGTCCTCTGTGAGAGGATGCGATGGAGGATGGAAATTCAAACTCTTTAATCAAGAACAAAATAAATGCATGAAGAGTATAACGAGATAGACACACAACTTTTATACTAGTTCACCCAAATATGGCTACGTCCAGTCCTCACACTCTTGTGAGATTTCACTAACAATCAATCAGATCAACCTCTAACCGAGGATGATTACACTTTGTGTATTCTCAAGCTTCACCAAGCTTACAATCAAGTTTCAAATATTTTCAAGTACAACTTACTTGAAAATTACAGAATGATATGAGTATGATTGCTCTCTCTTTTCTTAAACACTTTCTAAAAGGATATTTCAAAGATCTAGTGTATGAATGTAGAAAGTTTGAAGAGAGGATGAATATTGTTTTTGATAAACTTAAGATTCTTGATCTTTTTCTGCAATATTGTTGTGTGTTTGATTATGGAGAGCTTGCTGCCTTTTATAGAGTTCTTGTACAGCTCTTCCATGTGTTTAAACACTTCATGAGTCCAATGGTCTTTGAGCTGAAATTACAAAACTGCCATCCATCTGTCTTGAACAGTGTTAGTCCATCCTCAGCCTTGAGGTTCAAACCTCCTAGGTACTTGGTCCTTTGTAGCCTTTTTCTTTTTCTTTCTCCAAGACATGAAACGGCTATCTCTTTGACTGTGTGAGCTACAGCAGTCTGAATTCGTGGAGTACCAGGTTTGAATTCAACTTTTGAAGAATGATGTGACAAATTGTTCAACCTTTTACCTAGTACTAGCCGTCCTCTACCTAGAACAACCTAACCTCGTACTAGTCCAAATGTGCTTTCTGACCTCTTTAGATAATATGCTTTATTGGGTCATTCCTTGTTACAATCTTGACATTTTAACCTGATTAAGAATCATGGTTACGTTGTTGGATGTTTACTATGCTTTTGCGAGGCCATCCTCACGTAGGCACAACCCATCCTCTTGCTTGCAAATATGATGGTTTTGAGTCATATGTTCATCCTTTTAGTCTTTATGATTAATAACCTGTTCTCTACTATAAATCCACTCAAGAGCACAGATTAGTCCTTAATCACAATCATAATCTCTTAAGTAATTTTGTTATCATTAAAATCAATTGAGAGAGATTTTGTCTCAACAATCTCCCCCTTTTTGATGATGACAAAATTCTTTAGATTATGATTTTTTAATATGAATGCATGATGATATTTACTGTTTATGCTCCCCCTGAAGTGAGTAATCTTTTTGTTAAAAATTTTAAGTTCAAAAATATTACTCCCCCTGAATGTATGCCAGAAATATGAATCTAACTGAATAAAGATCATAATGATATTTCAAACCATAATGTTATAATGGCATAGTCATTTCAAAACATTAATCATCAAATATCAAAATATCATAATCATAGTAGCAAAACATTAATCAACAAAACATCATAATCATAGCAACAAACATAACAAAACATCATAATCTTTCTCCCCCTGAATTTGGCAGCAGCAAAAAAATAGGAATGAGAAGGCTACTCAGGAGAGGATGGTTCATCAGAGGAGGATGATGGTTCATCAGTAGCTGGAAGCTCAGGAGGATGTTCTCCAGGAGCAATGGTATTGATCAAATTTTTGGTGACCCATTCGAGAATGAGGCCAAACTGCGTCATGGTGCGAAGAATTTTCTTTTGATCCTTCCTTATCGTTTTCAACAGCTTCATCTGCTTATTGAGATCCTTGTCCTTGGGTTGCTTTCCTATGTTGGAGTATTTGGGTTGGTCGTTGACGCTGAAGCTTTTGTTTTGAGAGCTGCCAGCTATGTCTTTAGATGTGGTTTCATTTGAGGTACCCAAAAAGGAATCCAGAGAGCTAAATAAGCCAGTAACCTCAGGGAGAGATTGTGATGGCTCTTCAGCAGCACCAAGAGGTATTTGTGAGAGAGGAGCAGCGGCAAAAGGATCAGATTCGTGCAATTCAGAAGGAAGTTCATGCATTGACTCAGGAGGACTTTGAGGCGAGAAATGGTGATAAGTCAGATTGAGATCAAAGTAGAGTTCTTCACCTTCCTCCATGAGTGCAGGAGGAGCATCTTGAACAGCATCCTCACGAGGAGGATCTTCAGATGGGACGAAATCAGATGGCAGCAGAGGTGATTGTGGTGGTGAAGGAACATCAGGAGTATGATAAGGAGATGATGGATTTGGTTCAGCTTCCACAATGGGCTTCTGAGGAGTTGGAGTGATAGTATCCTCAGATGGAGTTTGAATGGGAGTATCCTCAGATGGAGGTTGACCTGATGATTTTTCTGGAGAGGCAGCAGATGAGGAGCTTCGTGTTTTCCTTTTCTTTGATGAGGGGGCATCATGTGTTTCAGACGGCTGAAGACACATTTGTTTAACATTCTTCATGGAGAATATATGATTAAAATGCAAAGAAGGTTCATCATCCAAAGGAACCTTAAAAAACTTGAAAATTTTAGTCAAGATCATACCATAAGGTGTTGATCGACTCAGAGCAGCTGCATTTACCATAAAGTTGAAGATAATGTTGCCCAGATGCAAAGATGTTCCAGTTATCAAGTGATGGATGAGAAGATCATCCAATTCTGTCACTTTCTCAAAGCTTCCTGCTCGTGGTACAATGTAGTGGACGCAGATGTTGTGCAGTATACGGCATAAAGGAAGTCGGTTGGAAGCAACATGTGGCTTAGATGGTGAGATAAAGATGTTTTTCAGAACAGAGGAGCGAGTGATTTGGCACTGAGAATACCAATTTTCTGAAAAGAAATAGGCACCTTCATCGCGAACATCTAATATATGACATAAAGATGCTGGGTTGATTTTCATCAGAACGCCTTTGAGAACAATGTTTAATCCAGAAAGCCCCTTGCAATTGTTAGAGGCAACATAGAAGGCCCTAACCAATCTTGGATATTGGGGCTCATTGATCTTAAGAAAGGACGCCCAACCCAGTTGGTCAAAGATGTCTTCAATATTGAAGCCTCCTTCCTTTAAGTCAACAAGATCAATAATCTTCCCATTTACCACAGATTTATTTAACCATTTAGATATGTAGGTCGATTCTTGATCAGCAGAATTAAAAAGAGAGTTCTTGGCAGATTTTTGCGACGGAGAGGACAGTGGTTTTTTGGGAGTGGGTTTCGAATTTTTTGAGGTGGTGGTTTTTGTAGGAGTCTTGATGGGTAATGAATGAGGTGCTGGCTCAGTGGATAATGTTTGCTCTGAATCATCTGATTCAATCAGATGAACAGTGGAGTGTTGAGAGCAGGGTTTTTTGATGAAAGAATTCAAGAAAGAATTCTGGAGGATCTTCTAGTGGGGGCCGAGGATGTGGAGGAGGATAGAGGTTTAGTGGACTTAGGTGAAATAGAAGGAGTGGAGGTTGTTTCAGAAGGTTCGAAGAGACTGGTTTCTGATGAAGGCTCTTGATTGAGAGTGGTGTTGAGTGATTCTTCTCCATGTTGATCAGACTCCGTGCTGGAGTAATGATCTTCAACGTCTTCAGAGGCTTGAGAGAAGATTTTTCGTTTGGAAGCAAACTTAGTTCTAGCCATGATTTTTTTTGTTAATGGAAGAGTTGAAAAGATGATTCTGGGTTGAGAGTGAGATGAATGCAAATGAAAATGGGCAGAGTTAAGTAAGGAGGATGGAAGATGGAAGGGGATGTCCGTTGGGGAAAGAAACGTTGATTGAATTTTGCCTAGGAGGATGCACTCATGATTGATTAGACGGAGGCGTGCAGGCAAGGGTATGCAGCACGTGTGTTGGGAAACAGTAGTTTCAGCCGTTGAAGCATTAAATGCTCGCGTGGATTAAGGGGACGACGCCACATGGACGGCCCAATGAGAAAAGAGGCGCGTGCACGCAAAAACTGAGGCCATTAAATGCAAATACACCAAAAAGGATACTGTATCCTCTGGTTACTTGCCATCCTCTAAACTTTAGCCTTTTATTCAAAGATCAGATTTGATCTTTCAGGGATTTGACAATTAAATAATTAAACAAAATAAAATAAGAGACATGCAGTAAAGATACAAAGGATAAAACAATTAATCAATTAATTTTTGAAAAATTAATGATGGAGAGTTTTCAAGATATCTTTGAACCTATCCTCTTGAAGAGGTTTGGTGAAAATATCTGCTAGTTGATTTTCAGTATCAATGAAAATCAATTATATATCTCCCTTTTGAACATGATCTCGTATGAAATGATGTTTAATTTCTATATGCTTAGATCTAGAATGATGTATGGGGTTTTTTGAAAGATTAATGGCACTAGTGTTATCACAGAGGATAGGAATTTTAGTGTACCTTAGTGAATAATCTTCAAGTTGATTTCTTACCCATAGCATTTGAGAGCAGCATTGAGCAGCTGATACATATTCAGCTTCCGTAGTTGAAAGGGCAATGGTGCTTTGCTTCTTGCATGACCAACTGATGAGAGAACTTCCAAGGAATTGACAAGCTCCACTTGTACTCTTTCTTTCCACTTTGTCTCCAGCATAGTTAGCATCGCAGTATGTTGTGAGGTCAATGTCTTGACACTTTTTATACCATAAACCCTGATCTGTTGATCCAACAAGATATCTTAAAATTCTTTTCACAGCTGTGAGGTGTGATTCTTTTGGTGAGGATTGGAATCTGGCACATAGACCCACGACAAATACTATATCAGGACGACTTGCTGTTAAATACAGCAATGATCCAATCATTCATCTGTACTCCTTTTCTGATATTGGAGTTCCTTCATCATCTCTGTGTAGCATGGAGGATGGGTGCATAGGAGTTCCCATACTCTTGGCTGAACTCATGTTGTATTTCTTAAGCAAATCTCTGGTGTATTTTTCTTATGATATGAAGATGTTATTCTTTAATTGCTTGATTTGTAAACCAAGAAAGAATTTTAATTCTCCCATCATACTCATTTCGAATTCACTTTGCATGAGGTTGGCAAAATCTTCACACATCTTTTCGTTTGTTGACCCAAAGATTATATCATCAACATAAATTTGCACGATTAATGAATCCTTTTCAATAGTTTTCTTGAAGAGTGTTGTATCTATCTGTCCTCTTAAGAAACCATTGTCTTTTAAAAATGAGCTCAACCTCTCATACCAAGCTCGAGGAGCTTGCTTTAAACCGTAAAGAGCTTTTGAGAGTTTATAAACATGATTGGGCTTCTTTTCATCAATAAATCCAGGAGGTTGTTTAACATATACCTCCTCATTTAGAAAACCATTTAAAAAAGCACTTTTGACATCCATTTGGTATAGTTTGATACCTCTATGGGTGGCATATGCTAGGAGGATACATATAGCTTCAAGTCTAGCAACCGGTGCAAATGTTTCATCGTAGTCAATTCCCTCTTGTTGATTGTATCCTTGAGCAACTAGTCTTGCTTTATTTCTTATTACCTCTCCATCCTCATTCAGTTTGTTCCTGAAAATCCATTTTGTTCCAATGATGGATTTTTCAAGTGGAAGAGGTACAAGGTTCCATACCTTGTTTCTTTTAAACTGTGAGAGTTCTTCCATCATGGCTTCAACCCATGATTTGTCACAAATAGGTTGATCAATATTTTTGGGTTCAATTTGTGAAATCATGGCCATGTTAGCTACATTTCCTCGTAGTGACTGTCTTGTTCTTACACCATCAGGCGTGTCTCCAATAATCATATCTGGAGGATGATAAGTGACTATCTTCCATCCTCGTGAAGGTTGCTGAGAGGATGGATCAGACTCATCCTCTTCGTTTGGACTGGGTGCGTTGGAGGATGAAGGTTCATCTTCCTCAGATTTATCAATTTTTTCTAAGCACAAGTCATCAAACTCATCAAAAATAACATGCATGGATTCCTCCACAATTTGAGTCCTAAGATTATATATTCTATAACCTTTAGACGAAGTGGAGTATCCTAAAAACAATCCTTTGTTAGATTTTGAATCAAACTTTCCCAAATTTTCGTTATTATTTAGGATTTAACAATAACACCCAAATATATGAAAATATGAGATGTTTGATTTTCTTCCTTTCCATAGTTCATATGGAGTTTTGTTTCAAATCTTTCTAATGGATACACGATTTAAAACATAGCATGTCGTATTTATAGCTTCGGCCCAAAATTATTTTTCAATGTTGGCTTCATTTAAAATGGTTCTAGCCATTTCTTGCAATGTTCTATTTTTCCTTTCAACAACTCCATTTTGTTGAGGAGTTCTTGGGCAAGAAAAATTGTGAGAAATACCATTTTCATCAAAAAGATTTTGAAGGATTCATTTTCAAATTCACCTCCATGGTCACTTCTTACAGAGATAATTTTTTATCCCTTTTCATTTTGGATCTTTTTACAAAAATAATGAAAAGCCTCAAAGGCATCATTTTTATGTTTTAAAAACAAGACCCAAGTAAAACGTGAAAAGTCATCAACAATTACAAATCCGTACCTTTTTCCACTAAGGCTAGGAGTTTTAATAGGACCAAAAAATCTATATGAAGTAGCTCAAGAGGATGGTTTGTGGAAAAAATATTTTTAGAATGAAAGCTACTTTTAACTTGTTATCCTTTGGCACAAGCTTCACAAATTTTGTCTTTTTCAAAATCAATTTTTGGAAGGCCTCTAACTAGTTCTAATTTAGACAATTTAGAGATAGTGTTTAAACTTGTATGGCCAGCCCGTTTGTGCCATACCCATTTATCCTTTTCAATGGATACAAAACAAGATTCAGTAGGCAAATCATCAAGATATAGCTCATATAAATTCTTTTTTCTAAAACCAGAAAAGAAAACTCTACCCGAGGATGAGTGTTCAAAACCACTATCACAAAGTTGACTAATACTAAGCAAGTTATGTTTTAAACCATCCACGTATTGAACATTTTCAATTTTGGCAGAATTTTTATTACCAATGATATCGGTACCTTTTATTTGAGCTTTCTCATTGTTTCCAAATGTAACCGATCCTCCATCCTTTATTTCCAAGGAAATAAAGCAATGTCTATCCCTTGTCATATGCCTTGAGCAGCCACTGTCTAAGAACCATGGCTTTCTTTTGTTGATCAGAGGATGTACCTGAGGTTGAGTTTAATAGTATAACGCCCCGGATTTTTATCCAAGACATTACTTAAAAATATTTGTTTTCTTTCAAAAATGACATAATTTTTTTTTTTACTGAAAGTAGTTGATCATGTGATTAATAAAATTTCACTAATAAACAAATTGATTTCATTTATTTTATGAAATAGCACAACGCAATTTTACTGGATGTTATTATTCTTATAAAAATAATTTGCTAATTGTAGAAAATGTTCACTTACGTCTTAAAATAGAATAAATTCTCCTTAAGTGAAATAAAAACAACTGATTTAGATTTTTCCTAGCGGAAGGACCTCACCTCCGCATTTCCATTTAAAATTTACGATGAAAAATAAATAAACTTTAAAAATGTACCACATCGAGTTTATCACTACAAATATTATTATTTTTAATTAAAGTACCCTTTTTTCCCACGCGCGTGCGCCAAAAAAACGTCATTCACGCAACTCTTCGAGATCCTTAGTACCTAAATGTTGGTGTAAGGGGTCAGTTCATCCCACGGCAAAAATAAAACCAAATAATAAGTTAATAATCATAAAATATCAATATAAAGTCTTTTTGTAATAAAAGATTTAGAGAAACTGATTTTTTTTTATCATTCACAGGGATGTATCAAAATTCATAAAAAGACATCTAAATAAATCGAGTAGCAACTCACCTTAGAGCAAATAATTAGATCAAAATAAAAATAACAATAAAATGAATTGCAAATTGTGCATGCTCCTAAACATATATGATCCGGATATAACCAGCCACACAGGCGTCCACAAAGATGCATATGATATGTCATGAAATGATAATGATGCTCGAAATTTACAAATCACTAGCCACTTAGGCAACCACGAAGAAAATGTCATAACACGAATAACCAGCCACTTAGGCAACCACAAAGAGAGAACTATTCAAACCATAAATCATCAGCCACTTAGGCAACCGTAAAGATAATAATATTTAAAACACAAATAACCAGTTACAAAAATCTTAATCATGTTATCACAATTAAAAATTAGAACTTTTCATCAATTCTCTAAAGACTCGTATAGTATTCACAAAAATCAAAACTTTGAAATAAAATAGCACAAAAATCAAACTTTAAATTAAAAACATCCTAACAAACATATTACTCATGAGATCATAATAAAAATAATAACTTTATAATTAAATATACCTAGACAACAGAAAAATTGTAGCTTTACATCAAATACATGACAACAAGCATATTACTCATGTTATGATAATAAAAATCAAAATTTTTAAAATTAATTTTATCGAGGTAACCATATTATCATAAAAACAAAATATTATAATTAAATTATCTAAGGCAAACATAGAATCAACATTTTTCTTTCAACACATCAAGACATCATATAAATATCTTACAAATTATTAATTTAATATTCGGCTTAACCTTGCATGGAGAAAATCCCATACCTTGAGTGCTTTCCTTCCAAGCGACACTATATAGCCCTCGAAAATCTCACCAAGATGAAGGAACGAAAGTTTAGAACTTTGATTGGAATGCGAGGGAATGTGAGGGTGGTTGTTTGAGTGGCTTAGAAAATATTTGAGATAAATGAAACGTTGGTAATGGCGTGTGGGTGATTATGACTTCTTTTTCTCTACTGCAAGTTTAATCATGTCCTACGAATGAGAGGTGTATGTGACTAATAAAGGAGACGTGGAGCTGATCCGAGAGAAGGAATAATTCTCTTCCTTGAGTTTAATTGCACTCATAAATAAGGAATTCAATTGAAATAATACCATTCAATGACCAACCGTTAAGAATTAATTGACATTCATGTATTTATTCTTACTAGTTACACATTTGAATGGACACAAGGGAAAGTGCACGGTCCTATAAACTAAATACTATTAAAATAAAATATACTTATCAAAGGAAGTAGTATGGGTGATTCAATTTTGACTTAGTCAAAATTGACTTGGTCATTGTTCACTCTAAGACAGAAATTTAGTTAATAATAAAAATCCCAATAATTAAATAATTAATATAAAAATACTTCATCAAATAATTGAACATCCAATAAATAATTATCTTACTATCACCACACTGAATTAATAAAACAGAATAAACAAAACTAAGGGTTTTAAATTAATAAATTAAAATAAAGGATGTTACAATACTTACCCCCTTAAAATAGTTTCGTCCTCGAAACTAAGAGGTATCTAGAAGGTGTGGGTAAAGCTCTCTCATCTTGTCCTCCAACTCCCAAGTAGCATCTCCATTCGTATGGTTCCAAATCACCTTAACCAAGGGGATTTCCTTTCCCCTCAAATGCTTGGTAGTTCTGTCTGAGATGCTTATCGGTGGGACCTCGAAGGAAAGATTCTCCTTCAATTGAATATCATTGGGTGTGATAATATGGGATGGATCTGCCATGTACTTCCTTAGTTGTGACACATGGAACACGTCATGTAAATTGGCCACATTCGGTGGTAAAGCAATCTGATAGGCCACTGGACCCACACGTCGAAGAATTTGGTATGGTCCAATAAACTTCGGAGTAAGCTTCTTTGCCTTCAATGCCCTACCAACTCCAGTGGTAGGTGTCCCTCTCAAGAATACATGTTCATCCTCCTGAAACTTCAGAGGTCTCCTATGTCGATCAGCATAACTCTTCTGCCTGCTCTGTGTTGTTCTCATCCGCTCGTGGATCTGACGCACCTTTTCTGTAGTCTGTTGCACTAACTCAGGTCCTACAATCAAGTTTTCACCATCCTGATACCAACACAAGGGAGTTTGACACTTGCGCCCATACAAAGCCTCGTACGGTGCCATCCCGATGCTTGCATGATAGCTATTGTTATAGGTAAACTCAACAAGAGGCAATAGATCATCCCAACTCCCTCGGTTATTTAATGCACAAGCTCTTAGCAAATCCTCTAATGTCTGAATAGTCCTTTCAGTTTGACCATCGGTTTGAGGGTGGTAGGCAGAACTCAATCTTAATCTAGTACCCAATGCCTCATGCAATGCTTCCCACAAACGAGAAGTGAACTTTGGATCTCTATCAGACACAATGCTGGATGGTATCCCGTGTAATCTAACAATCTCAACAACGTAGATCTCTGCAAGCTTAGATACATTGTAAGTAGTCCTTACAGGGATGAAATGGGCGGATTTTGTGAGCATGTCAATAATCACCCAAATGGAGTCAAATTTCTTCTAAGTCTTAGGTAATGCTACCACAAAGTCCATAGATATGCTATCCCATTTCCACACCGGTACATCTAATGACTGCAGCAATCCAACAGGTTTTTGGTGTTCAACCTTAGCCTTCTGGCAAGTCAGGCAAGACGCCACATATTCCGCCACTTGTTTCTTCATTCTTGGCCACCAAAATCTCTGCCTCAGGTCTTTATACATCTTCGTAGTACCAGGGTGAATACTCAATTTGCTCTTGTGGGCCTCATCTAAAATAGTCTTTCTCAACTCAGCATTATCGGGCACACAAATACGTTTATTACACCACAAAATGTTATCTGGATCCATTTCAAATTCGGGGGCCTTGCAAGTCTCAACCAATTTTCGTCTCCCCTGAATAGCCTCATCGGTTGCTTGAAGGGTTTTTATCTCATTCATCAATTCATTATCTACGATGATCGTTCCACATTGTACTTTTCCCGACAAGGAATCCAGATTAAGATCCAAGTCACGAAAATTCTCTAACAACTCTAATCCTTTCAATGTTATGGATGACAAATGGGCTCGCTTTCTACTCAAGGCATCAGCCACCACATTTGCTTTTCCTGGGTGGTAATGCAACGTGAACTCATAATCCTTGATGAACTCCATCCATCTCCGTTGCCAAATATTAAGCTCCTTCTGGTCGAACAAGTATTTTAAACTTTTATGGTCGCTGTATACATCAAAATTGCACCCATACAGATAGTGCCTCCAAATCTTTAGTGCAAAAACTATTGCAGCCAACTCCATGTCATGCGTGGGATAATGCTTCTCATGCACCTTCAACTGCCTTGAAGCATATGCTACCACTTGTCTGTTCTGCATAAGTACACAATCCAATCCTTGTAAAGAAGCATCACAATAAACTTCATATGGTTCTTCTGGCTGTGGCAACACCAACACCGGTGATGTAGTTAGTTTCTCTTTCATCAGTTGAAAACTCCTCTGACATTCCTCCGTTCATGCATATATATGATTCTTCTTTGTGAGTTGTGTCAACGGCGCTGCAATCTTAGCAAAACCCTCAATGAATCTTCTATAGTATCCAGCCAAGCCCAGAAAACTTCTAATCTCTGTGACGGTCTGTGGTCGTTTCCATGCCACCACAGCTTCTACTTTAGTTGGGTCGACAGCGATACCTTCCTTTGAAATGACATGTCCCAAGAATTTCACCTCCTCCAACTAGAATTCACACTTCCCCAAATTAGCATACAATCGCTTATCCCTCAAGATTTGTAAAACTTGACGTAGGTGAACTTCATGTTCCTCTCGACTCTTAGAATAGATCAATATGTCATCAATGAAGACCACCACAAATTTGTCTAAGAAGGGGTGAAATATACGATTCATGTAATCCATGAAAATAGCTGGTGCATTGGTGACACCAAAAGGCATCACCAAATACTCAAAGTGTCCATAGCGAGTTTTGAATGTTGTTTTAGGAATTTCTTCTTCCTTCACCCAAATCTGATGGTACCCCGACTTCAGATCAATCTTTGAAAATAAGATTGCTCATTTGAGTTGGTCCATCAAGTCATCAATGCGTGGCAAAGGATACCTGTTTTTGATGGTGACTTTGTTAAGTTGGCGGTAATCGACACAAAGTCTAGATCTTCCGTCCTTCTTTTTCACTAGGAGCACCGGCGCTCCCCAAGGTGAGACACTCGGTCGTATGAACTGTTTAGACAAAAAGGTCCTCCAACTGATTTTTCAACTCTGACAATTCCGATGGAGACATTCTATATGGTGCAATAGAAATAGGTCCTGTACCCGGAGTCACATCAATTGAGATTTCAATATCACGAACTGGGGGTAATCCTGGTACATCTGGCGAAAATACCTCTGGAAAATCTTCGACCACAAGAATCCCGTCTACCTCCACCTCTAGCTTCATACTGACTGAGTTGAGAGAAACACATTTCTGAACTCCCTCTTTCAAAGAGAAGTTCAATTTATTGGTATCGAGGAATCGAGAAACACCTGGGTCTGGGAATATCACCCACTTACGAGCGCAATCCAATAGAACATGATGGCGTGACAACCAATCCATCCCAAGGATCACTCCCAAATGCTTGAGGGGAATACAAATCAAATCAACGTTGAATTTCATATCAAACACAATCAACGGGCATTGCAAGCAAGCCGTATTACATTTCACCGATTCGGTAGAAGTTAGGGTAACCACCAAATCAAACGGCAAGGTAGTAACAACAAGTTGGAGCAAATCCACCCAATCCAATGAAATGAACGAGTGTGTTGCCCCTGAATCATATATTACTTTAAGTGATTTTCCAGCAATTAAACACTCACCTTGGATAAGTTTAGATGAAGATGGGGCTTCCTCTCCATTGATATGGTATACACGTCCCTTGGCAGTAGGGCGGGCAACATTGTCATTAATATTGTTGCGGTTGACAGCTCTATCATCCTTCCGTTCAGGGCATTCGTTTGCAAAATGGTCTGGTTTCTGACAGATGTAACAAACCCTAGGTCTGATTGGACACTCAGATATCTTGTGTCCTTCCCTGTTGCAGCGAAAACACCTGATAGGGTACGCCTGGTTCAGCCTTGGAGTCTTTGGCCCTTCACCTTCCCCGTTTTGAGGTCGGGGTTGATCTCTAGCATTCCCCTGTGGTCGGGCATACGGCTTGTGTTGTTGATGTTGCCTACCCCTGTTCTGTTGGTCGTTATGCCCCTATTTCACATATTAACATTTAGAGGCCAAGCTTATGGATCTCATGATATGAATGGATTTAAATCTCTACCTGAGGTCTGATGGGTCCACCTACAGCACCCCTATTCAGACGACTCTGCTTCATCTGCTCCACTTTCTTACATTTCTCCACCAGTACTTGGTATTGGCGTATCTCCAAGGGTCCCACTAACTCCTTAATCTCATACCTAAGCCCGCTTTCGAACCTCTCACACATGTATTCTTCATCTATCTGATTTAGGAAGTAGCGGAAATGCTTTGCTAGGGACTCAAACTTTGCCGCATATTCCGCTACTGTGAGATTCCTTTGATACAACTTCAGAAATTGGGCCTCCTTATCAGCCCTAGCACTCTTCGGGAAGTATTTGTCTAGGAACTTATTCCTGAAAGCCTCCCAAGTCAGCTCTTCATGATTTGTCTCCATCACTCTCTTCGCACCTCGCCACCAGTATTCAGCTTCACCAATCATTAAATAGGTCGCATACTCCACTTTCGCATTGTCAGGGCAGTGTAGGATCTCGAAGATCTTCTCAATCTCCTGCAGCCAAAGATCGGCCTTGTCTGGGTCATGATCCCCTTTGAATTTAGGCGGATCTTTGCGACGAAATTTGCTCAATGGTCTTGTTGCCCTAGCTGCTTCATCCCTCTGATCCCTCTGCTCATCTCGCTGAGCCTGGGCCGCGACTTGTTGGGCCATTGCAGCGGCCATTGCATTCATGGCTTGGATCGCTTCAGTCATGTCATTTCCTCCTTGGGGAACCGATCGGTTTGTGCGACGAGCCATAACGCTTCCTAATTAGGGAAATATTATGACATAATTTTAACTCTAGGGTAGTAAGGAAGTCTTTTATTGAACACTATATAGTAAGTTCGGGTTATACAACAAGTCGTGTTTTAGAGGGGTTCCCAGGAAAGAGAGGTGGGTCAATGGACCACTTAATAACCAAGTCTTTCCTTAGCCAGAATCCCTCCAATACAACTTTTTATGTATTATCCTTCCCTTCTATCTTGGGGATCATACAGTTATACATAATTTAGGATTTAGAACATTTCTTAGTTACATATATTTAGATCACATGATGAAAGCTCTATAATTACTTTGTGATTTAGATTGAAATAATTTAAATTGTGGGTAATAAACTTATAATTCGCAATATCATACAATCATAAATAATTACTGCATGAATTAAATTAAAATTTATTTCTAATCATAGGATCAAGAATTTAAGACATATTTTTCATCACAATTATACGGAGGAGTTAGGCAATTAAATTCACATAACTGGAATTCAAGTCATTAATGACATAGAATAGCTAGAGAATCAAACACTTAGTATGAACAAGAAGTAGAGACTTTAAAATTAACAAAAACAATCATAGACGAACAAGTAGAAAATTCATAAAAGATAATAAAATGTAACAACTTAAATAGAAATTTTATTAAAAATATAAAAGACAATGCCAATAAAGCCATGCAAGTAGACATAAAGATTTTCATATTTGAAAACAATTGAATACACAATAGAATAATGAAGTATTTAAGACATATATTTACCTACAACAATTACACAATTAATCACACATAATAGAATTTAAGTGCACAATTAATAACACATAATAGGATTTAAGTAATTAGTAAAATTTTCAAATTCAAGGGGTTACACAATTAATGATACGTAATAAAATTTGAGTAATTAGTAAAATTCAATTTCAAGGAGGTTACATAATGAATGACACTTAATAGAAATTTAAATAATTAGTAAAACTCAAATAATTAGAAAATCAAACAATTAACACGAGCAACATCAGAAAACATGCGACATACACAATTAATGACTCGTAATAAAATTTGAGTAATTAGTAAAATTCAATTTCAAGGAAGTTACATAATTAAGGATACTTAATAGAAATTTAAATAATTAGTAAAACCCAATTAATTAGAAATTCAGACAATTAACACAAGCAACATCAGAAAACATGCGACATACACAACGCGTCCCACCCCACCAAAGTCCGAGAATTAGTGCTCTGATACCACAATGTAACGCCCCGGATTTTGATCCAAGACATTACTTAAAAATATTTGTTTTCTTTCAAAAATGACATAATTTTTTTTATTTTTTTTACAGAAAGTAGTTGATCATGTGATTAATAAAATTTCACTAGTAAACAAATTGATTTCATTTTTTTTATGAAATAGCACAATGCAATTTTACTGGATGTTATTATTCTTATAAAAATAATTTGCTAATTGTAGAAAATGTTCACTTACGTCTTAAAATAGAATAAATTCTCCTTAAGTGAAATAAAAACAACTGATTTAGATTTTTCCTAGCGGAAGGACCTCACCTCCGCATTTCTATTTAAAATTTACGATGAAAAATAAATAAACTTTAAAAATGTACCACATCGGGTTTATCACTACAAATATTATTATTTTTAATTAAAGTACCCCTTTTTCCCACGCGCGTGCGCCAAGCAAACGTCATTCACGCAAGTCTTCGAGATCCTTAGTACCTAAATGTTGGTGTAAGGGGTCAGTTCATCCCACGGCAAAAATTAAACCAAATAATAAGTTAATAATCATAAAATATCAATATAAAATCTTTTTGTAATAAAAGATTTAGAGAAACTGATTTTTTTTTTTTATCATTCACAGGGATGTATCAAAATTCATAAAAAGACATCTAAATAAATCGAGTAGCAACCCACCTTAGAGCAAATAATTAGATCAAAATAAAAATAACAATAAAATGAATTGCAAATTGTGCATGCTTCTAAACATATATGATCCGGATATAACCAGCCACACAGGCGTCCACACAGAAGTCACCCACACCAACGGGGAAAATTAAACCAGCCACACAGGCGTCCACAAAGATGCATATGACATGTCATGAAATGATGATGATGCTCGAAATTTAAAAATCACTAGCCACTTAAGCAACCACAAAGAAAATGTCATAACACGAATAACCAGCCACTTAGGCAACCACAAAGAGAGAACTATTCAAACCATAAATCATCAGCCACTCAGGCAACCACAAAGATAATAATATTTAAAACACAAATAACCAGTTACAAAAATCAACTTAATCATGTTATCACAATTAAAAATTAGAACTTTTCATCAATTCTCTAAACACTCATATAGTACTCACAAAAATCAAAACTTTGAAATAAAATAGCACAAAAATCGAAACTTTAAATTAAAAAAATCCTAACAAACATATTACTCATGAGATCATAATAAAAATCATAACTTTATAATTAAATATACCTAGACAACAGAAAAATTGTAGCTTTACATCAAATACATGACAACAAGCATATTACTCATGTTATGATAATAAAAATCAAAATTTTTAAAATTAATTTTATCGAGGTAACCATATTATCATAAAAACAAAATATTATAATTAAATTATCTAAGGCAAACATAGAATCAACATTTTTCTTTTAACACATCAAGACATCATATAAATATCTTACAAATTATTAATTTAATATTCGGCCTAACCTTGCATGGAGAAAAGCCCTTACCTTGAGTGCTTTCCTTCCAAGCGACACTATATAGCCCTCGAAAATCTCACCAAGATGAAGGAACAAAAGTTTAGAACTTTGATCGGAATGCGAGGGAATGTGAGGGTGGTTGTTTGAGTGGCTTAGAAAATATTTGAGATAAATGAAACGTTGGTAACGGCGTGTGGGTGATTATGACTTCTTTTTCTCTACTGCAAGTTTAATCGTGTCCTACGAATGAGAGGTGTATGTGACTAATAAAGGAGACGTGGAGCTGATCCGAGAGAAGGAATAATTCTCTTATTTGAGTTTAATTGCACTCATGAATAAGGAATTCAATTGAAATAATACCATTCAATGACCAACCGTTAAGAATTAATTGACATTCATGTATTTATTCTTGCTAGTTACACATTTGAATGGACACAAGGGAAAGTGCACGGTCATATAAACTAAATACTATTAAAATAAAATATACTTATCAAAGGAAGTAGTATGGGTGATTCAATTTTGACTTAGTCAAAATTGACTTGGTCATTGTTCACTCTAAGACAGAAATTTTTAGTTAATAATAAAAATCCCAATAATTAAATAATTAATATAAAAATACTTCATCAAATAATTGAACATCCAATAAATAATTATCTTATTATCATCACACTGAACTAATAAAACAGAATAAACAAAACTAAGGGTTTTAAATTAATTAATTAAAATAAAGGATGTTACAAATAGTGACTTAGGTACCCATATAGAAGTGGGTCCTTGTTGGTTAGTTCGTCCTCTTGTGAGGAATTTTCTTTTATGATAACAAATAGATTCGTGATGTCCATGTTTACCGCAGAATGAACATCCTTTCTTTATATTATCTGCCTTTTTCTTGGCATAACATCTTTTGAAAGTATGTCCAAGTTTTTTGCAAAAAGTGCATCTTAGCCTATCCTCTTGTTTCTTTGGAATGAAAAAATTTTCATAGAGTTTTTGTTTTTGAGAACTTTTAAATCCAATACCAGCTTTGTCAAATATTCCAGATTGTGATCCCATTATCTTTTGAAAAGTATCAGTAGATTTAACAAAGTTGGTAAGATCATTTTTGAGTTCTTCAACCTCTATTTTCAAAATTTCCTTTTATGCATCCTCTTCTGGAGGATGAGTTTTGATATTTCTTTTGTTAACACTAGATATTTGTTCAGATAACTTCTCATGAGATAACTGCAAGTCTAAAAGGGTTTGTTCATATTTTTTATTTTTAGCTTGAAGTTCCTCATTTTGCCTCTTTATTTCATAGAGTTGATTTTTGAGAAAGCCACATTTATGAGATAAAGTATTTGAATCATTCAAAAGATTGTTAAATTCTATTTCTAATTGTTCACAATTAGGACAAAGTTCATATATGATTACCTTTTCATTTTCTGAGTTTGTCATGAGACAGAGGTTGGCCTCTTCGTCCTTTTCTTGCTCCGAGGATGAGTCATCACTATCATCCCACGTGATCATCATAGATTTGTTTTTGTAGGGAAATCTTCTTGAGTTCTTTTTGTTCAGAGGACACTCAGTTTGTAGTGACCCAACTTGTTGCATCCAAAGCAAGTAATCTGACTTTTGTCAGTTTTTTCTTTTTGAGGAGATCTTTTTTCCTATCCTCTATGATTTATCATCCTCTGGATTCTTCTGGAAATTAGAGCAAGTTCATCCTCTTCCTCAGATAGAGGATAGTCTGCATTTTCTTTCTTTGTGGCTTCTTCAGCTCTTTTGGAAGATGAGCTTTCTGTTTGGATTGATTTTAGAGCTATCATTTTTTCTTTTTTGCTTGGTTTATCAGCCAGCAACAGAGGTTCGTGAGCTCTTAGTGTTCCAACCAGATCCTCTAGTTTCATGTTGGCCAAGTCTCTTGCTTCTGTGATAGCTGTCACCATTGGCCTCCATTCTTTTGGTAAACTCCTTAAGATTTTTCTTATCCTCTCTTGAACAGAATAAACCTTTCCAAGAGATCTCAAGTTGTTAAGTATGATTGTCAACCTTGAGAACATTTCATCAATCGTTTCATCCTCCTTCATTTCAAATAATTCGAACTCTCTTACTCCCATGTCAATCATTGCTTCTTTTACGTGGCTTGATCCTTCATGATGAATCCTTAGAGTATCCCAGAGTTCCTTGGCGTTTTTGCATTCTTCCACTCTATCATATTCTTCCCTGCTCATAGCACACGTTAGAAATAAATGAGCTTTAGAGTTTAGGAGTACATTAGCATTTTCATCAGCCGTCCATTGTGCTTGAGGTTTCTCATCGGAGGTTTCATCTGTGTTGTTGATTCTGATGACATGATCCCCGTTTTCAACAACTGACCACATGTTGTTATCTTGTGATATGAGAAACAATCTAATCTTACTTTTCCAGTGGTAGTAATATGTACCATCAAAGTAGGGAGGTCTGGTGGAGGATCCTCCTTCAGGAACATACTTAGCTTTTGACATTTTTTTCTTTGATCTTTTTCTCTTACACGGTTAAGTGTAATATTTCTAGAGAACCTTGCTCTGATGCCAATTAATGGAGCTAAATATCACTAGAAGAGGGGTTGAATAGGGATTTTGGCGTTTAAAAATTATTTTACCGAGCTTATGAATTTTTGTCCTCTCTGAGAGGATGCGATGGAGGATGGAAATTCAAACTCTTTAATCAAGAACAAATTAAATGCAGGAAGAGTATAACGAGATAGACACACAACTTTTATACTGGTTCACCCAAATATGGCTACGTCCAGTCCTCACACTCTTGTGAGATTTCAGTAACAATCAATCAGATCAACCTCTAACCGAGGATGATTACACTTTGTGTATTCTCAAGCTTCACCAAGCTTACAATCAAGTTTCAAATATTTTCAAGTACAACTTACTTGAAAATTACAGAATGATATGAGTATGATTGCTCTCTCTTTTCTTAAACACTTTCTAAAAGGATATTTCAAAGATCTAGTGTATGAATGTAGAAAGTTTGAAGAGAGGATGAATATTGCTTTTGATAAACTTAAGATTCTTGATCTTTTTCTGCAATATTGTTGTGTGTTTGATTATGGAGAGCTTGTTGCCTTTTATAGAGTTCTTGTACAGCTCTTCCATGTGTTTAAACACTTCATGACCGTTGAGGAGGATGCATCAAAGAGTCCAATGGTCTTTGAACTGAAATTACAAAACTGCCATCTAGCTGTCTTAAACAGTGTTAGTCCATCCTCAGCCTTGAGGTTCAAACCTCCTAGGTACTTGGTCCTTTGTAGCCTTTTTCTTTTTCTTTCTCCAAGACATGAAACGGCTATCTCTTTGACTGTGTGAGCTACAACAGTCTGAATTCATGGAGTACCAGGTTTGAATTCAACTTTTAAAGAATGATGTGACAAATTGTTCAACCTTTTACCTAGTACTAGCCGTCCTCTACCTAGAACAGCCTAACCTCGTACTAGTCCAAATGTGTTTTCTGACCTCTTTAGATAATATGCTTTATTGGGTCATTCCTGGTTACAATCTTGACATTTTAACCTGATTAAGAATCATGGTTACGTTGTTGAATGTATACTATGCTTTTGCGAGGCCATCCTCACGTAGGCTCAACCCATCCTCTTGCTTGCAAATATGATGGTTTTGAGTCATATGTTCATCCTTTTAGTCTTTATGATTAATAACCTGTTCTCTACTATAAATCCACTCAAGAGCACAGATTAGTCCTTAATCACAATCATAATCTCTTAAGTAATTTTGTTATCATTAAAATCAATTGAGAGAGATTTTGTCTCAACAACATCTAAATAGTTTTATATCATGAAATTGTATCTCACGTTATTTAAAATACGTCAAATTACTATTTTTTTAGTTCAAAAATCTTAAAGAATGACCAAAATTGTTGACTATTAAAATAGAGATATTAATTTCGTAAATTGATAAAAATATATGACAAAATTGTAATCAAGCATTTTTTATTTTTTACAATTTAAATGCAAATTCTATTATGGATGATTTTGTTATATGGTGTACGAAATACTAATATTTGAACTCAAAATTTGGACGAATAATTCGAAGGTTATAATGACAAAGGTTCATCATACAAACTCTTAAGTCAATAAACTTTCAACATTAATACTTTGTTTATGAGTTTTGAAGGGAGGGGAGATGAGGGGATGGAAGAGCTATGGGGAGAGGAGAAAATAGAGAAATAGAGAAAAATTGCATTTTTAAGAGATTGATTTTTTAAAAATTGCTTATAATTAATATATTGTTAATTTATAGAGTATTATAAAAATGTATAAATGATTTGTTCAAGTATTCCAAAATCCTCCTCAAAATAAAATCCTTTTAAACCATATCCTCTCAAAGTTCTTCATTTATTTCCTTTTTCCAAAGTCTTCCCCTCTCCTCCAAACTCGCAACACAAAATCTAAGAGATCAAACTTTTGATATCACTTGTTAGTGGAATTTTTCTTTTGACTCTATAAGGGGGTTGGATATGTTGAGGCAAAAACCTTTTTGATGTATGTTTTAATGATAGCAACCCTTATGAAATAAAAGATTAAGTTTTATGAATGGTGGTCTACTAATGATTGCACTTGAGTTTTGTTTAAGGAACATGAATTGTATAAGTGAACAAGCAAGAAGCCATTCACTTCATCAACGTGCATAAGTATCCACTCAATAATGAAATAATCTCAAAAGGAATGTATCATATATCAATCATTCAAGAGAATTATTATTACATCTTTAAGATAACATCTTCATGAAGACGATGATCAAATACAACAATCAATAATCATAGTATGCCATAAATTAGAAGCAAGATCATTTGAAAAAGAGAAAAAAAAATAAACAAAACTGAACCAAGAACGTTCTTGACATAATCTGGAAAACCAAGAACGTTATACACGTTTCTGTCATTTTCAACAAGCAAGATCAAATCACTTTTTAATACAAGGAAAACTCTGTTGGAACCAAGTTGGTTTTAGATTTAGAGTTTTGATGTTAACAAAAGTATTTTACGAGAACAATATATTTGACTTCAAAGACTATGAAAGAATATTCATGTTTTTGAAGAAAATCTATAATAAGATTTGATTCAAATTTATAATTGAAGAAAATCTAAAATAAGATTTGATTCCAAATTATAATTGATGAAAAACTAAAATAAGATTTGATTCAAATTTATAATTGAAGAAAATCTAAAATAAGATTTGATTCAAATTTATAATTGAAGAAAATCTAAAATAACATTTGATTCAAATTTATAATTGATGAAAATCTAAAATAAGATTTGATTCATATTTATAATTGAAGAAAATCTTTGACCAAGTTGAAAAGAAGATATGGTCAAGATTTGAAGAATATTTGATCAACATTTGAAGAAAATTTAATTAATTTGAAGAAGATTTGATCATGATTTGAAGAAGAGTTTATTTGAAGAATTTACAAATTCAATCTACACAAAATAGGAACAGAATCTATCTGAAGAAGTTACAAACTCAATCTACACAAAATAGAAATAGAATCAATTTGAAGAATTTAAAAACTCAATCTGAACAAGGTATAATTCAAAATTAAACAAGGACTAAATTGAAGCCCAAAGTTTCACTATAAATAGACACTCAAGGCGGAAGGAGAAAATCATCGAAAACCATAAAAGAGTATAAGAACTCAAGCTCAAAGTTCTCAATTCATCTTAGAGTTCAAAGAGAGAAACATTTGTTCAGGTTAGAAATATTTTCTAAGTGTTCTTTTCTTATAGTGTGAGAGTTATTCTTATCATCAGCTTTTTAGAAGCAACTACTCAAGTTCCAATCTTTTGTATCCAACTCGATAGTGGTTTAGTTCCTTCTTCAATCTGGGGTTGTCAGGTTGTTAGGAGAAGACTTAGCTTGTAGGGCCAAGGTGGTTAGCTCCTCAAAAGTATGGGGTTGTCAGGTTGTTTGGGAAGACTGGCTTGGAGGGTCAGGTGATTTGTAATTCAAGGTTTTTTGAATTAGTGGATTAAAGCCTTCTAAATCAGGGGACTGGATGTAGCCAAGTTAGAGGTGAACCAGGATAAATCTACGTGTCAAATTATTAATGCTTTCATTGCCTGTTGCCTCTAAATCTGATTGCTTCTACTCCAAGTAAGTCACCAAAACAAAACTAATTTTTTAATTATTTATAAATTATCAAAAAGTTGTTAACTTTGGCAAACACAATTCAACCCCCTTTCTCGTGTTCGCACCTTCAAACTCATGCAAACCGCGAATGGATTTCCAGTTCATATACTAGGAATATACAACTCTTATATGAGTAAAAGAATCACTCAAAAGGATCAAAGATTAAAGAGCACAACTCAAAGCAAAAGTGACAAATGATCATTCTCCAGCATAGTAACATCAGTCTCTAGATTGATAAACATTCTCCAGTATGTTACAATTAATCTCTGGCATGCGAACATCATTCTCCAGCATGTTAACAATTGTCTCCAGAATGATAAACATCATTCTCCAGTATGTTAAAATCAGTCCCAGAATGATAACATCATTCTCCAGCATATTGACAATCATTCTCCAACCTTATTTCATCATTCTCTAGCCTGTTTTGCACAAATCAAAAGGCAGTCTTAATCTGAATCGATTAAGCACATCTCTGAGATGTTTGTATGCATAAACAAATGATCATCACAGTCAAGAATGAGAAGCTACAGATTAGACATTATTAACATAGAAGCAGAAATGCAGAATGTTCAAAACAATAATATTCAAAGCTTAAAAGTTTGGTCTTTGGTCAAGTCTAACACATGACAGCAAGGCACCTTTTCAACGGTCATGATAGCTGTCATCAACCTCCTTAAAGCCTATAAAAGAATCCCCAAGCTCAAGGAAAACGCAGAACTTCAAGTGCTAAGAAAATCCATCACTTACATACACTTACATACTTGAAGGCTTCTCAATCGCAAACAAAAGATTCAGTTCTGTTTTCCTCTTCAAATATCAAAATCACTTCACTTAATTCTTTTATCCAGAATGTTTTATCAAACACGAGTTGAACATACTCAGATTCTACCAATATCATTAAATCATTATTTTGTAAACTCAAAACTATAAGTGTTGTTTATAGTTTGAGTAATTTGTGAAAAATCCTTTTATGGTTAAAAGGTGAATTGTAAAATCCTCTCAAGATTGATAGGTGACTTGATTGAATCCTTTCTGGATGGAAAGGAATTGTTGTTACAGATCAAGGTTGAACTGCACAAAACTGTGTAAAACCAAGATTGTTCTCTAGTTGAACACTTAGTGGAAAATCTCATAGTTGAGAGGACTGAAGTAGCTCGAATTGGGTGAACCAGTATATATCATTTTGTGGTATTTCTTCCCTTATCTATATTTACTTTAAGTTTGATTGATTAACAAGTTAAATACATAAACTGAATTGTTGATTTTAACTAACCAATAACGGTCTCCGTTTTTTGGTTAAAACCAAGATCAATCTTGAGTTAAAATCTTAAGTTTTTATAGGAAACTTTAAATAGAAACATTTACAATTCAAAATCTCTTCCTTGTAAATCGACATTGCTACTTCCGGATAAAGTCTAACAAAAATTCATAGTATTTTACAAAAACATTAAACTTTAGAAAGTGTATAAGAGAACTATTCATATTGGACGATTTGCGTAGAAAACATATCATTATTGAAATCAACTCAAAGATGATAAGACAATTGAAACACAGAAAAAATTGGTTTGGTTGGTTCAATCAATAACTTGACACTACTAGAAATTTCGTCTTTAGTGACTAATTTTTCGGTCACTACTGCTTAAAAATCGATCTTTGTTGGTTTTAGCGACCAAATCAGATATTTTTAAAATTCAGTTGATAAATCACTAGTCGCTAGTTGTTGCAACCGAATTGGCGACTAACAATAAGCGATCGTTTTGAGACCGAATTTAGAAACTGATTTAGTGACCAAAATTTGAGATCAAATTAGCAACCATTTTGAATTGATTTTCCATACTATTAGCGAGTGATTTAGAGAACAATTGTGACTGAATTATTTTTAATATATGGCATAGGCTGAAAGTTCAAGCTATCCATTAATTGTTTTATCAAGTGTTTCTTGTGCTCAACTGCTCTATTTGTATTAGCCAATTACTCTTGAAGTTGATCTATTTCATTTCTCATTTCTTCAAATTCATGTTTTTGTACCCACTCAGTTGATGAAGAACATGAGCCACCATAATATTGTCTCCCTAATAATATAGTAGATGAAGGTGCAAACACGAGAAGAAGGTCGAAATGTGTTTGACTTAGTTGATAACTTTTTAATTATTTGATTAAACTGGTTCAAACTTGATGATTTACTTTGAGTAGAAAGCAATAACAAAACTAAAGGGTGTAGGAATAAAGTGACACAAGTAATTTATCCTGGTTCACCACTAACTTGGCTACATCCAATCCCTTCACTTAGAAGGATTTAATCCACTAATTCAACAACTTGAATTACAAAGCACCTAACCCTCCAAATCAATCTTTTCAAACAACCTGACAACCCCAGACTTTTGAGAATCACACACACATTGTCTCTAACAGTCAAGTCTTCTCCGCACAATCTAACAATCCCAGATTGTTGAAGGCCCACTAACACCACTATCGGGTTTGAATACAAAGGCTTGGAACTTAATTAGTTTCTTCTAACAAGTTTATTATAACAATGACTATCACACTCTTAGGAAATCACTTAGAAAATATTTCTCATTCGAACAAGTGTTTCTCTCTTTGAACTCTAAGATGAATTTAGAATTTTGAGCTTGAGTTCTTCTGATTTTTTGACAATCTTCTTCTTCAGCCTTGAGTATCTATTATAGATAAAATTAGGACTTCAATTTAGTCCTTGTTTAATTCTGAATTGTATCTTCATTCCTAGCTTGGTCAACAATGATCTTATTCAAAAATAATTTTGAACAAGATGTTTTTTGATAATATGTTCTTTAGCCAATTCTTTATTTCTGAATTCAATCTGAGCAATTCTTCTAGATTGCTTATGTTCATACTTTATGCAGATTAAGTTTGTAAATTCTTCAGATTGATTCAGTTCGTATTTTGTTCAGATTGCTTTTGTAAATTCTTCATATTGATACTATTCGTATTTTGTTAAGATTACTTTGACAAATTTTTCAGATGAAACTTCTTTCCTATTGTTTGCTTTGATTTGGGCGGGAACATAGTGTTGGACCGGTTCTTGAATTTTCACAAGTAGGAATATGAGTAAGTCCAATTCAGTATTTTGTCCTTTGTCAAACTCTGAATCATATATTTGCTAATAATAAATGTATCTTCTTGTGAATGTTTTTTCTTGTAAACAATTCTTGATCATATCTTCTTGTTAATTGTTCATATCTTCTTGTAGATTCTGATCAATTCTTCTTGTAAATAATTCATATCTTCTTGTAGACAAATCTTGATCAAATATTCTTTTGATAAATCTTGATCAAATCTTCTTGTAAATAGTTCATATCTTCTTGTAGATAAATCTTGATCAAATTTTCATGTAAATAATCCATATCTTTTTATGATAAATCTTGATCAAAGGTTTTCTTCAATTATAAATATGAATTAAATATTATTTTATATTGTCTTCAAAAACTCGAATATTTTTTCATACTTTATGAAGTCAAATATATTGTTCTAATAAAATACTTTTGTTAACATCAAAACTCTAATTATTAAACCAACTTGGTTCCAACCATCTCCCCCTTTTTGATGATGACAAAACTGTATTTTTTATAACAATTTTTATTTTAAATACTTTGACACCCCCTAAGTCTAAATTTTTTCTCCCCACATTATCAAACTTCTTTCTCCCCCTTTTGTCATCAAACAAAGATATTTTGTTAAGATTACTTTCGCATATTCTTCAGATGAAACTTCCTTCTTATTGCTTGTTTCGATCTAGAGGGAACATAGTGTTGGACCGGTTCTTAAATTTTCACAAGTAGGAATATGACTAAGTCCAATTCAGTATTTTGTCCTTTGTCAAAATCTGAATCATATCTTTGCAAATAATAAATGTATCTTCTTGTGAATGTTTTTTTCTTGTAAACAATTCTTGATCATATCTTCTTGTAAATTCTTCATATCTTCTTGTAAATAATTCATATCTTCTTGTAGATAAATCTTGATAAAATCTTCTTGTAAATAATTCATATCTTCTTGTAATAAATCTTTGATCAAATCTTCTTGTAAATAATTTACTTTTTTTGATAGATAAATCTTGATCAAATTTTCTTGTAAATAATTCATGTCTTCTTGTGATAAATCTTGATCAAAGATTTTCTTCAATTATAAATATGAATTAAATCTTATTTTAGATTTTCTTCACAAACACAAATTTTCTTTCATACTCTATGAAGTCAAATATATTGTTCTAATTAAATACTTTTGTTAACATCAAAACTCTAAGTATTAAACCAACTTGGTTCCAACAATCTCCCCATTTTTGATGATGACAAAACTGTATTTTTTATAACAATTTTTCTTTTAAATACATTGACACCCCCTAAGTCTAAGTATTTTTTCGCCCCACATTATCAAACTTCTTTCTCCCCCTTTTGTCATCTGACAAAGAGACTTGAAAGGGAAATTTGCCTCTATTTTTTTTAATATAATGAACTAGACATAAACATAAAATTTATCCTAAGTATGAAACTAAACTACTATAAGGTTGGCACAACATTAGTTAGGTAAAAGAATAAGGGTTTGGCTTTTCTTGAAGAAGTCAAACCTATCTTCAGCTAGTGGTTTGGTGAATATGTCAGCCTATTGATGTTAGTTGTCTACAAACTGGATATTAAGCATACCTTTATGAACAAAATCCCTTGTGAAATGGTGTTTGATTTCTATGTGTTTAGCTCTAGAATGAAGTATAGGGTTTTTAGTTAGGCAAATGACAAAAGTGTTGTCACAATAAATGGAAATGTTTGTTTCTAGGATTTTCTAGTCTTCTAGTTGATGTTTCATCTAAAGTAGGTGAGAGCTACAACTAGCTGTTGAAATGTACTCAACTTTTGTTGTTGACTTGAAAATAGTACTTTGTCTCTTACTTGACCAAGAGATTAAGTTGTCACATAGAAATGTGCAGTTTTCACTTGTGTTTTTTCTCTCTAGTTTATCTTTAGCATAATCAAAATAACAATACCCACTTAGTTTGTACTCAGAATATTTCTTGTAGAATAAGGTAATGTTGGTAATGTCAGGTCTAGAAGCGGTAAGGTAAAGTAGGGATCTTATCATTTATCTATAGGTTTTCTGGTCAACTTTTTGGCATGAACCATATTTTTCAAGTGAACAAGTAGGGTGATGGAGCTAAAAATCACTAGAAGGGGGGTTGAATAGGGATTTTGAGGTTTAAAAATAGTTTTCAAAGTTTATGAGTTTTTGTCCTCTCAGTGAGGATGCGAACTGGAAAATGGTTTTTAGACTTTTTAAGTAAACTCAGAATAAGTGCAAGAAAATGTAAAGAGATAGACACACAAATTTTATCCTGGTTCACCCAATGATGGCTACGTCCAGTCCTCACAACCTTGTGAGATTTCACTAAAGATCAACAGTTCAGCCTCTTGCAGAGGATGATTACACTTTGTGTATTCTCAAGCTTCACCAAGCTTACAATCAACTTTCAAATGCTTTCAAGTTCAACTAACTTGAAAATTACAGAGTGATATGAGTATGATTTGTTTTTCTCTCAACTAAAACACTTTCTAAAAGATATTTCAAAGATCTAGTGTATGAATAGAGAAAGTATGATGAGAGGATGAATATTGCTTAAGATAAATGATATGATTCTTGAACTTTTTCTGCAATATTTCTGGTGTGTTGTGATTAAGAGCTTCCTGCCCTTTTATAGAGTCCTTGATAGCTCTTTCATGAGTTAAAAACTTCATGACCGTTAAGGAGGTTGCAGAGATTTGTCCAATGGTCTTTGTGCTGAAATTACAACATTGTCATCCAGCTATCCTTGGACCTATGCAGTCCATCCTCTGCGTAGCCTTTAGTCTTGGTCTTGTATAGCCTTTTTCTTTTTTTTCATTCTTCAAGACTTGTGACTTCTATTTTTAGCTTGTTTGCAGTTGCCTTTCAATATATTGACTTTGCTTTATTTTTCCAATCACTCAAGAGTGAAATATAGGGCTGCCCTTAGCCTTTTCACATGGGATGGAGACTTGCAAACATGTGACTTCTTGAATACCAAAGCTACAAGCTATCCTCGGACCTTGTATAGCTAGCCTTGTGATTTCTTTTGATCAAATGCTTCATATAATTGCTTATTCATGCTGATTTGATCTTTTTTGATGGATTAAAAACGTTATTTCCGCGAGGATGGAAAATCTCAACTTGAAGACCCATCCTCTCAAGGTTCTGGCCATCCTCCAGCTTGAAACCTTAATGAATTACTCCAGATTTTTCTTCCTTTTGTTCTAAATGATGATTAACCTGTTTTCTTTTAATAATTCACTGAAAAGCACAGATTAATATTAACCACAATCATAATCTCTTAAGTAATTTTGTTATCATTAAAATCAATTGAGAGATTTTGTCTCAACAATCTCCCCCTTTTTGATGATGACAAAATTCTTTAGATTTTGATTTTTAAATATGATGATGTTAAATGTTTATGCTCCCCCTGAATCAAGTGAGTATATAATTTTTAAAATTTTAAGTGATAAACATGATACTCCCCCTGAATGTATGCTAGGGATATGAATGAAAGACTAAAATTTGTAAGAAATTATAATTGCATAAACATAGTCTTTTCAAAACATTATCAAAACATTAATACAACATCATCTTAATCATAACATGGCAGCAATAACATAGCATCAAAACATCATAATCATTCTCCCCCTGAATTTGGCAGCATCAAAAAAATAAGAGTCATAAAGCTATTCTGAGGAGGATGGCTCATCAGACGAGGATGAAGGTGAAGGACGAGGAGGATCGGGTTGAGGAGGTTGATAAGATGGTTGGTAACCCACTCCAAGACCAAGAGGAGGGTAAATGATCAGAGTTTTTGAGTGATAAGAGTGTTTTGGAGGTTTGATCAAAGAATTTGAAGGATAGTGTAGGCATTGAAAAAGAGTTATTAGGCATTCATTATGGGTTAATGAAGGTTTGAAGTTTCAAGAGAGAAGTAGCCGTTTTACATTTAATGCTCATTGAAAAAGATGTATAGGAGAGAGAGAGAGAGAGAGAGACATTAATCAGAACATTCAAAGGTCTTTTCACTTTCTGAATTTTTGGTTCATCCTCATATATGATGGAGGATGCAGTTTTAGAGAGGCAGACATGAGAAGGACGAAAAAATAGAAACAATAAAAAAATATATAAAAGTAAAATAATAAAAAATATTAAAATAAAATAAAAAACATTAAAATAAAAATAAAAAATAAAAACTAAAGATAAAGATAAAAAAAATAAGGAAAAGAAAAATAAGAGAGAAAAAAAATTTAACCAATTTTATTTAGATATTGATGCATGGGTAACAACAAACGGTTTTTCTAAAATAAATTCAAATTGATCCTCCTGAAGAGAAACACAAAAGGAAGATGAGTTCTGATTTTTTGAATGAGGTTTGAAGGGTGCAGATGAGAGATGATTAACGCATTAAGTAGAGGAGGATGGGAGATGAAGTGACTATTCAAGAGAGGAGGCGTGAGATGATTCCCTAGGCAGTCATAATGATGGAGGCGCTAGACTTTAGGGACGTGGGAGAACGGACAGGCAAGGCCGTCTGTGCATTTAATGCAGCAACCAAGGGGAACACGCCACGCAAACGGGCCAATAGAGAGAGAGGCGCGTGCTTGCGTGATTCAAGGAGATTCCCAAAAGAGGAAACTGTATCCTCTGAATTTATTTCCCGTCCTCTCACCTTTCTAACTTAAAAGAAAAGCTTACTTACACAGCCAATTTTGATAAAAACACTCAAAGATTAATTAAAAAATTAAACAATTAAACATAAGAGAAATACAGTCATGATACAATGGATAAAACACTAAATCAATTAATTTTAGAAAAATTAATGATAGAAAGTTTTTCCAAAATGTTTTTGAAACGATCCTCCTGAAGAGGTTTCGTAAAAATGTCTGCCAATTGATTTTCAGTGTCAATGAAAATTAATTCAATGTCACTTTTTTGAACATGATCTCTTATGAAATGATGTTTAATTTCTATATGCTTAGATCTAGAATGATGTATGGGATTTTTTGAAAGATTAATTGCACTAGTATTGTCACAGAGGATAGGAATTTTAGTGTACCTTAGTGAATAATCTTCAAGTTGATTTCTTACCCATAGGATTTGAGAGCAGCATTGAGCAGCTGATACATATTCAGCCTCCGTAGTTGAAAGGGCAATGGTGCTTTGCTTCTTGCATGACCAACTGATTAGGGATTTACCAAGAATTTGGCAAGCTCCACTAGTGCTCTTCCTTTCAACTTTATCTCCCGCAGAGTCAGCATCACAGTAGGCTATGAGATCAAGATCTGAGCTTTTCTCATACCAGATTCCAAAGTTTATTGTGCCAACAAGGTATCTCAGAATCCTGTTAACTGCTGTAAGGTGAGATTCTTTGGGAAAGGATTGAAATCTTGCACAAAGACCTACAGCAAATACTATGTCTGGTCTACTTGCTGTTAAGTATAATAAGGATCCAATCATCCCTCTATACTAT
Organism: Cicer chorassanicum; assembly: GCA_037974735.1. Classification (NCBI taxonomy): domain Eukaryota; kingdom Viridiplantae; phylum Streptophyta; class Magnoliopsida; order Fabales; family Fabaceae; genus Cicer; species Cicer chorassanicum. The sequence goes on from JBBPBP010000002.1 coordinate 20,232,581, forward strand.
TTCTCAGAAATTGGAGTTCCTTCATCATCTTTGTGAAGCGTGGAGGATGAGTGCATAGGAGTTCCCATACTCTTGGCTGAACTCATGTTGTATTTTTTGAGAAGATCTTTAGTGTATTTTTCTTGTGAGATGAAAATACCATCTTTGAGTTGTTTGATTTGCAAACCAAGAAAAAATTTCAACTCACCCATCATACTCATTTCGAACTCACTTTGCATAAGATTTGAAAATTCTTCACACATCTCTTCATTAGTGGATCCAAAAATTATGTCATCCACATAAATTTGGACAATTAATAAATCTTCTTTAGATGTTTTCTTGAAGAGAATAGTATCAATCTGTCCTCTAATGAATCCATTTTCCTTAAGGAAAGAGCTTAACCTCTCATACCAAGCTCGAGGAGCTTGTTTCAATCCGTAAAGAGCTTTTGAGAGTTTGAATACGTGGTTGGGCTTCTTTTTATCCACAAATCCAGGAGGTTGTTTAACATACACCTCCTCATTAAGAAATCCATTTAAAAAAGCACTTTTGACATCCATTTGGTATAGTTTGATACCTTTATGGGTGGCATATGCTAGGAGGATGCGTATAGCTTCAAGTCTTGCAACCGGTGCAAATGTTTCATCGTAGTCAATTCCCTCTTGTTGATTGTATCCTTGAGCAACTAGTCTTGCTTTGTTTCTTACTACCTCTCCATCCTCATTCAATTTGTTTCTGAAAATCCATTTTGTTCCAATGATGGATTTTTCAATGGAGGAGGTACAAGGTTCCATACCTTGTTTCTTTCAAATTGAGAGAGTTCTTCCATCATGGCTTCAACCCATGATTTGTCACAAATAGCTTGATCAATATTTTTTGGTTCAATTTGTGAAATCATAGCCATAGTTGTTGTATTTCCTCGTAGGGACTGCCTTGTTCTTACTCCATCAGCCGTGTCTCCAATAATCAGATCTGGAGGATGATAAGTGACTGTTTTCCATCCTCGTGGAGGTTGCTGAGAGGATGGAGCAGATTCGTCCTCTTCGTTTGGACTGGGTGCATTGGAGGATGAAGGTTCATCTTCCTCAGATTTATCAATTTTTTCTAAGCACAAGTCATCAAACTCATCAAATATAACATGCATGGATTCCTCCACAATTTGAGTCCTAAGATTATATATTCTATAACCTTTAGACGAAGTGGAGTATCCTAAAAATAATCCTTTGTCTGATTTTGAATCAAACTTACCCAAATTTTCTTTATTATTTAGAATGTAACAATAACACCCAAATATATGAAAATATGAGATGTTTGGTTTTCTTCCTTTCCACAGTTCATATGGAGTTTTGTTTAAAATCTTTCTAATGGATACACGATTTAAAACATAACAAGTGGTATTAATTGCTTCAGCCCAAAAATATTTTTCAATGTTGGCTTCATTCAAAATTGTTCTAGCCATTTCTTGCAAAGTTCTATTTTTCCTCTCAACAACTCCATTTTGTTGAGGAGTTCTTGGGCAAGAAAAATTGTGAGAAATACCATTTTCATCAAAAAAGATTTTTGAAAGATTCATTTTCAAATTCACCTCCATGGTCACTTCTTACGGAGATAATTTTTGATCCCTTTTCATTTTGGATCTTTTTACAAAAATAATGAAAAGCCTCAAAGGCATCATTTTTATGTTTTAAAAATAAGACCCAAGTAAAGCGTGAAAAGTCATCAACAATTACAAATCCGTACCTTTTTCCACTAAGGCTAGGAGTTTTAATAGGACCAAAAAGATCAATATGAAGTAGCTCAAGAGGATGGTTTGTGGAAACTATATTTTTAGAATGAAAGCTACTTTTTACTTGTTTTCCTTTGGCACAAGCTTCACAAATTTTGTCTTTTTCAAAATCAATTTTTGGAAGGCCTTTAACTAATTCTAATTTAGACAATTTAGAAATAGTGTTTAAACTTACTGGCTCGTTTGTGCCATACCCATTTATCCTTTTCAATGGATACAAAACAAGATTCAGTAGGCAAATCATCAAGATATAGCTCATATAAATTCTTTTTTCTAAAACCGGAAAAGAAAACTCTACCCGAGGATGAGTGTTTAACCTCACATAGATTGGGTTTAAAAATAACTTCAAAACCACTATCACAAAGTTGGCTAATGCTAAGCAAGTTATGTTTTAAACCATCTACATATTGAACATTTTCAATTTTGGCATAATTTTTATTACCAATGATACAGTTACCTTTTATTTGAGCTTTATCGTTATTTCCGAATGTGACCGATCCTCCATCCTTTATTTCCAATGAAATGAAGCAATCTCTATCCCCTATCATATGCCTTGAGCAGCCACTGTCCAAGAACCAAGGCCTTCTTTTGTTGATCAGAGGATGTACCTGAGTTTGAGTTTAATAGTGACTTAGGTACCCATATAGAGGTGGGTCCTTGTTGGTTAGTCCGTCCTCTTGTGAGGAATTTTCTTTTGTGATAACAAATGGAATCTTGATGTCCAGGTTTACCACAATATGAACATCTTTTCTTGATGTTATCTGCCCTTTTCTTGGCGTAACATCTTTTAAAAGTATGTCCAAGCTTTTTGCAAAAGGTGCATCTTGGCCTATCCTCTTGTTTCTTTGGAATAAAAATTTTTTCATAAAGTTTTTGTTTTTGAGAGCTTTTAAATCCAATCCCAGCTTTGTCAAAAATTCCAGATTGTGATCCCATAATCTTTTGAAAAGTATCAGTGGATTTAACAAAGTTGGAAAGATCATTTTTGAGTTCTTTAACCTCTATTTTCAAAATTTCCTTCTCTGCATCCTCTTCTGGAGGATTGGTTTTGACAGTCTTTTTGTTTAAACTAGAGTATTGCTCAGATAGCTTTTCATGAGATAACTGCAGCTCTTGAATTGTTTGTTCATATTTTTTATTCTTAGCTTGTAGTTCCTCATTTAGCTTCTTTATTTCAAAAAGTTGGTTTTTAAGAAATCCACATTTTTGAGATAAAGTGTTTGAGTCATTTAAAAGATTATCAAACTCTATTTCTAATTGTTCACAATTTGGACAAAGTTCAGATATGCTTACCTTTCCATTTTCTGAATTTGCCATGAGACAGAGGTTGGCCTCTTCTTCCTCCGAGGATGAGTCATCACTATCATCCCACGTGATCATCATGGACTTGTTTTTGGAAGGAAATCTTCTTGATCCCTTTTTGTTTAGAGGACACTCAGTTTTGTAGTGACCCAACTTGTTGCATCCAAAACAAGTAATCTGACTTTTGTTAGTTTTTTTTTTTTTTGAGGAGATCTTTTGTCCTGTCCTCTACGAGTTATCATCCTCTGGACCTTTCTGGAAATGAGAGCTAGTTCATCTTCTTCCTCAGATAGAGGATAGTCTGCACTTTCTTTCTTAGTGACTTCTTCAGCTCTTTTGGAGGATGAGCTTTCTGTTTGGCTTGTTTTTAGAGCTATCATTTTTCCCTTTTTGCTTGGTTTGTCAGCCAGCAACAGAGGTTCATGAGCTCTTAGAGTTCCAACCAAATCTTCTAATTTCATGTTGGCCAAGTCTCTTTCTTTTGTGATGGCAGTCACCATTGGTCTCCATTCTTTTGGTAAACTCCTCAAGATTTTTCTTATCCTCTCTTGAACGGAATATACCTTTCCAAGAGATCTCATATTGTTTAATATGATTGTCAATCTTGAGAACATTTCATCAATCGTTTCTTCCTCCTTCATTTCAAATAAATCGAACTCTCTTACTCCCATGTCAATCCTTGCTTCCTTCACATGACTTGATCCTTCATGATGAATCCTTAGAGTATCCCAGAGTTCCTTGGCGTTTTTGCATTCTTCAACTCTATCATATTCTTCCCTGCTCAAAGCACACGTTAGAAATAAATGAGCTTTAGAGTTTAGGAGTACCTTAGCATTTTCATCAGCCGTCCATTGTGCTTGAGGTTTCTCATCGGAGGTTGCATCTGTGTTGTTGACTCTGATGACATGATCCCCATTTTCAATAACAGACCACATGTTGTTATCTTGAGATATGAGAAACAATCTCATCTTACTTTTCCAGTGGTAGTAATCTGTACCATCAAAGTAAGGAGGTCTAGTGGAGGATCCTCCTTCAGGAACATACTTAGTTTTTGACATTTTATCTTTGGATCTTTTTCTCTTACACTGTTAGATGTAATATTTCTAGAGAACCTTGCTCTGATGCCAATTGATGGAGCTAAAAATCACTAGAAGGGGGGTTGAATAGGGATTTTGAGGTTTAAAAATAGTTTTCAAAGTTTATGAGTTTCTGTCCTCTCAGTGAGGATGCGAACTAGAAAATGGTTTTTAGACTTTTTAAGTAAACTCAGAATAAGTGCAAGAAAATGTAAAGAGATAGACACACAAATTTTATCCTGGTTCACCCAATGATGGCTACGTCCAGTCCTCACAACCTTGTGAGATTTCACTAAAGATCAACAGATCAGCCTCTTGCAGAGGATGATTACACTTTGTGTATTCTCAAGCTTCACCAAGCTTACAATCAACTTTCAAATGCTTTCAAGTTCAACTAACTTGAAAATTACAGAGTGATATGAATAGAGAAAGTATGATGAGAGGATGAATATTGCTTAAGATAAATGATATGATTCTTGATCTTTTTCTGCAATATTTCTTGTGTGTTGTGATGAAGAGCTTCCTGCCCTTTTATAGAGTCCTTGATAGCTCTTTCATGAGTTAAAAACTTCATGATTGTTAAGGAGGTTGCAGAGATTTGTCCAATGGTCTTTGTGCTGAAATTACAACATTGTCATCCAGCTATCCTTGGACCTATGCAGTCCATCCTCTGCGTAGCCTTTAGTCTTGGTCTTGTATAGCCTTTTTCTTTTTTTCATTCTTCAAGACTTGTGACTTCTATTTTGAGCTTGTTTGCAGTTGCCTTTCAATATATTGACTTTGCTTTATTTTTCCAATCACTCAAGAGTGAAATATAGGGCTGCCCTTAGCCTTTTCACATGGGATGGAGACTTGCAAACATGTGACTTCTTGAATACCAAAGCTACAAGCTATCCTCGGACCTTGTATAGCTAGCCTTGTGATTTCTTTTGATCAAATGCTTCATATAATTGCTTATTCATGCTGATTTGATCTCTTTTGATGGATTAAAAACGTTATTTCCGCGAGGATGGAAAATCTCAACTTGAAGACCCATCCTCTCAAGGTTCTGGCCATCCTCCAGCTTGAAACCTTAATGAATTACTCCAGATGTTTCTTCCTTTTGTTCTAAATGATGATTAACCTGTTTTCTTTTAATAATTCACTCAAAAGCACAGATTAGTATTAACCACAATCATAATCTCTTAAGTAATTTTGTTATCATTAAAATCAATTGAGAGATTTTGTCTCAACATAGGGTGCATTGGTGTAGCCATAGGTTTGCAATCACTCATCTTAAACTACTTGAGAAGCTCTTTTGTATATTTAGTTTGATGAATGTATATACCTTTTTGACTTTTCTAAATTTGTATCCTTAAGAAGAACTTAAGTTCTCTCATCATACTCATTTGAAATTCAAGTTGCATAAATTTAAAAAATTCTCAGCAAAGAGTGCTATTAGTAGATCCAAAAATAATGTCATCAACATAAATTTGAATAATAAGAATGTCATCTCCTATTATTTTCTTAAGTGTGTATTATCTACTTGTCCTCTTTCAAAGTTATTTTTAAGCAAAAAGTTTCTAAGTCTATCATACCATGCCCTAGGTGCTTGTTTCTGACTATACAAATATTTCCTAAGTTTAAAAACATGATTTGGAAATTCAGAACTTTTAAAACTTGGGGGTTGTTTAACATAGACTTCTTCACTTATATAACAATTTAGAAAAACACTTCTAACATTCATTTGAAATAATGTAATGTTATTATTTGCAGCAAAAGAAAATAGGATACGAATACTTCTAACTTCTAACCTGGCCACTATTTCTAACCACTTCACCTTTTTATTTGTGCGATAAGTCTTGCCTTGTTTCTGACCACTTCACCTTTTGCATTTAACTTGTTTCTGAAAACCCACTTGGTTCCAATAATGTTCTCTATGGTCTAGGTACTAGATCCCAAACATCATTCCTCTTAAACTCATTTAGCTCTTCTTGCATTGCAAGAATTAATCCATCATCTGCCAATGCTTCATCAATAGAGGTAGGCCCAATTGATGAGAGGAAGCCAAACAAAGTGGTATCTTTTAGTGATGATATGGTCCTCAAAGGATCATTTTCACTTCTAATGATTAAAGTTTCAAGATGAGATGACTTGTAGTTTCATCCAAATCTTCCTTCTAACTTATCTTGACTGTTTCTAACTTGATCAGATTAATCTTCTAAAGATTTGTCATCTTCTTCTGATTTACTTGTATACTCTGATTTTTTAAGTTCTTTTGGTTTGTCTACATTTGGTTTGTAATTTGTTTTGGTTCGTATTTTGATCTTGCATCTAGAAGAATTATCACATAATATAATCACCCACCAATTATAGAACCTAAATTGGTTGTAGACGTGCAATTTTCTTATAATGGCATAAACACTAGTTAACTCACTATATTGTTCCAAATCAAATATCACAATTTTATTAAAAAAATAAAAATAAAATATAAAAATCATATACCAGATTAAGTAACACAAAGAAAATGTACAAAAAGATAATTGAGCAACCAACAAATCACATGATTACCAATGAATATTTTAAAAACTCAATCAAATATGAGCTATTACAATTCAAGAATTTGATATTAGGCCTTGATTACTAATAAAGCTTTATTCCCTTGATACAAATAAAGTTTGACTATAATTCACCAAAAAAAGATTTTAAAAAAACTAAATCTTGACAATGCCACTGCCCTCTAGGTCCTTTATAAAAAAACTAATAGATTATGCTTCATTTCACTTTGGTACCATAGGTATTGCAATTGTGAGATTTTGAACCCTTAGGTTCTAATTGTGCAAATTAAGAACTCTAACTATCACAATTGATATAATCAAGAACTTAAGTCTAGTTTTACATGGTATTCAAAATCCAATTCAATAAAATCAGTTTTAATTTTATTGATTACAAAAACCTAATGTTTAACCTCTACCCTTTGTTCCTTATTCAATAGTTCTAGTCTCTATTGTTTTTTGTAAAGTACCATTTGTTTTTTTTGTGTGTAAGTATATGTGTGTATATTATTAAGACTTATATGTAATCTAACTACTCATACAATAAAATAGTTCTTCTAAAGTTATCAAAATAATATCTCTGTTGTGATTTTCTTTGAGGAAATTTTAATCTATCTTTTGAAAGAAATACGTACTGTGTTGATGAGGCAAAAAGGGACATAAACAACAGTGATATGAGAAGAAGTGTCCCCTTTTTCTTCCTAAAGAGATCGTCTTGTCTCCTTTGTCGACCGTGTTCTGTCGAAATTCCACTACTCCTCTGAGAAGGAGTACACTTTCTTCCTCTAAGAGTACAACAAAGACACAATATCTGGTCACATTATAATGAGATGACAAAGAACTTTCAAAAGAATTAGAAAATAAGTTCCTTACCTTTTGGTTCACGATAGCCGACAAGACGACAAAGAATGAGGGTTTAACGTCACAATTGCAGTTTGAGAGTTTAAGATAATATGTTGGCTTCGTGGTTGCAGAAGGAATTCGAACAAGTTGGAGCTAAGTGTACTACGAGCCAAACTCGGATTGTACAAAAAATGATTGTGAATTGTGATGAAGTGGCAATGAATCATGATGAAATGGTAATGAAAAATGGCGGTGAATGACATGATTGTTTCTTTTAAAAAAAATGAGAGGGGATTAGCAAGAGAAGAATGATTTTAGGGTTTGTGGTGGACTGAGAAAGAAAGAAGAACTGAAATGGATTCCTGGGTTCCTAGTCATACACTTGAGTTGGGGTATAAAGGATTTCTTTTTTGTTCGAAAAGGTCAGAGGCGAATAAAAAGGTATTCATAAAAAATTGAGCGAATTAAGTTAAAAATAAAATAAAAAATTGTGGAAATTAGAAAGGTGTTGATAAAAAATTTAGGGAACTGAAAATATTGGGTGTATTAAAAAATGAGTTAGTGACTTAAATTTTAGTTGCTCATTTTAGTTAGATTAAAAATATATAATTTAGAATATGATTTTTAGTCACTAAAATTCAGTTGTTACTTCCATCTCTAAATTTTGTTAGCGGTCGATTTAATGACATACAAATTTTTAGTTATGAGTTTCAAATTTTCAATCTCCAATTCGGGCATTAGTGTGATTAAAAATATTCAGTCTCTTAATCGATCACTAAAGATGAAATTTCTAGTAGTATGATAATTCAATTAAACACAATTAATGAGAATTGAGTTTAATGGATTACAACAATGATAGAAAAACTAAATTAACATAAAATTCACTTCAAACACATTTCATGATTGTTGCCATATTTCAAAGTTTTATCAAACTACAATCAAAATCATGAAAAAATTTTAAAAATAGAATTTTTATAATCGCAAGTTTTTATATAACTCAAAGTAGTAAAATATCGCATATTCATTCTTTTCGTTTTTAACGAATTTATATTATTCTCGATCGATATACTTTTTAATATGAATAAATAAATATTATTTTTAAATAAAAAAATAGTCATATCAAATGAAAAAATGTGCGTAATAATTATTATTCATTAATTAAATTATAAATGATAAGAATTAAAACAAAAAAATTATATGATTTTTTTTAGTTATCATGTACCACTTAAATAACTTTAAACCATAATAGTTTATGTATGATTATATATCGTTAATTACTTAATTTACACTCACTTATTTTTCATAGACCTATTTGTTTCATATTTCAAAAAAAATAGGTGAGGTGGTAATCAAGTCCCCCACCATGAACCACATTTAATAACCATTGGATTAAACTTTATTCACACTCCATTGAATTTTTGTTTCTCACTTCTATCTTATTTTGATGTCACATCTCTTCTCCACCACCACTAGTGTCGTCATCCCCACCACTTGAGATGTGCATGGTTGATTTTTTTTTTAAATCAAATCATATTCATTTTAAAGTCATTATATGAATTAAGATTTATAACAAATTCATTTTTTGGTTTAAAATTTTTTGGTTTAAAACCGATTGTAAAATCGGTTATAGTTAAATAATTGGGTTCTAGTCATGTAATCGGTTTCAACAAATTCAATTTTAAATTTTTTTTTCTCAAATCGATTAAAATTCAGTGATTTTTAATTGATTTGCGCACTTTTAATTGATTTAAAAACTTTGACATTATATACGAAAAACTTGATATAACTTGTTAATTTCAAAAATTTGATGTATTACGAAACTATCATGAATAACTACGAGTAAACTTGAGCATATTTTTCTTTTCATTGCCTTAAAAAAATCATCACTATATAATCCAATCAATAATTAGTGTATGTAAATTACAATTTATCCACCGTATTACACCACAACTATTAGCACTCTCCAAATTTGACATTCATCCTCAAGTAAAATGAAAAACAAAAAAAAGATGAGAAATCAATAAATAATTTACAACAGGGTGAAACATTGACAAAATATAATATATAACATTTATATAAAGATGAAAGGAAAAAAAATGGTTCAACTTATATAAGATGTTGTTGTTTTGGATTTTGAAAAAATTTGAAAAAACAATTTATGCCACCGATAAGATTACTGGGATGAGTCGCGGACTAGGTCGCTCTCTTTAAGACGTTTCGAGGCACTGCCCAAAGGTGCAAGGCAGACTATCAACCACGAAGTCCCCAGGATAAAATAGCCCAGATAACTATACGGAGTTCTACTGCACTGCAGAAAACCGTTCGAATTACACCCTCAATATGGCAGTCTGACGACTACCACTCGTAATATGGCACGAAGGCCACTCAAGAAAAAAGAAGAAGTAGAAGTAAGAACGGGGGGAAGAAGAGAGAAAAGCCTCAGAATCGGAGTGCTTTTGGTGCGAGTTTTCAAGTGAGGAGAGTCCTCTATTTATAGAGGAATTTCGTAACTGGATCAGAGAAATTGGTGGATCCATCAGAGCGCTCCTGTTGACCGATCCAAACCTGAACTTCAGGAAACGTGTGCTCCAAAACCGCTGTCCACCCAAAACGTGCGCCTTTGACTTCCTGAACTTGCGCAAGGGTTTTTGACTCTGAATAATGACCGGGCAATAGCAGTTACGTGGCACCTTGAGTCAGGGATTTGACCGGGCAAAAAGGAAGACTGAAACTGAACATTAGGCAGATTCGGTGGAGGGCAGTTACGTAATTAACGCAACAATAAGAGGTCAAACGCAAGCATTCAATTTTCAAAATTAATTAAATAATTTTTAATTAAAAAATAATAATACACCACAAGACCAAGACCAAAGCCAAGGCCCAGGCCGGGCCGGGCCGAGCCGAGCCGAGCCGGACGGACGGCGGCGGCGGCGCGCGCGCGCGCGCGTGTGGTGGTCAACTTTGCTTGCGTTCTCCCTCCTTCACAAAATTGGGGTACCCCTTGGGGCACACCCCAAGGTACATACCTCCACCTTATATACCCTTCCAAAGTGTGATATCCCTCCTATGTGGGACTTCTCATTTTTTCAATTCACAACCACACTAGTTCATTAATGTCACCATTAATACCAACAATTTCATCAATAATTATTCATCATTTCCAACAATCCCCCACTTGAATTTAAAAAAGGAGAGGTTTCAGAAGTAGCGTCAAACGCTTCTATAAGATTGTGCATAAACAAAGGTGTCGCTTGACTTGAACCTTTGCATAGTAAGTAAGATTCAGATTCAACAAGAGTGACTCGTAGTCTTGAACTCTATCTCTGACATCAAACCCACACACAACCTTTTCATAGGGTGTATTCTCAAAAGCCCGTGCTTTTAAGGCCATGCACGTATATCCCAGTATAGTGAACGCTCTAGGAATTCTGCCTCGAAATTCCATAGGAAGCGGCCCCCACTTCCACATTCACATAGGTGAGTCTATCAAGAGTACTCCTGTAGCTAGGTACTCCACTCCACATAGAGTATAGATCTCATTAAGAGTTTCTATTATCTCATCCTTACATCGCTTCAGGAATCATGCTTCTCTCATAAATAAATAGCATGTTCATCTCATATCACTATGACTTGTTATTACCCATTGAACCTAATTCTTGGGATCTCCAGTCTTTTAGGTCGGGTTACCATCATAAGTGATTCATTGATCTATAGGCAATAGTCCCATCCTTTTGGATGTATTTAGGACTTTCTCTCTAGCTAGCCCTTTCGTCAAAGGATCTGCTAAATTATCATCAGTGCGTACATGATCCACCAATACAGCTCCTTTAGAAAGTAATTCTCTAATTGTGCTGTGCTTACGACGTATTTGTCGTCTCTTACCGTTGTAATAACGGTTCTCAATTTTTGCAATAGCCGCGGTACTATCGCAGTGGATCAACACAGCTGGTAAAGGTCTTTCCCATAACGGGACCTCAGCTAGCAAGCATCTCAACCAGCTTGCTTCTTCACTAGCAGTAGCTAGTGCTATCATTTCAGACTCCATAGTGGACTGAGCCAATATCGTCTGTTTCTTCGATTTCCAAGATACTGCACCACCGGCTATACAGAAAATATAGCCACTGGTTGCTTTGGAATCATCCGATAAGGTGTTCCAATCCGCATCACTGTATCCTTCAAGAACAGCAGGAAATCTTCGATAGTGTAATCCGAGACTCATGGTCCTTTTAAGGTATCTCATGACTCTTTCAATAGCGTGCCAATGCTCCATACTAGGTCTACTAGTAAACCTGCACAACAATCCCACGACATAGGCAATGTCGGGTCTAGTACAATCAGTGGCATACCTGAGGCTGCCAATGATGCTCGCATATTCAGTTTGTCTGACACTTTCACCAGTGTTCTTGAAAAGTTTCACACTTGGATCATATGGTGTGCAAGCAGGTTTACAGTCAAAGTAATTATATTTCTTTAGGATCTTTTCAATATAGTGAGATTGATCCAAAGAAATTCCCTCCTCTGACCTAGTAATCTTTATTCCAAGGATTACACTCGCTTCTCCGAGGTCTTTCATATCAAAGTTGTTACTCAACAGAGATTTCACATTGTTGACGGCATGAATGTTTGAACCAAATATGAGTAAGTCGTCTACGTAGAGACATATGATAGTGCAAATGTCATTTTCAAACTTGTAATAAATACATTTGTCACTTTCATTCACTTTAAACTCATTCGACAAAATCAGGTTATCAAATTTTTCATGCCATTGTTTAGGAGCTTGTTTAAGACCATACAGAGACTTATCTAATTTACAGACCTTGCTTTCTTGCCCATGTATCACAAAGCCTTCAGGTTGTTCCATATAGATTTCTTCTTCTAGGTCACCATTTAAAAAAGCTGTTTTAACATCCATCTGGTGTATCACCAGGTTATGAATAGCCGCAAGTGATATGAGCACCCTAATGGATGTTATTCTAGTGACAGGAGAAAAAGTGTCGAAGAAATCTATATTTTCTCTTTGTCTAAAACCTTTGGCTACAAGGCGTGCTTTGTATTTATCAATTGATCCATCGGGTTTTAGTTTCTTTTTCAAAATCCATTTACAACCTATAGGTTTGCAACCAGGAGGCAAGTCCACTAAGTGCCAGGTCTTGTTAGACTCTAGGGAATCCATTTCATCGTTGATAGCTTCTTGCCATAAATCTGCATCCAAAGATGACAATGCTTCCTTGAGATTTGCAGGATCCTCTTCCAAGTTATAAGCCATATATTCAGGTCCATAATCTTTAGCAACTCTCACTCTCTTACTCCTTCGAGTTTCTGGTTCGTCTTGTTTGTTGTCTTCAGAGCTTCTTATCACAGGAGCTTGACTTGGTTCGCCGCCCCCACTATTTCTCGATTTGAAAGGAAATTTATTTTCATAGAAGTCAACATCATTTGATTCTATGATTACTTTAGCATTTAGGTCGTAAAACCTATAAGCTTTACTGTTTACCGCATACCCTATGAATACACATTCATAGGCTCTACTAGCGAGTTTAATTCGCTTGGGATCGGGGATTCTGACATAAGCCAGACAGCCCCAAGTTCGAAGATAAGACAAGTTGGGTTGTCTTTTCTTCATTATCTCATAGGGAGATGTTTTGTTTTTAGATTTAGGGATTCTATTCAGAACATAGCAAACAGTCAAAATAATTTCCCCCCACCAGTGAGATGCAGCACCAGAATTAAGCATAATAGCAACAACAAGTTCAATAAGAGTTCTGTTCTTTCTTTCAGCTTTACCATTCATTTCAGGGGAATATGGAGCAGTAGTTTCATGTATAATTCCTTGCGTTTTATAAAACTCATTAAACAAACTAGAATCATACTCTGTTCCTCTATCACTACGAAATCTCTTAATTTTCTTATTAAATTGATTTTCAATTTCAGTTACAAATATCTTAAACATGTCAAGCGCTTCACTTTTATTTTTCATAAGATATACAAAGGTATAGTCGGAACAGTCGTCAATAAAAGTTATAAAATAGCGCTTTCCATTTCTGGTTAAAGTCCCATCAAGTTCGCATATATCAGAATGTATTAAGTCTAAAGGTTCAGATTCTCTAACTACTGATTTATGTGAACTTTTAGTTATTTTAGCTTGACTGCAAAAATCACATTTTTCAAAATCCTTTAGGGATAACTTTGGAATTAAGCCTAAGTTACTTAAATTCGAAATTACTCGTTTGTTCATATGACAAAGTCTAGCATGCCAAATATTAAAATCACACAACATGTAAGCAGAAGGAAACATTTTATTGATTTCAACATTTAATTTAAACATGCCATCAGTAGCGTACCCCTTCCCAACAAAAATACTATTTTTAGAAATAGTATACAAATCTGCCCCTATAGTATGAGTAAACCCTGCCTTATTGAGAAGAAAACCAGAAACCAGATTCTTCCTTATTTCTGGAGTGTGCATGACATCTTTCAGAATTAAGGTCTTTCCTGATGTGAATGTTAGTTCCACATCTCCAATACCAGCAACATTAGTGGTGTGGGAATCTCCCAACAACACTTTCTTATCTTCAGCAGCAGTGTATGTTTTAAACATAGCACGATCATAACAGACATGGCGGGAAGCACCAGTGTCTATCCACCATCCATCTGATCCACCAACAAGGTTGATCTCAGTTATCATAGCAATGAATTGCTCTTCTGTCAAGTTAGCCTGATTAGCAGGGCCTGGCTTGTTCCTACACTTGCGTGCAATATGACCCTCTTTTCCACAGTGAAAACAGAGAAAAGGAGTAGGGCCATTTCTTGGAGGTGGTTGCTGCTTTGCTATTGGGGCCTTTGGAGGGTTCCCATTCTTGTTGCTGTTCTTTGAAGGGCGATTCTGAATCTTCAGCTGTTTACTGTTGGGCTTCAGAACTGCTCCGATGAATTTCTTTTTCTTGTTGTTTGCCACAAGAAGAACTTCATCTTTCTGGTCTTGCTTACGGGATTCTTCCTCAATTCTAAGGCGAGTTATTAGACTTTCTAAAGAGAATTCTTTTGTTTTATGCCTGAGAGAATTTTTAAAATCTTTCCAAGCAGGGGGCAGTTTGTCAATAATAACAGCAATTTGAAACTGTTCATTAAGGGACATACCTTCAGAAATGATTTCGTGAGCAATTTTCTGGATTTCATGAGACTGAGCTTCCACGGATCTGTCATCTGTCATCTGATATTTGAGGTAGCGGCTAACAGCATACTTTTTGGCTCCAGCTTCCTCAGTATCATATTTCTTCTTCAGAGCTTCCCAAACCTGTCTAGCAGTATTGCTGTCTGAACTGTAGTAATCATACAGATCATCAGCAAGTCCATTTAGAATATAATTCTTACATAAGTAATCATTATGTTCCCATTGGGTTAATTCAGCAGCTTTCTTATCCTTTTCTGTTTGTTCAGCATTTTCTGGAACAACAGGAGCGTCATCCTTCAGAACGTTGGCAAGGTTTTTCGTGGTTAGAAAAAATAACATCTTTTGTTGCCATCGTTTGAAGTGACTTCCTTGAAACCGAAACGGTTTGTTGTAGTCAGAAACAGAAGAACCTGACCCAGTAATTTCGTCGGTAGACATGGCAGTTCGAAAAACGTCTTAAAATTGTTGTTTTGGATTTTGAAAAAATTTGAAAAAACAATTTATGCCACCGATAAGATTACTGGGATGAGTCGCGGACTAGGTCGCTCTCTTTAAGACGTTTCGAGGCACTGCCCAAAGGTGCAAGGCAGACTATCAACCACGAAGTCCCCAGGATAAAATAGCCCAGATAACTATACGGAGTTCTACTGCACTGCAGAAAACCGTTCGAATTACACCCTCAATATGGCAGTCTGACGACTACCACTCGTAATATGGCACGAAGGCCACTCAAGAAAAAAGAAGAAGTAGAAGTAAGAACGGGGGGAAGAAGAGAGAAAAGCCTCAGAATCGGAGTGCTTTTGGTGCGAGTTTTCAAGTGAGGAGAGTCCTCTATTTATAGAGGAATTTCGTAACTGGATCAGAGAAATTGGTGGATCCATCAGAGCGCTCCTGTTGACCGATCCAAACCTGAACTTCAGGAAACGTGTGCTCCAAAACCGCTGTCCACCCAAAACGTGCGCCTTTGACTTCCTGAACTTGCGCAAGGGTTTTTGACTCTGAATAATGACCGGGCAATAGCAGTTACGTGGCACCTTGAGTCAGGGATTTGACCGGGCAAAAAGGAAGACTGAAACTGAACATTAGGCAGATTCGGTGGAGGGCAGTTACGTAATTAACGCAACAATAAGAGGTCAAACGCAAGCATTCAATTTTCAAAATTAATTAAATAATTTTTAATTAAAAAATAATAATACACCACAAGACCAAGACCAAGACCAAGACCAAGGCCGGGCCGAGCCGAGCCGAGCCGAGCCGGACGGACGGCGGCGGCGGCGCGCGCGCGCGCGCGTGTGGTGGTCAACTTTGCTTGCGTTCTCCCTCCTTCACAAAATTGGGGTACCCCTTGGGGCACACCCCAAGGTACATACCTCCACCTTATATACCCTTCCAAAGTGTGATATCCCTCCTATGTGGGACTTCTCATTTTTTCAATTCACAACCACACTAGTTCATTAATGTCACCATTAATACCAACAATTTCATCAATAATTATTCATCATTTCCAACAATCCCCCACTTGAATTTAAAAAAGGAGAGGTTTCAGAAGTAGCGTCAAACGCTTCTATAAGATTGTGCATAAACAAAGGTGTCGCTTGACTTGAACCTTTGCATAGTAAGTAAGATTCAGATTCAACAAGAGTGACTCGTAGTCTTGAACTCTATCTCTGACATCAAACCCACACACAACCTTTTCATAGGGTGTATTCTCAAAAGCCCGTGCTTTTAAGGCCATGCACGTATATCCCAGT